>CM053789.1:743758723-744358723 GCA_028749045.1 Cupressus sempervirens | reverse complement strand
ATTCAAACAACTGGTTTTTAAGCTCTCCACATTGATTTCCCAAAATTTAGAAGATTCTACAGCTATTTATTGAAATCAATTCCCCCGACGCAATCAAATACAGATCAAACTGCCGGCTGATACATAAAAAGATTTCACTTTGAAAAATTTAATGGGCCGATAAAAATGCCACTGTGGATGTTCTAACTGAAACATGTCTCCAGTTACAGGTATCCAAAACTTACGTGCATAAGTATCTCAATTTGCACTATATGTATAGTAGTGAAAAGAATTGATCATTGATTCGTTTTTTAAAGCTTTTCAGCAGATACCCATGGCAAATATGTCTTTGAAGATCTGCTTAGTTGGAGTTTGTGTGGTTTTGTGTGGTTTGTGGGAGTGTGAGGCGGATTCAGTACCAGCTGTTCTGTTTTTCGGAGACTCGTATGGAGATCCCGGCAATAATGATTTCATCAGCACTACGATTCGCTGCAATTTCCCGCCGTATGGGATTAACTTCCCTGGGAAAAAGGCCACTGGACGCTTTTCTGATGGGAAGATCATGCCTGACTATCTTGGTATGATTTTTTGGGCTTTGAACTTCGTTTGGAACTATATTGGTATGATTTCTATTATGATGTTTATGAAAATTGACGGCTGTGATCTTCATTTGGAAACTATTTGGGTCTCATTTTAGTCTGGTATTTTTGAAAAATTATAGAACTTAACTTCATTTGGAATTTCAGTTTATGAATACGGCATTTGAACTTCATTTTTGGAAACTATATTGGGCTCATTTTAGTCTGATCTTTTTGAAAAATTATAGGACTCACTTCATTTGGAACTGTAGTTTATGAATATGGCATTTGAATTTCATTTGAATTACATTGGTATGGTTTTAGTGTGATTTTTATTAACAGTTAGAAGTCTTAACTTAGTTTGGAACTATATTGGTATGTTTTATTTATGAATATGGTATTGAACTCTATTTTGAATTACATTGATAAGATTTCAGTGTAATTTTTGTGAAAAACTTTATTTGAAACTATTTTTATATAATTTTTATGTATATCACATTGAACTTTATTTTCTACTACATTGGTATGACTTTAATGTGATCTTTATGAAGAATTAGAGCTCTTAACTTCATTTGGAATTATATTGACATGATTTTAATAAATATAGCATTGAGCTTCATTTTGAACTACATTGATATGGTTTTATTATGATTTTTATGGATTGATATGATTTCACTATGCTTTTTATGGAGAACTTCATTTGGAACTATATTGATATGATTTTTATGAACACTACATTGAACTTTATTTTGAACTACATTGATATGATTTTAGTGTGATTTTTATGAAGAATAAGAGGCCTTAACTTCATTTGGAACTATATTGGCATGATTTTTATGAATACTAATAAACTCCAATTTGAACTACATTGATATAATGTGATTTTTTTATGAAGAACTTCATTTGCAACTATATTGATATGATTTTTATGAATATCACATTGGACTTTATTTTCAACTACTTTAGTATGATTTTAGTGTGAATTAAAGACCTTTACTTCATTTAGAATTATATTGGTATGATTTTAATGAATACGGAACTCTATTTTGAACTACATTTTATCATTTGCAACTATATTGATATGATTTCTATGAATACAACATTGAGCTTTATTTTGAACAATACTGGTATTTTAGTGCGGTTTTTATGAAGAATTAGAATACTTAACTTCATTTGAAACTACCTATATTGGTATGATTGTAGTATCGTATTTTGAAGAGTAACAGTATTGAACTTCATTTGAACTTATTTTTTCATACGGATTCTTGGTTGTGACAGTTTCGGGATTAGGACTCAAGGAATTTTTACCAGCGTACCTGCAGCCAAACCTTACACACCATGATTTGCTTACGGGTGTTAGCTTTTCTTCCTCTGGTACTGGACTGGATAACAACACAGCAATCATACTGGTTTGGATTTTGGAGCACTGAGCTTTAATTTTTTTTAGTTTGCTATTTTTCTAAACGTCTTATCACGGTACATTTATCTTCTGATTATAGCAGTTTCCACACCAATCTTGATATTGTAGTTATAACTTACCAAAATTAATGAATGGATGGATATTATAGTGTCAACTACAATATAGAGTTGTTTGTTTTTCATTAAGTAAACAAGAGAGATAATGGATTTCACACGTATAAGACTCATGTAATTGAGGGAATTGAGGTAATTTAGGTTTCAATGAGCCCATTGTTTAAACAATATCTATAACAGCTGATTTTTCAGACTAAAAGTGTAGATAATTCAAAGTGATTGGCTTTTTCCAATTTAATCTGTTGCTTAGTGTGGAGTGTGTGTTGTGTCAGGCAGCCTTCAATGATGCTCATACTAGATATTCTTTTAAAAAGTCTTACAAAAGCAATTAAAACGCATTATAGTAGGATGTAGATCATTTTACAGGCAGATAGAATACATGTAAGGGAAACTGTGTGTCATCATAGTAAACTTCTTGTATTCATAGATTTTAAGCTGTGTTAGATTTCAATGTTTTTTTCATGCTCATGTTTATATTGTGAGATATCTTGTATTCATAAGGGCAGAAAAATGACTATCTCAAAATGGCTTAAATGCTTCAATAATCTTACACTGTAACTAGTTTAAAAATTATCAATACTTATTCACAAATAGCTTCACAGTCACTTAGAAAAACAATATATTAAAAGTATAAATCGACATATTTATAAATAAACTTATAAATAGCAAAAAAAAATTAATTTGCAAAAATTATTGAAGTGATACATGAACCATAATAGGCAATACTAGTCAGAAAAAAGTTAAACTTGATTCTGTTGTTGTTTGTAATTACTTTACAAACATGAAATGTGCAGGCTGTGATTCCCGTTTGGCAACAAATCAAATACTTGGAGGAATATCGAAGAAAGATCAGCAGTTTGATTGGCCATGAAAACGGTACCAATCTGTTGAACAGAGCCATCGCATTTATCAGCATTGGGACGAATGATTTCATTGCAAACTACTTTCTACAACTAAAACTCCGACATAAATTGAATGTAAACCAATATCAAGATTTCCTTATCGAAATCTATTCTGTGTACATCCAGGTATAGTAGTCCCTCTTTATCAGTCCTACAACCCGCCATTAAAATATGTTTTTTTTTTGAGTGGGTGTTAATTTCTCCAGAATTGCAGGAGCTATACAAGAAGGATTTGCGGAAGATAGCAATAATAAATGTGCCTCCATTGGGCAATCTACCATTGGAGAGAATACTTTCATCTTTTCCATTTGGGCGCTCCGCAAAAGCTAAGAACGAGGTTGCAAAGGGATTCAATTCAAAACTGAAAGCCATGATAAGGAGTTTGGAGCCCAAGCTTCCAGGACTTCAAATTGTTTATCTGGATTACTACGCTCTTGTTATGGATTTCATTACATCGCCTAAAGAATACGGTAGAGGATAATAAAAATAATAATAATTGTTATTATTTTTTCAAAATCTGTTTTTATCTTAATCCAAAAATAATTGTTACCACTTAGATACTTTTAAACTGATTGATGTAGAAATGATTTGCAGGTTTTGATACCATTTAGATACTTTTAAACTGATTGATGTAGAAATGATTTGCAGGTTTTACAGTGGCCACAAAATCATGTTGTGGTCGGGGAACATATGAATTTGCGATCGCCTGCAACTCTTATTCAATTTCATGCTCCAATGCTTCAGATTATGTCTTCTTTGATTCCATCCATCTTACCCAGCAAGCCTATTCAATCATTTCTGACCATTTCCTGAGTCATGGAGTTCAAAAATTGCTGTAAAATGATCAGGTTTAGTACCTTCAGAGAGTACATGTAAGATCTAATTCAATGTCACAAATGGGTCTTATGATGAAGGGAAACTTTTGTATGAAATAGTAAATTATTGTTCTCTCTTCTTTAGAGAAGTGAAGACAATGATAGAGAAGGAAGATGACTTAGGTTGTTTTTCAATAATTCTACATAAATGTCACTTTGGGACTTTTCTCCCATTGTCTTTATAGCCACTCTTAAACATCATATATTAAGGGAAAAATTAAGCTTGAAAAAAATAAGTCAATTTTGACTATTTAACACTTTTAGTCTAGGACTATGTGATGTTTAAGTCATTTGAGCTTCAATAGGCATTTTAGTTTGACATGGATTATATGTATACAGTGCAATAGCTTATTATTAAATGGTAAATAACTTATTATGATATTGTTTCAAACTTATATGAATGATCACTATTTCATTTGTTGGTATCTTATTTTTAGTGTTAGTATCTTGTTTTCACTAAATTAATATGATAAAGGTTTTTTATTATTATATTGGTAATTCTAAGATTTTAGATAAAAGGATTAACACATTCAATAAAAGAATGTAATTCTTATTTTTAGTGTTAAATTTTTTTCTCCCCTTCCCTCCTTCCCTTCCTTGTCCCACTCTCTTCCACATCTTTTCATCTCCCTCTCTCTTACTCTATCCTTAATAGAAGTAACAAAGAGATCAAAAAAGAGAGAGCTAAGGATGAATAGAATAATATGTAGATTGGGGCTGACAAAAAGATATGAAAAGGGGAGAGGTAAATAGGTGTGTGAGAGAAGGAGATAGGTAAGTTCACAAAGAAATAAAGAGAAGTTTAAATAGATAGAAAGAGGTGGGTATTTCATTAGTATTCTCTCTCTCTCTCTCTAATAGATTTGAGGGAGGGAGAAGAAAAGAGAGAGCTAAGGATGCATACAATAATATGTAGATAGGGGGAGATGAGGAGAGATGGAAAGAGGAGAGGTAAATAGGTGCACATAAGAGGAGACATATAAGCCCATAAAGAAAGAAAGAAATAGGGGTTTAAATAGGTAGAGAGAGGTGGGTATGGTGAGAAAGAATAGTAGCGAAGAGAGATATATATCTATAAATGCAAGAGAACTAGATCCTAAGCAGAGAAGGAAAATAGAAATAAGTAGGAGTATAGAATATAATGGTAGATGATGATGGATAATAATACAAGGAGGGAGGGGTAGAGTGGTAGAGATGGAGATACATAGGGTGGAGAAGATACATAACTTAATGTAGCTAATGGATAGAAAGTGGATAGAAACAAAATTATAGTGAGGGAGGGAGAGAGAGAGAGAGAGAGAGAGATGAGCATACTAAAATTTTATATGATCTTCAAAAATGGAGAATATAAATCATAACTCCTACGAATCTAAAACCCCTTTCTTGAACATCATGACACATTTAATATAAATTAATTTATAAGAAAGGTGTTGATACCTAAAAATATTTTAGGTAAACAACCTATGATAAGATTAATAAATGAATGGCCTTATGCTATTTAATTAAGAGACTTCCAGGATTATAGAAGTTAGCTCTTTATTTCATGTAGAGAGAAAAGGAAAGAATTATGATTAAAATGATAAAATGTGATAGGCCTCATTTCAAATGCACAAGATATTCCACAAAATTAAATAACATGGCAACCTTTAACAATATCCTCGAACTTGTCTTGATTATATCTTCCAATCATATCAATATTTTCGAGTTAAGAAGATTTTTGAACTTAGCCAGCTCAAGCTTGATCCTAGTTGTGGTTTTCTTCCTATTCCACCTACTCCTTTTCTTATTCAATTCTCCGCCTCTCATTGTGCATCCTCCTTTTACTATCTTTCAACCTAGTGTGGCCCCTTTCGTTCTTATTTCACGAGGAGAAATAAACCTGATGTTGTTTGATCCTACACCACCATAAATATCTAGCAAGACCAAATGTAACTAACATTCTCATTATTATCATCAAAAGCATCAAGCTATATCTTTCTCTCATGCTTCTCAAATTATCTCATCACCTCATACACCTCTTGCTTCACCTTTTTTAATCATCCCATGAGTGATCATGTGGAGGAAGTCAATTTGATCAAGTTTAAAATAAACAAACATGATAATACCATTCATATCTTAGATTTTATTATAATTAATCTAGACAAGGAAGATAATATTTATTATGTTCATGAAACCAAAAATGATATGCATGATAGTGATTTTTATTATTTATATGCGACTACTAATCTTGATCATGATTTACTAGTTATGTTTTCTATAAAAAAATATCTATCACTCCTAGCAAGGAGCATAGTGACCTATCTTCACATCATGGTCCTTGTTTGGAACTAGCTATTGTTCCTTTTATCATGCTTGATGTTTCTCCTCTTATGAATATATAACATTCCATAAACATTATAGACCAAGATAGGTGGTAAGCAATTGTGTAGGGGTAAAAGTGAAGTATTCACCCTAACACATTTAGAAGGGGAAAGGCCGAGATCCACCCATTTTGATTAGATTTGGATCAACACCAAAAGGGGAGTATCAATCCAAATCTAATGGGATGCAAGTATATAGAAATGAAAGAGAGGAAGATGAAATACCTTGTAAGATACAAACCTAAAAATGGCCTATCAAAAGGCCTACAGAAGATTTGATTCTTGTGATTTGGACTAAAAACTATATTGCATTGCAGACAAAACCCAAAAATTGATTAGCGAGCAATCAAGGGTGAAATTATACATCAAGGGAAAAGTTATGCATCACGGGTGATATTCGGCCCTAATAAGTGTCCAATGTTGAATCTGATTTTGTAGTTCTAATAAACAAAAAAAATGGTATCCAGATCTACAACTTGTTCTTTGATATGAGATCTGAAACCTACAAAATAAGAGATTGTTTTTTGGTTGTTTGGGGGGTTTACCTCAATCAAACCCTAGTTTAGGAATTAACCTTGAATTGAAATAGAATTTTCACAAGTGGTATTGATATATCTAACATGAAGTAATGTAAATCTATGAAAATGATCTTAAATTTGGAATGTAATCAAGTATGTAGATGTAATAGCTTTAACTCAACTTCAAAACCCTAGAAAGGAAATCAAGGTGACACCAAAACCTTCATGATTGATTGTAGTTGAAATCTTCCTTAGGAATATATGTAGATAAATTTAGATCTTCAGAGGATGGATGTAGTCTTGGATACAATTGATTAATTGTGTGTTGTCTTTGATGTGACACAAATTCCATAATCATTATCAATCAATATATGCCAAGCTCACTCAGGTAGTGAAGACAGTTCTCAGTGTTGATCGAGTGTTCCTATGTTTGCCTAGTTCAAAAGGTAGTGTCTACCAAGTTCACTCAAGTGTCGAAGGAAAAGTTGTAGAAAGCGAGTATTAACCGAGCTCACTCGGGCATCAAAGGAAAGTTGCATGAAAGCCAATGCTAATTGAGCTCACCTGGTTGCCAAAGGATTTTTGTAAGTTTGCAGTGTCAACCAAGCTTCTATTGGTTAACAAAATAAATTGTTTCAGAGTTAGTTTCTATCGAGCAGGGTCGGCTAACGAAGGATTTTCTTTTTTTGTTGTATTAAGCTTAATTGACTTATCTATTGATTCCAACCAACAAGGTGATGAATATTGATTATTTTAAGTTGTATTTGAGCCAACTTGACACAGTGGAAGGTATAAGTTTAATGTCAATTTGTGATTTCAAGAGTGAGTAAAAAAAAAGTGAAAGAGAATGTGTGAATTATGATGATGTGATTGAAGATCTATTGATGAGTAGAGGAAGTAAATTTGAAGGATAAGAAGAATATCCTTTTGGTGCAGCAAAGCCATATTCAATCAGGAAGGATCAAATACAAGCCAGAACAAAGATCTAAAATCATCAAATTAGTTGCAGTCAAATTAGGTCATCTCATTGTTACTCTCTAACCATTGTAGCAGTGATCTAAATCTCCTAATAAAGTTGGCTTAATAGCTATTTGCAAATCCTCTAACAAGGTGAATTTTTCTCAAGAACTCTAATCAAGCCACTCCTAACAGGGTGATTAAATCCACTAACAGGGTCATACCTAACAGTGTGTTTTGTAACCTTTAACAGGGTTGGCTCCTAACAGGGCTCACTTTAGAAGAGTGAAAATTAGTAACTAGTTGCTATTGATGGTTTTTCCCAAATTGGGTTTCCACGTTAAATCCTAGTGTTAAATGTGTTCATATTATTTTATTTATGTGTTTGCAACTAAGTTAAAGTAATGGTAATCATAGATAACATGTAATGGTTTATGTGTTAATCTTTTATCGAGATAATCTAGTTATTATCGAGTTATAGCATTCTGTGTGTTTATCGAGCTTCAACAGTATTTGGTCATCTGTTTACATTCTGTACTGACATCTAAGGGATCTAGGATTTATTTTTGTAGTAACTGATTCACCCCTCCCCTCTTAGTTACTCCTCTTATATTTCCAACATGTAGAAGATACAACAAAGGATCTTAAATGTATGAAGGGAGATTTTTAATCTTGTAATGATAGATCTTGCATAAACTCCTTTAATAGCTTGAATGCATGAATTTTTTATCTTCAATGGAGAAAGCTTGAATTCCTTGAATGCTTGAAGAATGCTTAAGAGCTTCAGAGAGAATTTTTGAACTTGTGAATACATGATGTAAAAATGAGGAAATGGAAGGGTTTAAATATAGAGCTTGAAATTAAGTAACTCACATAAGCTAACCAACCTAGGAATTAACATCTAAACACCCTTAAACATAGTATATAAATAAAAGACTAAAAATTGGGCCTCATCAATGAAATTCACCCTTGATTGGGCCCAGTAGGGGTGAAATTTGTTTTTGATTGATCAAGGTCAAAATTTGCCCCTAATGATTAGGAGTGAAAACCCCTAGGGTTGTCTCGAGGCTACAATATATGTCTTAGAGTCCTAAAATCAGGTCCAAATTCTGAGGAAATTCTATTTTGGTGTGGGGAACAAATTCCAAGTGGATGATTGCATGAAAAGGAGCCCAAACTAGGTGAAATAGATCCTACCTTGAGCTTAACACTATGAAAATGGGATCTCTAAAAAGGATCCATTAGGGCCTGTTTGGTAGCTAGAATTAGAATGGAATTGGTATTCGAAATTCTAAAAAAATTAAATGGGGGAAAATATTTCACTATTACTTGCTGATATATTTGCCACGTCTAGAGTTGCTCACATAGATCACTGCCTTCATATATATCCTCCATACTTTTTGCTATTTGTATTTTTTTGACTAGTTGTTACCAACAAAGACACCCGATACATATGTGCATTTTATTTGTCATAATGTTTATAATGTTTCTTAATCCTTGTCTACTGAATTTGGTGCTTATGTTTCATCGAGCTTTGTCAAAAGTCTGACATGGTCTATAAAGATGTGGATTTATGTCATAACTTTTAGTGTTTTACCCATCTATTTCAACACCTGACTCCATCATGGCTAGTATTCATTATTGCTATTAGAGTGAAGAAAAAATTTTAATAATATCAAGCCTTCACCAATTAGTATTGTTGTTGTGTACGCTCATTCACTTTTTAACTTATATGGTTACTTTGGCTAGTATTCCAATTCCATATTGTGCAACCAAACAAAGGAAATATGTATTCTTTCAATGAATTCTTGGTCAACCAAATAGTCCCAAATTGAATTCCCTAATCATAATTTGGATTCCATATTCCATAATCCCAAAGCTAGCATTTTGAATGCCAATTCTTAATTTATATTCCAACAACCAAACGGGCCCTTAGGTTTTACCCTAATTCCACCTAGAGAGAAGGATAGAAGAGGGAAGAAGAGATGAAAGAGGAGAAAATTGATGAAATCACATTAAATAGGTGTAAAACCTTCAATAGATTGCGGTGCTTCCAATTTATGATGATATATTTAGCTCCCACTTTAGTGAAAGCGTGGATCGATCCACAATTGCAATAAAGTATAGAAGAAGAAGAAGAAGATCCTGATGAATCTCAATAAGATAGGACATCACTTAATCAAAGAGAACAAGCCCCTAAGACAAAGGGTCCTAACTCTAGACATACATGCACGAGGGTACAAAGAAAACAAAGCAAAAGACAAAATCACAATAAAGAGTTTAGTACTAAAAATATACCCAAATCAACTAGTGAGAAAAATTATAGCTAAAGAAACATCTTTCCCACTAATATCATATTTGAAAAGCTATTGCAAGAGCATAAGTGGTGACAGAAGAAATGCAAGAAAAGTATCATAAATCAACATAACTTTTGGATCTATCTCTACTAGCATGAAAGAAAAAGAGATTAAAAGAAAAGGGAAGTGATTACCTCACCCAGTAGAGTGCCCACCCTACTATGAATCACTAAGAGAGTTGCTGCAAAAGATGGCATTGAAATATTCTAACAAGGTGGCAACCCACTAGTCAACCCATCAAAGTTCCATCAATCATATCACCTTGGCATGGTCCTATGTAAAAGATGTGTTACCCATGTATGGGACTTAGTATGCTATGTTTGAATGTGTTACCTATATTAGGACTTAGAAAATTATTGTGTTACCCAAAAATAAGATTTAGCATATATGTGTCTGGATGCATTACCCATGAATGAGATTTAGCTAGTTCATCTATGTTACCCATTATGAGATTTAGCATATGTATTTATGTACGTGGAAAGAGGGTTGAAGTAACTATTACTTTGTGGTGACTAATTAGGGAAGTATTGTACATACTCCATAAAAAAATTTGGGGCTATTTTATTGGCATTTTTGGGCAGACATGTTTAACTAATTTTAAACCTAAAGCGAAACAAATACTTGTATAAAAAGGGCTTAGGATTATGGATTTTCATAAGGTGTGATGCTTTAATTGCTTCTTGTAGTGGTATTGAGCTATAAGGGATTATAGATTGTAATAAGGTTATAATCATTGGATAGTAATAATATCATGGAACTCATTGTTTGGTGGACATAGCCCAAGGATTAGGTGAACCACGTTAAATCTTGGTGTCTTGTGTTCTCTTCTGTGCAATTTATTATTTTCTAATATTGGTTATATTTGCAAGTAATTGTTATTTCTATATGTAGTTAATCCTAACAAGTGGTATGAGAGCGAGGTTTTTTTTCCAGTTATCCTCTATAGGAAAGTCTTACAGTTGAGTGGGAGCGATGGCAGATGAGGGTAAGCTAAAGGTTGAGAAGTTTAATGGGTAGAACTTTCAGTTATGGAAAATGAAAATAGAGGACTATATTTATCAAAAGGGTTTATGGAAGCCATTGGAAGGAAAAACTAAGTAACAAAGAACTATGGCAAATGAGGACTGGGAGATTTTAGACAAAAACACACTTGGAAGTATTTGATTATGCCTAGCACCATTAGTGATATTTAACATTAAAAAAGAGAAGACAAAAAAAGAGTTTATGCAAACCCTAGAAAAGATGTATAAAAATCTCTCCACTTCAAATAAGGTATTTCTCATGAAGCATTTATTTAATATGAAGATCTGACAGAAGGTGGATCTATTGCAAATCATTTAAATGAGTTTACTATTGTTACTAGTCAGTTAACTTTTGTGAATGTTAACTTTGACAAAGAAATTAGGGCTCTCTTGATTTTTTGTTCTTTGCTAGAAAGATGGAATGGCTTGGTAATGGCTATGAGTAATTTTTTTTCTAGATCTAATACCCTAAAATTTCATGATGTGATTGGTATAATTCTAAGTGAGAAAACTCATAGGAAAACCTCAGGTGGGTCTACATCAAGAAGTGTTTTGAATGCATAAACCAGAGGTAGAACGAATGAGAGAGGAAGTAATTTAAAAATCATGGGAAATCAAGAGGAAATTCCCAGGGGAAGAGGTTCCAATCCAAAGTATCAAGATATTAGTGGTACTATAGGAAGCCAGGGCATAAGAAGAAATATTGTTGGACTCGAAAGAACAATGAAGAAGATAAACCAGAAGGGAACAAGGAGGAAAATGTGGTAATTTTCTTATTTCTTTGGAAAGTGTTGATGATTCTTGGGTTTTAGATTTTGTGGCTTCATTTCATGCTACACCCCATAGAGGTTATTTTATTGATTATGTCCAAGGGGATTTTGGGCTTGTTTATTTGGGGGATAATGAACCCTATCAAATTTTTGGAAAGGGAAAAGTTAATATTAAGCTATAGAATGGGAATCATTGGCTACTACATGAGGTAAGACATGTTTCAAGGCTGAGTAAGAATATAATTTCAGCAGGGCAACTCAATGATGAGGGTTGTGTAGTTACTTTTAATGATATAAATTAAAAGGTTTCAAAAGGCTCTTGTAGTGGCAAAAGGTGTGAAAGTAGGCACCTTATATCTTTGTACGGATCATACTATTCCTTTTACTTTAATTGTTTCAAAGAAAAATGAATGTTCAGGAACAGTTGCTATAGTTGAGCAAGGAGAACAAAAAGTTGTTGTAGATGTTTGTACATCGCTATGGCACAACAAACTTGGGCACATGAGTGAGAAAGGTATGAAATTACTTCATTCAAAGCATGTTTTACTAGGTCGGAAATGTGTCAATATGGATTTCTATGAAAGTTGTGTGTATGGAAATAAAAGAGAGAGCATTTTGTGAAGAGTGGGAAGGAAAAGAAAAATGAGAAATTAGAGCTTGTGCATACAGATGTATGGGGACTAGCTGAGGTATCTTCCCTTGGTGGATCTCATTATTATGTTACATTTATTAATGATGCAACTAAAAAATTATGGGTTTATTTCCTTAGATAGGAATCTGATGTATTTCAAACTTTTAAGAAACAAAAATGCTTGGTTGAAAATGAGATTGGTAAGAAATTAAAATATCTCAAATATGATAATATTGGTGAGTATTGAATTCATGAATTTGAAGATTATTTCTCTACTAATGTTATTTGTAGACAAAAAACTATTCCAAGGACTCCACAAGAAAATGGAGTGGTAGAATGTGTTAACATAATAATAATGGAGTGTGTGAGGAGCATAAGGTTGCATGGTGGGCTGCCCTTAAACATGTAGGTTGAGGCTATCAATATTGTTGTATATTTTATCAATAGAGTTCCATCTACTCCTTTGGGCTATGGTATTCTAGAGGAAGCATGGACTAGTAAGAAGGTGAGTTATTATTTTCTCAAAACCTTCGGTTGTGAAGAATTTGCACATATAGATTATGAAAATAGAACCAAGTTGCAAGCTAAGTCAAAAAAATATATATCTATTGGATATGGCATTGATGAATTTGGTTATAGGCTTTGGGATTTTGAAAATCATAAAATTGTAAGAAGTAGGAATGTCATATTCAATGAGAAAGTATTGTACAAAGATCTGTTACAATAGCATGAGAAGAAACAAAATGATTATGTAGTGTCGGATGATACTCCAAAAGATGATGTTCCAATAGTTCCTCATGATCTACAACAACTGCAACAACAAATACCACACACCCCAGTGAATGTTGGTTGATCAGCAAGGCTAAGTAGACATCTAAAAAGATTGTCTCCCTCTTTGTACTCTATCTTATTAACTGATGCTAGTGAACCTAAATGTTATGATGAAGTTGTGCAAGTGGATACAAAAATTTAGTGGGAGTCTACAATGATAGAAGAAATGGATTCCTTGCTGAAAAATAAGACTTGGAATTTATGTAAGTTGTCTGTTGGTAAAAGGGCTTTGCAAAATCATGTTGATATTGTGGTGACTGATTATGTAGTGGGCATTGATGTTGTAAAACCCTAAAATGGTCAATTTTAGAGGTTTCCCTAAATGTTATTATAAGCATCTAAGATGCATAATGCATGGCAATGTTGGTGTACATTTTTGCTAGATAATAGAAAAGTTGAAGGTTGTGTAGGTGGATGTAGCCTAGGTTTAGGGGTGAACCACATTAAATCTATGTGTTGTCTACATTCATTTTATATTCTTTTTTTATTTCTTCATATAACTAATTATTGGATTATATTGTTCTAGATCTATCAAACCTTAACAATTGGTATCAAAACAAGGTTTATTGTTGTAGATTGACAAGACTTTTAGATTTGAGTGGGAGCAATGGAGGATTCCAGATTCAAGATTGAAAAATTCAATGGCCAGAATTTCCAGTTATGGAAAATGTAGATGGAAGATTATTTGTATCAAAAGAATCTGTGGAATCCATTAGAAGAAAAAGCCAAGAAACAAGGAACTATCACAAATGAAGATTGGGAAATCTTGGATAGGAAGGCATTGGGATCTATTCGGCTATGCCTTGCACTGTCTATAACTTTCAACATATCAAAGGAAAAAATGATAGTAGAGGTGATGGAGACATTGGCTACATTATATAAGAAACCCTCAACTTCAAATAAGGTATTTCTTATGAAGTGTTTGTTTAATATGAAAATGGGTGAGGGAGGATCTATAGTGAATCATTTAATTGAATTTAACATAGTCAACAGTCAGTTGTTATTCATACAAATTTCATTCAATGAAGAGGTTAGGGCTCTCTTAATCTTATGTTCTTTGCCAAAAAGCTGGAATAGCTTAGTTATGGCTATAAAAGTAATTTTGTCTCTAGTTCAAATATTTTGAAATTTGATAAGTTGTTGGTGTTATCCTAAGTGAGGAAGTACTATGGAAAAGAACAAGTGAAAATTTGACCTCATTAGGTTCCACTTTAAACATGGAGAACAAAGGAAGAATGAGGGAAAAAGGAAAAGGGTCTTTGCATGACAAGTTGCAAGGGAAGTCAAAGAAAGGATGTTCTTAATCTAAAGGAAAGAAATATTGTTGGTACTATGGAAAGCCTGGTCACCTAAAGAAAGACTGATGGTCTCAAAAAAACAAACAAGGAGATGAAAATGAAGATGACAGTAAGGAAGCTAATTTTGCAAGTAATACTTTACAAGATGCTTTAATATTATGTTTGGATAACATCAATGATTCCTAGGTAATAGATTTTGGGGCATCATTCCATGCTACATCCCATAGAAAATATTTTCAAGATTATGTTCAAGGTGATTTTGGATAGGTATATTTGGTTGATAATGAGCCCTTTCCTATTCTTGGGAAAGGAAAAATAAAGATCAAGTTGCCAAACAAAAATGATTGGATACTGCAAGAGATAAGGCATGCCCCTAATTTAAGAAGAAATTTAATTTATGTAGGACAATTGGGTAGTGAAGGCTGCATAGTCATGTTTTCAAAAAATATATAGAGGGTCACTAAAGGTTCATTAGTAGTAGCTAAAGGTGCAAAGGTAGGCACATTATATTTTTGTACTAGTAACACTTATTCTACCTTAGCTTCTACTAATAATGTTAATGCAAGGAAAGCTACTATAGATGTTATAAGAAAATATTCAAAAATGTAGCACCATAAGCTTGGGCACATGAGTGAGAAAGGGATGAAAATCCTTCACTCTAAAAATCTATTTCCGTGACTGAAAAATATAAATTTAGAGTTTTGTGAAAATTGTGTTTATGGCAAACAGAAAAGAGTTAGATTTCTCAGAGTTAAGAAAGAAAAGAAGAGTGAGAAGTTAGAGCTAGTGCACTCAAATGTATGGAGACTAGCTTAGGTATCATCTCTTGGTGGCTCTCATTATTATGTTATTTTTATAGATGATTCAATCAGGAAAATAAGGATATATTTCCTGAAACAAAAATCTAATGTTTTTGAAATATTTAAGAAATGGAAAGCTTTGGTTGAGAATGAGAGAAGAGAGAAGTTGAAGTTTCTAAGATTTGATAATGGAGGTGAGTATTACATTACAGCCTTTGAATATTATTGTTTTATTAATTGAATTCAAAGGCAAAAGATAGTTATAGGAACCCCACAAGAAAATGAGGTGTCAAAAAGAATGAATAGGACAATCATGGAAAGTGCAAGGAGCATGAGATTGCATGTTGGTCTACCCCTTCATTTCTGGGCAAATGTTATAAGCATTGTTGTCCATGTGATAAACAAAGGACCTTTAGCCCCTTTGGATGGTGGTATTCCAGAGGAATCTTGGACTAGAAAAAAGGTAAATTATTCATTTTTGAAAACTTTTGGTTGTGAAGCTTTTATCCATGTTTCAACAAAGAAAATAGAACCAAGCTTATGCTAAAACTCTAAAATGTACCTTCATTGGATATGGAGTAGATGACTATGGTTATTGATTATGGGATTTTGAAAATCTTAAAATAATTAGAAACAAAGATGTTATGTTCAATGGAAGGTCATGTATAAAGAACAGCTATAAGAAAAGATGAATGAACAAGTCAAACAAGAGTATGTGGTGTTGAATGAGACTCCTAAAAATGAAAAGCCATTGGTACCTATGCTCAAAGGTCAAGTAGACCTCCTCAAAGGTTTTCTCCTTCTTTGTATTCCATTGTATTGATTGATTCTAGTGAACCAGAAGAATATGAAGAAGCAATGTAGGTGGATCCCAAACAATAGTGGAAGTTGGGCATGAAAGAGGAGATGGACTCCTTGTTGAAAAATTAGACTTGGGACTTAGCCCCTTTATATGAAGGAAAAAGAGCCTTTCCTAACAAATGGGTTTATAGGCTAAAGGAGGAAGATGGAGGAAAGAAAAGGTATAAGGCTAGACTTGTGGTAAAGGGTTTTGCACAGAAAAAGGGTATAGATTTTGATGAAATATTATCCCCTATTGTAATAATGACTTCAATTAGAATTGCACTAAGTCTTGTGGTTGTATATGACTTGCATCTTGAACTAGATATCAAGATGACTTTTTTCCATGGAGATTTGGAGGAAGAAATTTGCATGCAGCAACCAAAGGAATATGAGGTTAAGGGTAAGGAAAATTTGGCGTTCAGCTTAAGGAAGAGTCTATATGACCTAAAGTAGGCACCTTGACAATGATATTTAAAATATGATAATTTCATGGTTGAACAAGGTTACCATGTATGTCATTCTAATCACTTGGTATATATTAAGAGATTGGATAATGGAAGTTACATTATCCTATTACTCTATGTTGATGACATCCTTGTTTCTATGTCTAATTTACAACAAATAAATGAATTCAAACATAAATTAGCAAGGTTATTTGATATGAAGGATTTGGATGTTGCTAAATAGATCCTTGGTATGAGGATTACATGGGATAGGAAAAATACTACCTTAAATTTATCCCAAAGTGAGTATATAAAGAAGGTATTGAAAAGATTTAATATGCAAGATGTAAAAGCAATTAGTACACCTTTGGCTAGTCATTTCAAATTGACTAAGGAAATGTGCCCAAAGGCACAAGAAGAGGTAGATAAAATGTCTAACATCTTGTATTCATTAATTGTTGATAGTCTAATGTATGCAATGGTATGCACATGGCCATATATTGCTCATGTAGTGGGAGTTGTCAGTAGGTATATGAGAAATCTAGGTATGGAACATTGGAATGTTGTCAAATGGATTCTTCAATATTTGAAAGGTACTACTACAAAGGCATTATGTTTCACAAGATCCAGTTCTACTCCTAGTGGATTTGTTGACTCTAATCTGGTAGGAGATATTGATACAAGGAGGAGTACTACAATGTATGTTTTCACTATAGGGGGCACTACAGTTAGATGGATTTCTATATTTCATAAGGTTAATGCACTTTCAACCACTGAAGCTAAGTATGTCACTACTATAGAAGATAGCAAGGAGATGATTTGGTTACAATGTTTTCTAGAGGAATTAGGTTAGAAGTAGGAAGATCGCCCATTGTACAATGATATCTAGAGTGCCATTCATCTTGCAAAGAACTCTGCTTTTCATTCAAGGAAAAAGAACATACAGCTTAGGTATCATTTTATAAGGTCTATTTTGGAGGATGGCCAATTATGGCTTTAAAATATTCACAAAAGAGAAAGTCTTGTAGACATGTTCATAAAGGCAGTCCCCAAGGAGAACTTGGTTTCTTGCTCAGCTTGTATTGGGATTCTTGATTGATGATCATGGAAATCATGGAGGTAATACACTACAAAGTCTTTTATCTAGTAGGAGTTTCATGTACTACATTATCATCTAGTTTTAGTCTCCAAGTGGGAGATTATTGATCTATTGTGGTGACTGATCATGTAGTGGGTGTTGATGTTGTAGTAATTTTAGAGGTTATCCAAAAAAGTTGTTATAAATGACTGGGACACATAATGCATGGTCATGTTGGTGTACATTTTTGTTGGATAATAGAAAGGTTGAAGGCTATGTAGGTGAATGTAGCCCAGGTCTTGGGGTGATCCACATTAAATCTATGTGTTATATGTGTTCATTATGTATTCTTCTTTTATTTTTGCATATAATTGATTATTCTTTTATTGTTCTAGATCTATCAAACCCTAACAAATGAATGGATTGGTAGGTTGAAAGAAGAGGATGGAGGTAAGAAAATATTTAAAGCTAGGGTAGTTGTAAAAGGATTTGCAAAGAAAAAGGGCATTGATTTTGATGAGATATTCTCTCAAGTTGTTAAAATGACTTCTATTTGCACTATTTTAAGTATTATGGCTACTGAAGATTTATATTTGGAGTAGCTTGATGTGAAAATGATGTAGGAGCATCCTAGGCTTACTACCAATCCTACATGTTGGTGTATTTTGACCTTAGAGTTGAAGGACTCGGTCAAAGGATGAAGTGTAACTTGATTGATACTGAATTGGTTTGGTTGTTGTGTTAACCTAGTGACTTAGTTAATGAATAAATTTGACAAAGCTTGGGGCACTTGGCAGATACTAGGAGCTCGGTTTGCACTGGGAGCTTGATAGTAGTGTTACTCGAGTCAGCTTGGTCAATGAAGGGGATTGGTTGCTTCTGAAGGACTTGGCATATAATTGTGTTTGGTTGGTGAAGGAACTTAGTTAGGTTTGGTGGAATGCTAGTACTCAGCATGGTTTTCTCTGACACTCAATTTGGTCTTGGTTCCTATGGTGCTCAAGTTCTCAGCGAGCCAACTTTTTGTATTCAATTTGTGTATAGGTATTTAATTTGTGTTACAGGTGACTTGTGGCTTGCATGGTCATTTAATATAAGGGTTTATTTTAATTTTTATTGGGCTAGGTTGACTTGTGGCTTAGTTAGGTATAAGTAAGGAGTTTTGTGGAGTCTTAAGGAGAGGGTAGAGTTTGTGGCTTAGTTAGGTATAAGTAAGGAGTTTTGTGGAGTCTTAAGGAGAGGGTAGAGTTATCCAGCTTAGAGAAAAGGATGAAGTGTAGGAGCAAATTTTAAGAAGGGCTAGTATTTGAGGCTTGGTAAACTAGGAGATTGATTGGTGGGCTTGCAAGAAAAAGTTGAGATTTCCTTGGGGTTTTCTATCAAAGTGTAGATCTGGATTAACTAGGATTAGTGTGCAGTTGGATCTTGAGAGATCTTATTGAACTATTTTGTACTTGGCCCTAACTTGAAAGACCTTATAGTCGGGCACATTACATGTAAATAATTATTTTATGAATAAAGAGTTGCATTTGGTATCAAATTGTGTATCTTGTGTTGTGTTTCTGCTATGTGGTTATTTGCAAGGATCCAATTTACCTCCAATAGGGTACCCTTAGATTCTTGTTGCGTAAGAAAATAGTCTTTCTTCAAGGTGATTTAGATGAAGAGATATATATGGCACAATCATAGGGATTTGAGGTCAAAGGTAAGGATCTCAAACATAGTGTGCAGATTGAAGAAAAGTATTTATGGATTGAAGCAAGCACCTTAGAAATGGTATCTGAAATTTGATAGTTTTATGCATAAGCATAGATATAGTAGGTGTCATTCAAATCATTGTGTTTATTTTAAGAGGTTGGATGATGACAGCTACATTATTTTATGTTTATATGTTGATGATATGCTTTAAGTTGGGTCTAACATGGATCACATTAAGGGGTTGAAATGTCAGTTAACACATTCATTTACTATGAAGGATTTGGTGGCAGAAAAGAAAATCTTTGGTATGAAAATTTGCAGAGAAAGGAAGAATAGAAAATTGATATTATCTCAGGCTAATTATATTGAGAAGGTGTTTCAACATTTCTCTATGGAGAATGCTAAAGTTGTCAGCACACCTTTGCCTAGTCATTTGAAGTTGACTAGGGAGATGTGTCCAAAGACACAAGAAGAGGAGGATAAGATGTCCAAGGTACCTTATGCTTCAAATGTAGAAAGTTTGATGTATGTTATGGTATGTACTTGAGGCCAGATATTGCAAATGTAGCAAGAGTCATTCGCATATATATGAGTCATCTAAGAATTAAGCATTGGAATGCAGTCAAATCTATTTTTAAATATTTGAGAGGAACATCTAGTAAGTGTTTACACTTTGGGGAATCTACTACTGACTTACAGGGCTATATTGACTCAAATTTGGTAGGGGATATTGATACTAGGTGGAGCACTATAGGTTATTTATTTACTGTTAGTGGGGAAATTGTGAGTTAGGTTTGTCGATTAAAAAAGGTGAATGTTTTAGCCACTACAGAGGCAGTGTATGTTGTTGCTATAGAGGCAACCAAGGAGATGATATGGCTTTAGTTCTTCTTGGAAGAATTGAGACACCCTCATAGGGATAATTATTTGTTTACAGATAGTCAAAGTGTCATTCATCTTGCGAAGAGTTCTTTGCATTCAAAGATAAAACATATACAGTTGTAGTACCATTTCATTCATTCATTTTTGGATGATGGATAGTTAAAGTTGGACAAAATACATACAAATGACAATCTATGTTTACAAAGGTAATGACAAGGGAGAATTTGAACTCATCTTCAACTTCGATTGGTCTTCTTGACTAAACAGAATAAAAGAATAGCAAAGTCCAAGGTGGTTTGATTCAGTGGGAGCCTCTTGGAGTAGTGACATTACTACAGAATCAGTCTCCAAGTGGGAGATTGGTATATAGTGTGGAGCCTGATCAGTCCCCAAGTGGGAGATTATTACTTTGTGGTGACTAATCAGGGAAGTAGTGTACATACTTCATAATTCCTTGGCATTTTTGGAACTATTTTATTGACATTTTTGGGCCAACATGGTGTACCTAATTTTAACCCTAAAGCAAGAAAATTACTTGTATAAAAAGGGCTTAGGATTAGCAATTTTCATAAGGTGTGGTGTGATAAATTATTTATTGTATTGAATTGTAAGGGATTATAGATTTTAATCAGGTTGTAATCATTGGATAGTATTAATATTGGACTGGTTGTTTGGTGGATGTAGCCCAGCGATTGGGTGAACCACATTAAATCTTGGTGTCTTGTGCTCTCTTATGTGCAATTTATTATTTTTTAGATATTGGTTATATTTTTATGTAATTATTATTTATATGTTTGTGGTTAATCCTAACAATAACAATGCATAAATTCGAGAATGGCTTAGAAAGCATATCTAGAATCTAGAGCTTAAGTACTCTAAACCATGTTCATAATCCATATTTGGTACCCCATGCAACAAAGACAATGTACAAGGAGGGAATATTTATGTCCCCTCCTTATCATATCTATTTCAAATAGGCAAGAGAAGGAAGAGAAAGAGTATACCTTCTTACACAACAAGGAGATGTCCTTATAGCAATAATGTGGAATACATTCATAGTGAGGAGTCATGACCCCTACAATATAAGCATATCTAGACAATTGTAAAAGAGATAATATATCTCTTATGGAAAGAGGATCCTCAAAAAGAGAGAAATATTAGTAACAAGACATCCACCTAGGAGGAGTTCTTGATCAGGATAATATCTTTGAGAAGAAGGGACATGCACCTCTTGTAAAAGAGAGAGTCTATAGTCAAGACACAATTTTTCATAAATAAAGAACAATGTCACATAATCAAAAAGATCCGTGTAAGCTTAAAGAAAGTAGATCCTTAGAAAGGAGATAAAGAATATACAAAAATTGCCCCCCAAGCATAAAATAAGAAAAAGAGATATGATGGATTATATAACAAAATCTTGCAAGACAAAAGGATGAATCGTAAGCAAAAATTGATAGTCATGCACAAAATTAAAACATCCCATATCCAACAATATAATGCCACACTATAGAGGTGATAAAAGAAACATCATGGGATAATCAATTCTAAACAATGTAAGATGCTAGAAAATAATATCACACATGAAGTAAGCTATAGATGATCATAGAATAAGAAGCATTAAAATATAAAGATATGAAAAGACACTTGTTAGGTAAAAACTACAATCATGCATGTAACAAAGTAGTGCATACCATAGATAAGAATGTTCCATAAAATAATACAAGTATATAGAGAAGTGAGATAAAGATATGAAAGGATATTGTGTTATCCCTACTTAGTTATCGCAAAAGAAACAACAAAGAGATAACGGATCCTATATAGAAAAGATAAAGAAAATACAATACAAGCCCTCGAATACGCATGCATAAAGGGTATTGGATGTATTAAAAAAGAAAATTAGGAAAATTATGCATCCCTAAGTGTAAAATAAGTCAGCAAAGAGTGATAATGAATCCAATGATAGAAAGAGAAAAAGAACCCATGCCCCCCAAGTGAAGAGACAAGGAAAATGACAATTATGTTACTCATAAAGTATAACAATGAGCCCCCAAAATATAGGCTAGAAATGTAAATGTATCAAGCAAATTGATCATGAAAAATATACCACTCTTCATGACAATTCATATGAAACATAACATAAGCAATACATTGATAAATCATGGAAAAGTAAGATATTTTAAATGTAATAACATGAAAATGTAAAGAGAAATAATCAATATGCATATACTCATAAAATAAAGGTGTTTGATGTCCAAACTCAAGAATGTAGGATGTTGGTGTAAAATCTAAGTTTTCTCTATCATAAAGAGTTGAGAATCCACTTATAGGGTTGATGCGAGTAGGATGCTTAGGATATAATTCTATATTTATGAAACAAGGTCACTGTGCTCAATAAATATTAAATTGATTTGAGATTTTTCTTGAAAGGAAGTAGAAGAAGAATCAAGGGTTTGTTCCTCTATCATTAATGGACTCTTAGAAGGAAGACAAACAAAACTCATCAAGGCCTTGAATCTATAGAAGAAATATCAATGAAATGCATAGAAAAGGGTTGATCGATAGGAGTAAATAAAACCATGAAATCATCCAAATGTTCTTCATAGGGAAGAGATTAATCTACATTTGTGTCTAAAGGTTCATCGTAAATAGTAGAAGTATCTACGAAGGGAAGAAAACACACATTAGAGGAGGAACAATCATGACTAAAAGAAGTTTCAAGAAGGCGAGAGTAATCAATATTCCTATCCAAGGGCTCATCCCAAATAGTATCACTATCAAGGGTAGAAACATCATGAATCACTAAAGGTTGATCAACATCATCTTGAAAAAGATTACCCTCTGAAAGGGAATGAGAATCAATGCAAGGAAAAACTAAGTTTTCATCATATACATGAAATGGAACATCATGAACATCATGAATGAAACTTGAAAATAAGATAACAACCCCATGGAAATGAAATGAAATTACTATGAAAGAAACTAGATGCATTTTTTTTTTCAAAATGCAAGATTATGAAATGCAATCTATGCAAAAGAAGATCTAAATACCACTATATAAAGTAGCTCTAGATATGATAAGAAGGAATCTAACTCCAAAATCAATAAGAAGGGGAATACCAAGATCCACCCCTTTTTATTATATTTGGATCAACACCAAAGAGGAGTTTCAATCTAAATCTAATGGGAAAAAGAATGAATAACTTAGATTTATTTCCTTGTCAGCTCCACCTTAACAAGATTTAAGCAAGAATATATGTAGTATAGAGGTAAGATATGAAGATGTGACAAAATGATAAAGTATATAAAAATGAAAGAGAGGAAGATGAAATACCCTGTAAGATGAAAACCTAAAAATAGGTTGTAAAATGGCCTCTGGAAGAGGTAATTCTCATGAGCTAGATTGAAAATTGTGCTACAATCAAAACCCAAAAATCATTTGGTGAGCATCAAGGGAAAAATTATGCTTCAAGGGAAAAATTTTGCATCAAGGGTGAAATGTGGCCCTAATGGAAAGTGTCTAACATTGAATTTGAATCACAATTATATTAACTGGTGAAAAGGGTATCCAAATTTGGAACTTGTTCTTCAATCTGAGATCCAAAACCTACAAAACAAGAGATTATTTCTTGGTTGGTTATGGGGTTTTGCCTCAATCAAACCCCAATTTAGAAATTAACCTTGAATTGAAATAGAATGCTTATAAGTAGTATTGATGGATCTAACATGAAGAATATAAATCTATGAATATGGTAATGAATATGGAATGTAATCAAGTATGTAGATGTAATAGATTTGACTCAACTTCAAAACCCTAGAAAGAAAATCAAAGTGACATCAAAACATCTGTGCTTGAATGTGTCTGAGATCTACCTTAGGAATGCATGTAGATGAATGTGTTAGAAATAGGAAATATTGAGAGGGGGGTGAATCGGTATTTCACAAAAATTTTCCCAACAATGGATATCATTAACAACCTTATAACTTGCATGAATGAGTAAACTGATTAAGCTTAATAGTAAACACAACCACAATGCAATGCAACACATAACACTATTTTTTGTTAACTAGGGAAACCCTGGCCAAGGGAAAACCTTGACAAGGATGGTAGCCACAAAATGATCCACTAATCAAAATTATCTTGTAAAAAATATTGACCCTATTAGGAATCTATTATATTTTTATATTGTCTCTATCCTTGTTAGAAGCCTCAACCTTGTTAGGATTTGTTATTTTAATTACAAAATGTATGCAAGTTGAGCTCACTTCCCAAACATGCAATATATAATAATACTCAGTATACAAAAGCGTAGATACAACAACCTCTTTACAATTATTGATATCTTCAATATATATGATATGATCTTTGTATCTCATTGTGCCAACTTTGCATACACTTCCTTCATTTTCTTTACCATCAAGTTTTCATTACAAAATAATTACACACTTATCACAATAACCACACTAAACTTTGCATTCAAAAACTTCCCTTTATAGCATAACATTTCATAATATTCTACAATGTTGGCCTTCATGCTTCCACATTAGGATTAAACCTCAAGCAAAAATAACAATGACAAATAAATCTTCCTTTATTTTATTTACCATCAAGTTCACATCACAAAATAATTGTATACTTATCACAATAACCACACTAAAGTTCGCATTCAAAAACTTCCCTTTATAGCATAACATTTCATAATATTCTACAGTGTTGGCCTTCATGCCTCCATGTTAGGATTGAACCTCAGATAGAAATATTTATGATATGATCTTTGTATCTCATTGTGCCATCTTTGTATACTCTTCCTTTATTTTCTTTACCATCAAGTTCACATCACAAAATAATTGCACACTTATCACAATAACCACACTAAACTTTGCATTCAAAAACTTCCCTTAATAGCATAACATTAAATCATAATATTCTACAATGTTGGCCTTCATGCTTCCATGTTAGGATTAAACCTTAGATAGAAATAACAATTGCATGCAAATGCAAACAATGTCAAAAAATAATAGATCACACAGAAAAGAACACAAGACACCAAGATTTAACGTGGTTCACCCAATCCCTGGGCTATGTCCATAAAATAGCAAGTCCAATATTATTATGATACAATGATTACAACATGATTACAATTCATAATCCCTTACAGCTTAATACCACTATAAGAGCCAATTTTTGTATCACACCTTATGAAACAATCCCTAACCCTAAACCTTTTTATACAAGTATTTTTGTCAATTTAGGGTTAAAATTAGTTACAAAATGTCAACCATAAATTGGCGAATAAATAATAGCCAATTGGCAAATATTAGCCATTGGCGAATAGTAGCCCAAAAAAATTTCCAAAGAATTTACGAAGTATGTACACTACTTCCCTAATCAATTACCACAAACTAACAATCTCCCACTTGGAAACTGATTAGACTCCACACTAGACAACATTCTCCCACTTGGAGACTAATCCTGTAGCAATATCGCTACCACATGGGGCTCCCACTAGATCAAACCACTCTGGACTCTATTGTTCTTTTATTTTGTTTAGTCTAGAAGACCAACCAAAGCTAAAGAGGAATTCAACTTCTCCCTTGTCACTACCTTTGTAAACATATATGTTAGATTGTCATCTGTATGTATCTTGTCTAGCTTTAACTATCCATCATCCAAAACTAACTAAATGAAATGGACCGCAACTATATCTATTTTGTCTTTGAATGTACAGAAAAATTCTTCGCAAGATGAATGACACTCTAACTATCTGTAAACAAATAATTATCCCACTGAGGGTATCCTGATTCTCCCAAGAAGAATTGAAGCCATATTATCTCCTTGGTTGACTCTGTAGTAGCAACATACTCTGCATCTATAGTTGATAAAGCATTAACCTTATGTAACCTAGAAACCTAGCTCACTACTGCCCCACCAATAGTAAATGCATAACCTGTAGTACTCCACATGGTATCAATATCACCTACCAAATTTGAGTCAACATAACCCTATAAAGTAGTAATAAAGCCCCTAAAGTGTAAACATGTATTGGATGTTCCTCTCAAATATCTTAGAATCCATTTAACTACATGCCAATGATTAATTCTTAGATGACTCATATACCTACTAACAACTCCCACTATATGTGCAATATCTAGCCAAGTACATACCATATCATACATCAAGCTTCTTACAGTTGAAGCATATGGTACCTTGGACATCTTATCCTCCTCTTCTTGTGTCTTTGGACATATCTCCTTAGTCAACTTCAAATGACCAAGTAAAGGTGTGCTGACAGCTTTAGCATTCTCCATAGAGAAATGTTGCAACACCTCAATATAATTAGCCTGAGCTAAAGTCAATTTCATGTTCTTCCTATCTCTACAAATCTTCATACCAAGTATTTGTTTTTTTTTCCCCAAATCCTTCATAGCAAATGCATGAGCTAACTTGCATTTCAACCCCTTTAATATGATCCATGTTAGACCCAGCTACAAGCATATGTTCAACGTATAAACATAAAATAATATAGTTGTCATCATCCAACCTCTTAAAGAAAACACAATGATATAAATGACACCTATTATATTCATACTCATGCATAAACCTATCAAATTTTAGATACCATTCTTGAGGTGCTTGCTTCAATCTATATAAACTTTTCTTCAATCTACAAACTAAGTTCTCCTTACCTTTGTCCTCAAATCCTTATGGCTATGTCATATATATCTCTTCATCCAAATCACTATTTGGTCAAAGAAAGGGATCAAAATCCTATAGCAATGGACTACTTAACCCAAGATTGGACATCTCAATTGGTTCTTATCCAACTCATTTGGACTCATCCAATTTATCAACCAGTGATGTAAACTTGAAATGGTGTTCACAAAATATATGCTTCAAACTTACCTCAACTTAAGAACTACTCTATGGAAATTCAAGTGCTTAAACGATAGGAAATTTATGCTAAAGCTGAGAACCAAATCTATTTTAATAAAGGACAAAAATATAGCTAAGAATTACTTCAACTGCCTATGTTGCAAGAATAGTAGAGTCTACTTGGGTTCTACAAACTGAATATAAATCATATGCTAACTAATTAGTTCACTCCCTATGTGGGCCCCCATAGAGAAGTGAAGTATAATAACTCAAAGATGAAAACCTAAAATGGTCTTTTTATTCATAACTATAAAATGTACATACTGATGAACAGCAAGATTATATTTAGTACTTAAAAACTGAACAACTTCTTTCTATTGAAAAATGACTAAATAAAACCTAGCACTTCTGGAACACAGACTTCCAGTTATTTAAAATGCAAACTAGGAATAAAATTCCTAAATTCAAGACTCATCAACTACTGAAACAAATGATGACATTGATTATTACAATATACACATTAATTCTAGTGCCAAATAGAATAGTAATTTAGGAGCTCACAACCCCTTAATTTTCTACACTCAAGGCTAGTCTATTAATGCAAGCAATCACTTTGACTCCCACTTGGTTGACTTGGCTTTGCTTTTATATCTGAAAAATATTAGCACCTCCAAAACAATAACATACATCAAGACTTATTCAAAACATGTTATCTAAATTAGTTTACCCTATGTCACATTGTTACAGAAGAACTACACAACCTAGCTAAGGAAGAAAAAACATCATTCTCACTATTTTGTAATTAAATGACATCTTTTCATAGCATATTTATTTTGATCCGAAAAAGTAATTATGCACACATTTTTCTGAAATCATCATAAACATCATGTTCTTGAACATCAAAGTTTTTAGAAAGTTTGCAAATTAAACTGAAAATGAAATGACAAAATAGGCCATATTCTATTCTCATCATTCCCCCCAACTAAAACTTTGACTTGTCCTCAAGAAAACATGAAATTTTTTACCCTCGCAGCCATCCTAAAATTTGAGGCAACACTTTGTCCTTTACCCCCTATAGCAATTCTCCAATAAAAGCCTTTACTCTCCCTATACCTTTTCCATCTGTGGAGTTCTTCTGACATATCAAATTTCTCTAAATCTTGTTGATTAGCGAGCAATGGGGACAACAATAGTGGAGGTTGAAAAGTTAAAGGAATCTGATCATTTTTTCTTTCTTCCCCCTAGCTTGATATACCAAGGTGCTCATTGAGTGGCCATGATAAAATTCAACAGAGAATGAGGTTCTCGCTTCTATAGGTCCTCACTCAATTGTATCTAGTGTCATTGATTTGCCTACTTTACTATAGGAAGATTTGTTTCTACCATAGCCTTATATTCTTGATAGACTATTTCCCTTGAAGGAGGAATAATCTGAATTTTGGGTTTTGAGTAAGCAATTTTCAACCATTCATAGTAAAGAGTTTCGGCATCCTTGGCCTCAAGCCTAAGAAAAAGTGGCATCTCATACTCTAATTCCCTATACTTATTGGCATGTTTTTCCCTGCTAATTTCATTTTAGATCCAAGACATCAATGCCCTGAGTTAAATATCACCATATAAGGCAGAGGGTTCCAATCTCTGTTATCAATGATTACTAAATTATGTAAAAAGAGTTCACAAAGAAAATTTTTGATGGCTACAGGAGCGGGATGAAAAGCTTGGAAGAATTCATGAGGGGTATTCAGTGTTAAAATTTTACGCTGCATTATAGGCCATTTGGTAATTGACAAATTGTTCTTTCAAAAAGAGAGCACAAATAGGAGGAGAGCAATAAGACATTAATTCAAGAATCATGGCAATGACTTTTGTAATTTTACCACTTAATTTCCCAATCTCCTCATCCTTCTCAGTCAATTCTTGAGTTTGATTGAAGATGGTTTTTTCTAGGCTCTCTCTCTCTCTCTATTTTCCATTCTTCCCTCTCTTGAATTAACTGGTTAGATAACTGTGAAATAATGCTTAACAATGAAATAGGATAGAAAGTAACATATGTCTCAAGTGAAAGATCAATAGGATTAATTTTTTGGGCTGCAGATGCTAAAGTATCAAGTCCTTGAGAAAGAATATATTCAGCAACAGTGTTAACTACCTCAAAATTTATTCCAACATCTTCTTCATGAAATTTTCTCTTTGAGGTGGAGGAGAATTTGAAACTCCAATAGATACACTATCATCATTGCCTGAATCTATAGAAATGATGGGTGGCTGGAAAGAGGATGTTCCTGTTGCTGTAGGTACACGTTTTACACTTTCACCCTCTTCAATGATGATCTTATCTTTGTTAGAAGAAGAGGATTGCTCTTTTTCACTAGCTACATTATCAGACACAGGGGATTGAAAAGGCACACCCTCATTGGGTTTTACAGTCGATTGGCTCCTTCAAGTTTTAAGCCTAAAGGGTATGTGTGCTACTTTTGATGCTGCAAGAGGTTCTGGAGATTTTTCCTATACATTCCTCCTTTTCTTCTTATAAACCCTAAGAACTATAGGAGAGCCAGCATTTGCAAAAAATTTAACTTTCCTTTTACCCTTATCAGATGTTGGTCCTGACCCAGAGGTAGAAGCTATGGGAGTGGAAATTGAGGCTCTCTATGACCTTTTAGGTCTGGTTGAGAAAGAGCCACGATTTACAGGATTTTCTTGAGGTTCTCTTTCCTCTTCAACTTGCTCTGCAAGTTTCCTAATAGGGTTTTGCACTTTCTTTTCAACAAAATCATCCCAAGATATCCCAAATTATTCCCTAAGGGCTTTTTCTATGTTGAGCTTAATAAAATAGTGGTGTGAAACATCCTTCGGGGTTCCTTTTTGTACTACAATAGCTCTTTTCAACAAAATATGATAGATAAAATGAGGAACATCCAAAGGGCAGTCATCATGTCTTAGGCAGCTCAAAAATTTGAAATGTGTGGCATGCAAATATGAATGTCTCCTCTCACAAGTAAAATATCTCACAATATAAGTAGCACATTCGTTAAATGGTATTGGTAAAGATGTGTCAATTGTACCTTTTTTTGGTCTATCTAAAGTTGTGGGTTTGCATACACTATAAATTGGGCTCTAGCCAAAACTGTGTCTAATGCGTCTGAAAATTGTTCTCCTTCCAATGGCAATTCCATTATATCTACTACAATTTTAGGTGAAAATGGAACCCTTACTCCTTTGACTATAGCAAAACCATCCCTCAATGTTTGCAAGAATTCTAAGGCAAGCTCCTCATTCCATGCAAATAGTTTGAACATGTAATTTATCCACCCCCTAGCTTGAAATATAGGTAACCAAACTAGGTCTCCCAACAATGTTGTATGGTCACCTGGTTCTCTTCTGAACAAACCACCCCCCATTGTTCCTCTGGAGTGATTAAAGGAGTAATTTCAAAAATGGAAAAACTTGCTACAAATGAGAAGACAAGTGATAGTACTTATTTTAAGCAACTAACATTTTTAGCAATTAAGATCACTTAATTTCTTATTAAGTGCCTTAGCTAGAACTCATACTTACCAACTTGCAAAAGGTGTGTGACATAAAAATGATTATCACATCACATTATTCTCTTATCATAATTTATGGAAAGGACACAATATGTGGTGACACATAAAGAATAGCATAGACATTTGATTGACATTTAATTATAAAAAAAAAATGCAATATAATACCCCTCCCCCCAACTAAATTAGGCAATAGCTCTTGCAATTGCTAGTGACAAAGGTAACTAAAAATAGAATGACACATTAAGAAAATGTTTAAACTTGAGTATGCGTATAGACCTGTGAAGTCATGTTGTCATTTGATACCATCATGCAAGTTGATGAAGGGTGAGGTGAGGTGGAAGACAAGAAAAAGTGGAATGAGGTGGAATTATTATGAAGAAAATACTTTCACAGAGAAAGTAGTTTATTATGATGAGTGAAATGCTTTTAGAGAGAGGATAGCAAATGAGTGGAAAACTCATCTGCAGTTGCTATAGGAATTGTAGGACCAGTTAATGACTGGAATTGCTATAGGAACTCTTCTTGCCTACACCACTTATGGTAGAGTTTTAAACGATGTCCATCAACAAGGAGTTTGAAGTGAACAAGATCAATGGTAGAGAGCTACACTACACCATTCTCAAACACATAAATGATTTTTTACGGTCCAAGCCAACAGGTTTGGAATTTGCCTAGATTTTGTTGATAACAAGAATCATACAGGAGGGCCCAATCTCCAATAGAAAACTTCTTGTCACAAATGAACTTATCATGTCATTTCTTCCACTATTGTTGGATTATCTCTGTATTGTGTAGGGTAGATTTATGGTATTCATCAAGGGCATTCAGCTGCAGTAACCTTCTTGAGCCTTTGAAAGATCAACTTCTAGCTCTAAAGTAGTTTTTAGAGTCTTGTGTTCAAATTCTATAGGCATAGAAGCAGATTTACCATAAAATTAATTCAAATGGAGTAAATCTAGTGGTGCTCTTCCATGTAGTCTAGTAAGCCCAAATTGCTTCAACAAGCCTGATAACCTAGTCTCATTTGTGAATAGCAACTATTTTAGTGAGGATTGCTTCTATCTCTCTATTTCTGATTTTTGCCTAACCATTAGCTTGAGGATGGTATGGGGAAGATGTACCATGATGGATCATGTACTTCTTTATGAGTTCTACAATAAGGTTTGATGTGAATTGAGTTCCTTGATCTGTGAAAATTTCCCTAGGTACTCCAAATATGGTGAATATGAATTCATAGAAAATTGGCTACTTTGTGATCTCGTGCATGTGTCATATCTTGTGCTTCAACCCACTTAGTTGCATAATCAGTACATACTAAGAGGTATGATTTTCCATGAGAAGAGGGCTCATTGGACTGACAAAATTGATACCCCATTTGTCAAAATGTGTGACTACTACCTATCATTGTAGGGGCATTTCATCAGTTTTAGTGGGCCTTCCCATGCATTGGCAAGGATCACATCACCTTGTATACGTTGTTGAATTTTTGTGGAGAGTAGGCCAGTAATATCTAGTTGTTAAAATCTTGTAGGCTATTATTTTTGCTGCAAAATGACCCCCACATGGTTCATCATGGCATGCCCTTAGGATATCATAAGTTTCATCTTCCCTTACATACTGATGAGTTACTTGATCTGGTCTAGTGTAGAACATCAATCCAGCTATCCATGAGAAATTGAAACTCTTTTCCACCAAGAGATGACACTGCTTGGGTGAAAAGTGTGGTGGTGTTCTTCCTATAGCAAGGTAATTTGCTATATCTACAAACCAAGGGTTATAACTTTCTATTGAAAGTAGATGCTCATCAAAAAAGCTATCATCTATGGCTATAGGATCATCAGGCACTTGAAGTCCTGACAGAAAATCTGCTACTACATTTGCTCAACCTAGTTTATCTATTATCTTTACATTAAACTCCTGCATGAGTAGCTAACGTGCTAATCTACCAGAGATGGCAAGTTTGTTCATCAATTATTTTATAGCAAAGTGGTCAGTGTTTACAAAAACCTCATAGATTGGGATATAATGTTGAAATTTATTAAGTGCATACATAACAACAAGCAATTCTTTTTCAATGACAGTATAATTCATCTCAACACCCTAAAAATTATTGCTAATATAATAAATGGCATGCTCAACAATACCTTCTTTTTGTCCAAGAACTACCCCTAAAGCAGTGTCAAATGCATCCATATGAATGTGGAGGGGTAGCTTCCAATCAAGTCCTCTAAGAATAGGTGTTGTTGTCAAAACATCCTTCAATTGCTAGAATGTTGCTTCACAGTCTTTTGTCCACTCAAATTCAACTTGCTTCTTAAGTAGGTTATACAAAGGAGCAGCAAACTTACTAAAATCTTTGATGAATCTCCTGTAGTATCTGGCATGTCCAAGAAATCTTCTAACATTTGTTTGCTTGGTTGGTGTTGGTAAATTAGTAATGACAACAATCTTTGCAGGATCTACTTGAATTCCAAAAGAGGAAAGGTAGTGCCCAAGAACAACTCCTTCTTCCATCATGAAATAGCACTTCTCACTATTAAGAGAAAGGTTGTATTCTTGACACCTTTTTAACTCCTTCTCCGAGTTGGCATGAGCTTGTTCAAATGTGTCATCATAAGTGGTGAAATCATCCATATAGATCTCAACACAATCAACAACTATGCCAGAAAAATGCTAAGTACTGCTCACTAAAAATTTGCAAGTGCATTACATAATCCAAATGGTAAGATAGAGTAAGAAAATTTTCCCCATGGACAGGTGAACAGTGTCTTGTCCCGATCTTCTAGAGAGATTTGGATTTTATTATAGCCACTGAAACCATCTAAAAATGAGAAATGTCTTTTTCTTGCTAAGTTATCTAGTACTTGATCAATGAATGGTAGAGGGAAGTGATCCTTTTTAGTGACTTTATTAAGCTCCTTGTAGTCTACACATACTCTCCATTTTCCCCCTTTTTTTGGAACAATAACTAAAGGTGACACCCACTGGCTATCAGAAATAGGATAAATAAATCTAGCATTAAGAAGTTTTTGTAACTCTACTTTAACTATATCTTTTAATGTTGGGTTTACCCTCTGATGAGTCAAAAAAATGCCTTTATTTTGTTATGTTTAAGATACTTTGTGATACTCCGTTTATCCTTGTTTTAACACTTATAAGCCTATGTTTTGATAAACCTTTGATGATTTATGGGGTAGAAAAACTATGTCATCTTTTTCCTAAATTATATCTAATATGCAGTATTTCATATAAATATCCAAATGTGCGTTCTTATACTTAAATTTAGTTTGATGGATGTTTATTTTCAAATATGTCTTATATCATAACTAACCTGATGATAAGGATTAAAGGATGAGCGGAAGAATCCAGAAGTTGGTTGCCGACAACATTCAAGGAGAAACGAGCATCAAGGAACAACCATGAAAAGGAAGTTATAACCACTCCAAGAAACATGGCAGCGAATAAGGAGGAGCTTTTACGAGCCATTACCTTCTCTGCATTTACGTTGTAACAAGCGGATGCTAAGACTTCATTGCTCCCTCCTCAATTATGTTATCCTTCCTTTTCGCTTTCAGTTGTTCTCCTATATTCTCTCCTGCAGACTTAACTTAGGATAGTTACTTTTCTGTTATGTAATAAAGAGTAGATTCCCTATATATGTCGGGATCGACTCCTATGTGTGAAGTTTTAGTTTTTGGTTTTTAATAAGTTTTATCGAGTAAGAGAGAACATTGATTCACAGTTTTTTGTAGTTGTGTTTTACAATTTTGAATCATGTAATGACTGATTAATGAAATGAATTAGTTCTCTTTAGCTTCTATCATGCATTGGTAGATTAGAGAAGCCAACCAAGGGGGCCCACTTGGAAGGTGGATTAGATTAGGATAGAATAGATTCATTTTACTAGCATTAGCAGTATTTTAAGTAAGACGTAGCTAGTTAATTCCTTCCTGTAGCATCACACTTCATGAACGTTCCTACAGCATCTACGAGAACAGTCTAGTGGATGAGTCAAGATGGAATCTCTGTTATCTTGTCATTGTGTTTTCAACATTCATAGATTCAGTAGTTTCCTTTCCATAGCAGTAGTGTAGTTTCCTTCCTTTGCATTTTTACTTTCCTGCAGCACAAGCATAATGACTCATCAAGGTACCTTGTGCACATACTGTGTCGACCATTTCAAGTATACGTCCTTGGGTTGATAATATAAATGCACCTCATGGTAAGGGAAAAGTAGTCCTTAGCTTGAATAGATTATTCCTAAGCCAGGCCTAGCGCATGACTATGGAACACTTATTATGAGGCGGTTCATTTTTCGTGCCATTGCCGGGGATGGTGTCAAGCTAGGAGCATTTTTGAGTCATAGTTTTTAGATTAAGTTCTTTTTACCAGTGTGAAAATTTTAGTTGCATGCATCGAAGAGGAAGACAACGAGATGAATATCGCAGATTTCTTCCACAAGGATCTGTTAATTTGAATGAAGAAGTTGAAGAAGAAGTTGAGTTGCCCTTTGAAGATGCAAGTCCTGTTTTCCCCACAGTATCATCATCAAGAGCTGAATCCCTAGATATATATGGTCTCCAACCTTTCACTGAAATAGTGACCAGTCTTCTTGATAACACTACCTTGAATCCACCAGTTGTTAATCATCCAGTGCCTAACATTCCTTTTCAGCAGCAACCTCATAATCTAGTCCCACCAGTCATGGCACAACCCACTTTTCCATTTCCACTTCCAAGTCTCATAACCAATGCCAATCTCAAGAATATACCTCCCACTGCTCTTCCGAAGTTCTATGGCCTTGCAACTGAAGACCCTGATACCTTCTTGTTTGAGTTCGACATCCTTTGTCATAGTTTTGACTACAACACTGATGCCCATAAGCTTAAATTATTTCTAGCCACATTGAAAGAATCAGCTTTACGATGGTTCATGGGCTTAGGAGCCAATGCAGCTGCAAATTGGGATGAAATGCAAGCCTTGTTTTTGGAAAAATATAAAGAATATTGCAAAGCATCTAGCACAAGAGGAGATGATATCTTTAGGATATCACAGAAGGAGGAAGAGACATTAGAAGACTATGTTTCTCAATTTTTATATACACTACAAAAGAATCCTCAGCACACATTGTCTAAAGATTCCCAAAAACTAGTCTTTCTAAGAGGAGTGAATGAAGACTATTTGGAAGCATTGGACCTAATGGTCGGTGGAGATGTATATCAAGCTCAATGGGATGACCTCAAAAAGATATGTTAGAACTGATCAAGGTCAACCATGAAGAAAGGTCGAGGACCCCATTCTACAATTACAAAAGGAATTAGTCAAGGCATTTCAAAACTTAAAATATCCAATTTGTTGTCAAATTTCAAACAAGACATCATTAATGATGTCGCTACACAGTTGGATACAATGACTGCAAAGAAGAAGCAAGCAGAGGCTAAGTTACAACTAGCTGAGTACTGTCCTCATTGCCAGAAGCAAAAGAAGGATTGCCACTATAAATTGGTTGCAAGCATGGAGAACCAGCATCTTCCAACTAAATATGTAAAGATAGATGGGGATGATGAGCAAGTATTCTTTGTTGCTCAACGCTGACCATGGGCTCAACGTCAAGGTATGACCCCTTGCAAAATTCAAATTCATATGGTAATCAATGGCAAAACTGCAATACCCAAGGTCCTCCACAAAACCAACCCAATTGGAATAATGCTGGGCAAAATAACCCACAACAGTCTCAATGGTCTCAAAATTTCCAACAACCTTGGCCTAACCAGCAGAATAACCAATGGCCCCAGAACCAGCAGAACCAATGGCAACCACCCCAAGGGAATTGGCAATCTCCAAACCAATGGAAGGGATCTCAACAATGGCCTAACCAAAATACTGGTGCTCCATAATTACCTCCTCCAGCTCAACAACTTGCTTTAATGCCACCACCTGTAAATAGTGGACCTCAAAAGCAAACACAGCTACCTACACAGCCTCAGCCAAATCCAAATAGCCAACCACAGTAGCCCATGTATAGTGTTGATACCCAGTAGTACCCTTCTTATGCCCTAGATGTCGCAGATATACATTTGAGATCTAGAATGAGCTTACTAGCACCAAAGCAACCTCTTATAACTGAAGTATCAGATTCTCCTACAGCATCAGAACCGTTGGTTGATGAACCTGTTGACCCAACTAATGTTACCATACCAATACCAGTTCAACCAGCAGTAGAGTCTCCTTTTCCAGACCAACTAATACAAAAGGAACCTGAACAAAGCAAGGAACAACCCTTTGACATTGTTAATCAATTGAAGAATATGCATGTCCAAATACCTTTGTTTCAAGCTATTAAGGACATTTCTGCTTATGGAAAATTTATAAGGGAAGCTTGTTTAAAGAAACCTGGAAGGAAGAAGAAGGATCCTACCACAGTTCATGTTGTTGGACACTTAGCTGATATCATGTTAGGAAGAGTGATTTCACCAAAATATTCTGACCCAGGGAGTCCAGTAGTAAGTGTCAGCATAAATGGTCAATTTGTTAAAAATGCCTTAATAGATTTGGGAGCTGCTATAAATGTGATGACTAAAGAAACCATGAAGAAGTTACAAATAGAAGGATTAAAGCCCACACCAACTATTCTGCAGCTTGCAGATAGTTCTACTGTCATTCCTGATGGAATGATAGAAAATATTATTGTGACCTTAGATTCCCTAGAATATCCTATGGACTTCATGATTTTGTCCCCTAAAGTAAACCTATCTGGCTATCCTATCATTCTAGGTAGACCATGGTTGGCCACAGCTAATGCAAACATAAATTGCAGATCAAGGAATATGACCATATCAAATGGCCAAGCAACCAAGCAATTTGATCTATATCCTCCTGCACAACCATTACCAGATTTGAGTACATCTTTTTGGCCAAATTTAGGAGATGAAGAAGAAGAGATAAATTCCATAGTACAACTTATGATGTTACATAGGCAATCTTTTCTAAAGTTGCAAGAAGAAGATTCAGTAGTCCAGAGCATCCTTACCAACACTTGTGTGGTAGGAAAAGATGTGTCTGAAAGCTCTGTATTAGAATTGATTACATATGAGGAGTGTGATACAAGTTGTACTTTACTTAAGGAACCTGAAAATCTTTGTTCACTACTTCCCTGTGAATTAGAAGGAAGCCCAATCTCTGAAATTGCTATGGTAGAATCCACTATTCCTGTTGAACTGAGTAAAGGCCATAAACTGCATGTTAACCCCAAATTGACATCTGTACAGATGGAACAATTAAAAGAATTACTTCAAAAGCATGAGAAGACTTTTGCTTGGGATTATGGTGATATGAAAGGATTAAGCCCTGCATTGTGCACCCATAGGATATACATTAATGAAGGTTGTCTACCACTTCGTCAACCTCAGAGGAGGATAAATCCAAGCCGCAGAGAAATAGTCAAAATAGAATTGCAGAAACTGCTTGATGCTGGCTTTATCTATCCTATATTTGATAGTAAATGGGTATCACCACTGGTTATAGTACCTAAGAAAGGAAGAAAATGGAGAATTTGTGTAGATTATAGGGAGTTGAATAAGGCTACTAAAAAGGATCATTTTCCTTTACCCTTCATAGATCAAGTTTTGGATACACTAGCTGGAAAGAAGTACTTCTCCTTTTTAGATGGATACAGTGGCTATAATCAAATTAGTATTGCTCCTAAAGACCAAGACAAAACTACATTTACCTGTCCATGGGGTACTTTTGCATACTCTGTTTTACCATTTGGTCTTTGTAATGCTCCTGCAATGTTTCAACGGGCTATAATTAGTATTTTTGTTGATATATCACATGATTGTATGGAAATCTATATGGATGACTTTACAACATTTGGAGTTACTTTTGAAGAAGCAATGATAAATCTTGAAAAAGTTTTGGTAAGATGTCAAGAACATAATTTGGCACTAAATAGTGAAAAGTGTTTCATGCTCATGCAAGAGGGTGTGGTACTCGGTCATTTCATATCTACTGCAGGTATACAAATAGACCTAGCTAAAATTGAGGTAATTCAAACATTACCCATACCCACTAAATTAAAAGATATCATATCTTTTCTGGGACATGCTGGATATTACAGGCGTTTTATAAAAGACTTTAGTAAAATAGCCAGTCCCTTGTACAAGTTGCTCACCAAAGAAGCTAAATTTGATTGGACACCTGAGTGTGATAAAGCTTTCCTGCAGCTTAAGAAACTTTTGACCACAACCCCAATTTTACAAGGCCCTGATTGGAACCTACCTTTTCACATATATACAGATGCTTCTGATTATGCCATAAGTGCAGTTTTAGCACAGAAACACTCAAATCTTGAGAATGCCATTTATTATATTAGTAAGAGTCTTCATGGTCCAGAACTGAATTACACAGTGACTAAAAAAGAATTGTTAGTAGTAGTCTATGCTCTAAATAAATTTTGGCATTACATCACAAGTTATCCTATCTATGTTCATATTGATCATGCAACAATCAAATATCTCATGAACAAACCTGCTATAACTGGTAGGTTAGCAAGATGTTTACTATTGCTACAAGAATTTGACATAAACATAGTGGATAAGCCTAGAAAAATGAATGTCGTAGCTAATTATTTGTCAAGAATCAATCATCATGATACTGATACTACTTTGGTAGATGATGCATTTCCAGATGAACATTTTTTTCATATTGCTATTAAAGTTCATGGTATGCAGATATTGCTAACTACATTGCAGCTAATAAGATACCAGCACATTTTTCTTATAAGAAGAGAAAGTTGCTCATACAGAAAAGCTTCCATTTTTCATGGATAGACAATTTTCTGTTCTATACTAGACCTGATCAAGTTATGCGCAGATGTGTAAGAGAAGATGAGACATATGACATTTTGCATGCATGTCATAATGAGCCCTGCGGAGGACATTTTGCAGCCAAAAGAATAGCTTTCAAAATCTTAGGCACTGGTTACTATTGGCCTACCCTTCATAAAGATGCAATCAATTATACAAGTAAGTGTGACCAATGCCAAAGAATGGGTCGCCCAACCAAAATAGATGAAATGTCTCTGAATCCTCAAGTGGTGTTAACACCATTTGACAAATGGGGAATGGACTTCATCGGTCCTATTGATCCTCCATCCAATGAGAAGTCTTATATTCTGGTTTGTACTGATTACCTAACCAAATGGGTTGAGGTTAAGGCTATGAAGCATGCCTGTGATGAAAAAGTTGTCAAATTCCTGTATGAAGAGATTTTTACACGCTATGGAGTTTTTAAAGAATTGGTTACTGATCAAGGCACACAGTTTACTTCCAACCTGATTTTAGAGTTGATGAAACAGTATAACATCAGGCATCGCAGATCTAGTCCTTATCATCCACAAGCCAATAGACAAGCAAAAGTTACCAACCGTGAGCTGAAAAATATTCTAACTAAAACAGTCCATTTGCATTGTCGAGATTGGACCAGCCGGTTATAAGAAGTTGTTTGGGCTTATAGAACAACTTGAAAAACCACTACTGGATTCACACCATTTAAGCTTTTGTATTGGAAAGTGGAAATGCTTCCAATTGAATTTGAACACAAGACTTTAAGAACAACCTTGACCTTAGATATTGATCTTCCTGCAGCATAAAGAGAACGCCTCTCACATCTTAATTCTTTGGATGAAATTCGCAAGACCACTTTAGAACACACTGAACTGGTGCAAAAATAGAGAAAACACTGGCATGATTCTCATATCCTCAACAAACAGTTCAAAGTTGGTGACTTGGCATTATTGTATGATTCCCGCTTTAAGGATATGCCAGGGAAGCTGCAAATGTGATGGTTAGGACCATATCAAATCATCCATGTCTTTGACAATGGAATAGTTCAACTAACCACAATTGATGATGTGCCTTTCAAAATGTTGATCAACGATCATCGACTTAAGCTTTACAAATAGCCTCAAACAAAAGTCAAATTCATGCAACAGTTCGAACAACTGGATCCAACAACAACTCAAGTATCTCTTCCTGCAGCAGAAGGTGAAAACCTTTCGCCTGCTCCTCTTCAACATTAATTCTAATTTGCATGTCCATAATAATAACTTTATGTTCACATAAAGTCCATTTTCTTTTCATGATATTTCTTTCCATTCATATCTTAATCTTCCATCCACCCACCCCACTCCATTTCTTAATCTTCCATCCACTCACTTTCTACATAGTTAAGTTTTTGTGTTTTCAATCAAATTTGCACATGCTGATGGATGCTGCCATTTACATTATTTCTGCCACCTTTTTTTTTGGAGCATGTGACAATCCACTTGGCAGGTATAAATGTTTTCAAACTATTATTCATTTATAAGTTTGCAAATTTTGTTAAATATATATAATACTACATAGTCTCTATAATTACGGCGTATTCCAGTCCCTCACCCATACTAGTCTGACAAGTGAGGACACTTGTCATAAAATTAGCAGGGGGTAGGGGAGTGTCATACTATCCAATGACATGCCTGATTAACTATGATGATTTTCTAAAATCTTGGCATTACCCTTTATTAATGAGAACTTTTTGCCATAAGTATGCCATGTCAAGTGTTGTACTCCCACTTTCTGAATGAATTTTTTTTTCCTTGTTCGTGCCAAATTTTTCGTGCTAAGCCATGATGTGACCTATTTTTAAAATTTTGGCATTTGAACCATGTTTTCGGACGATTTGCAAGCAAATTCATGATTTATTTTTACCTAAAGTTTAATTATGGCACATAAAAATTGGTTATGGCAATTAATGTTCCCAAAAAGAAGCGGTGAAGCATCTGAGAAATAACCCAAAGTCTTGAAGTTTGCATTCCAAAAGGGAGAGAGAAACGGAGTAGCAAAAGAAGTATCAAGAAATGGGAGGAGGTTTATAGAGAAAAGAGTTGGTTGAGCACATTTTGTTGCTCTCTGACGTGGAAGCAGTAAGAAGATTCAATGCATGTGGGTGGTTAGGTTATTGTTTGAATTTAACAGCATATGATGAAGAAGCAGCTGTAGAATTCACCAAGACATTTGATGAAGGTGAAGCTTCTGTGTGAGGTTTGACAGTAATTGCAACAAAAGAATGAATTACAGAAGTAATAGGGTTACCTTCTGTTGGAGAGCATTATCCAAGCTCACATGACGCTAGGTTAGCAAGGGCCCAGTTCACTACCCCACATGACCCTCCATTGGATGTTACAAAGCAGGGGTGCAAGAGATTGTCTTTGCCGCCTCCATACCCTGAGCTAGCAATGCATATTATCAGGTATTTTACTTGTGAAGGCAGATTTTCTCACTTACATGCACACCATTTTAAGTTGCTTAGCTGTATAAGGCACAATATTGCCATGAATCTACCAAATTTTCTATATAATATGCTCTGTATTAGTGCGGAAGAGACTCAAAAAGGGAAAGATAATTCTATCACTCACCATGCCTTGATTAAGTTGTTAATAGAAAGGTCTCTTAGGGATGTATCCCCTTTGACATGGGATGACTTTGTGAAATTTAAAACCCTACAACCCCAAGTTGACCCTAGTGAACGGCAGCGTGAGAAAAACGTAGTTCCCAGTAGTGAGCCTGCAGAACAAAATATTGAGGGAGCTTAAACAGAAAATGCACAAGGGATTGAACCAAAATTTGCTTCCATTCAAGAGAATGTGCCTCCACCTGAGTAGGACATCCCTAAACCCACTACTAGTAAAGCTAAAAGGAAACGAAAGTTACTAGAAGAAACCGTTGCTCAACAAAAACCTAGTCCTGCGATTAAGGAACAGAAGAAAACAAAGAAGGTTCCTGCAGCAACTAATCCTGCAGCAGTGATACCAAAATAGAAAAGTAGGCAAAATACAGTAGTGCAAGAAGAGACTCCTTTGAAAAGAAGCCCTAGAATGAGAGGGCAGATTTTTAAAGATCCTATATTGTCTAAAGCACCTGCTCTAGAGTCTCCTGTGCAGATAATTTCTGACCATTCTCCCCTTCACACTGAGATGACAAAAGTTAGAAAGAAGATATTTGCTGCTAGAGCCAAAGTGTATGCCGAATATGAAAACTTTCCCTACTTTGCATTCCAGAGAGCTATGACCAGAGTAAGAAGTAGATGGGCATGGTTACCTGATTCTCTCAAGAAATCAAAGCCGCACAGTCCTATTAATTTGGAAGCAGCACTATATAGAGTTCCAAAATATTCAGAACTGGAAAAGCAACTAAGGCCAGAGCTATGGTGTCTTTTAACCCTGCAACCTCCAATGCTTTTATGGCCCCTTTATGATATTGATGATGACAAACTTGATAAGTTGCAGGAAGACCACAGGCGAGAAGTATGGGAAAGGACCAGAGGATTCTATTACACCTTCAAGAGCAGCAGAAAGGGAAAGACAGAAGTTGGGGAGCTCAGATCTTTGACAAAGACGTATAATGCTTGAGGACAAGCATTAGTTTAGCAGGGGGGAGATAATGAGTCTAAAAAATGCCTTTATTTTGTTATGTTTAAGATACTTTGTGATACTCTGTTTATCCTTGTTTTAACACTTATAAGCCTATGTTTTGACAAACCTTTGATGATTTATGGGGTAGAAAAACTATGTCATCTTTTGCCTAAATTATATCTAATATGCAGTATTTCATATAAATATCCAAATGTGCGTTCATATACTAAAATTTAGTTTGATGGATGTTTATTTTCAACTATGTCTTATATCATAACTAACCTAATGATAAGGATTAAAGGATGAGTGGAAGAATCCAGAAGTTGGTTGCCGACAGCATTCAAGGAGAAACGAGCATCAAGGAACAACCATGAAAAGGAAGTTATAACCACTCCAGGAAATATGGTAGTGAATAAGGAGGAGCTTTTATGAGCCATTACCTTCTCTGCATTTACGTTGTAACAAGCGGATGCTGAGACTTCATTGCTCCCTCCTCAATTCCGTTATCCTTCCTTTTCTCTTTCAGTTGTTCTCCTATATTCTCTCCTGTGGACTTAACTTAGGATAGTTACTTTTCTATTATGTAATAAAGAGTATATTCTCTATATATGTCAGGATCGACTCCTGTGTGTGAAGTTTTAGTTTTTGGTTTTTAATAAGTTTTATCGAGTAAGAGAGAACACTGATTCACAGTTTGTTGTAGTTGTGTTTTACAATTCTAATTCATGTAATGACTGATTAATGAAATGAATTAGTTCTCTTTAGCTTCTATCATGCATTGGTAGATTAGAGAAGCCAACCAAGGGGGCCCACTTGGAAGGTGGATTAGATTAGGATAGAATAGATTCATTTTACTAGCATTAGTAGTATTTTAAGTAAGACGTAGCTAGTTAATTCCTTCCTGTAGCATCACACTTCATGAATGTTCCTGCAGCATCTGTGAGAACAGTCTAGTGGATGAGTCAAGATGGAATCTATGTTATCTTGTCATTGTGTTTTCAACATTCATAGATTCAGTAGTTTCCTTTCCACAGTAGTAGTGTAGTTTCCTTCCTTTTCATTTTTACTTTCCTGCAGCACAAGCATAATGACTCATCAAGGTACCTAGTGCACATACTGTGCCGACCATTTCAAGTATACGTCCTTGGGTTGACAATCTAAATGCACCTCATGGTAAGGGAAAAGTAGTCCTTAGCTTGAATATATTATTCCTAAGCTAGGCCTAGCGCATGACTATGGAACACTTATTGTGAGGCGGTTCACCCTCCTCTAGGGTTGTCTCACTAGCTTACACTCTAAGTTGATAAATATCCTATGTGTACAAAGACTAGGATCTAAACCCTTCACATTCGTATAGTCCCATGCAAAGGTTTGTTGACTATCTTGCAATAGCTTAATGGTACTTGTCATCTGAGATGCAGTAAGTTCATTATTGATTTTCATTTCTTTTCCTATGGCAATCTCTGCTTTCTTTACCTTGTCCATCATTAGAATCTCTTCTATTGATGGAGATTTAATTTCATGGGGTAATAATGTATGAAGGTAATTAGGTGCTATAGGAGATTGAGGTGCATCACATTTAGACAATACAATTTGCAAGGAGCTGATAGGATTTTCAAAAGTAGACTCCTCATAATCATATTGATTAGTAAGGATTGCTGTTAGTATATCATATTCTTCCTCGGCTACAAAAAATTGGTTTCTTTTTATCATCATGAGTTGTTGAATAGAATTAACTTCTAGAGGATCATCACCAAGGTCTGGCCAAGAAACTTGGTCAAGATCTAGTTAAGGTTATGGAAGAGCGTACATAGTTAATTTTTAGTGTTTGTACAATTTGATATTGTCATTTTTCTAATCGACATGCAATGCATGCATCTACAGTGGCCAACCATGGTCTTCCTAAGATTAATGGATATCCTCCAAGGGTGCCTCTCAATGATAGCACAACAAAGTCTAAAGGAAAATCTAAGGAATCCAAGGTTACAATAATATCTTATATCATACCATTAGGTTTGATAGTTGAATTGTCTGCTAACTGAAGTATTGTAGGAGTATCCCTTAATCCAATAATGCTAAGTCTTAACAAGACTTCTCTGGTCATGACATTAATTGATGCTCCTAAATTAATCAAAACATTTTGAATTTGGATGCCATTTATATGTATGGTAACAATAGGACTTCCTGGATTAGAATATTTAGGCATTAGGGTTTTGCTCAACATTAAATCAAAAAGTTGTCCCAACACATGGATAGTAGGAGGATCCCTTTTCTTTCTAGTAGACTGCTTGACACATGCTTCCTTTAAAGTTCTATTTTAAAGGGGAATCTCCTTAAGCACATCCAATAAGGGAATCTTTATAGTCATTTTCTTAAATTGGTCTAGGAGATTAGTTGCTACAGGATTTGGTTTAGATGGAGCTACAGGAACTAACCTTTATGTAAATGAAGGAGTAGGTGCTTGTACAGATGAGGAAATTGGAACATCAGTTGGTTGACTTGTTGGAACATTTTCAATATCGGCAACCTCAATTATTATAGGTCCTTTAGGTGCAGGCAACTTGGTTCTAGACCTAAGATGAATATCATTGATCTACAAAGAATAAGCCTATTGATTATTGTTGGGATTTGGTGTTGGCTAAGCAAGAAGCTATGGTTGCTTTTGTGGGCTAGCATTGGTTGTAGGAGGTAGAGGCATCAGGGATTGTTGTTGAGGTGGAGGCATCAAGGCTTGCTACTAGGGTGATTAGCTAGGCCCCCACTAAGGTGGTTGCTGCCAATTCCCTTGATACAAAGGTTGTTGATTAGGGCCCCACTAAGGATACCAGTTATTTTGTTAAGGCCATTGAGTATTCTACTTGGGCTTCTGAGGTGGTTGATGGTAGGCTTGATTATACTAAAGTTTCTAGTTGGGCCAATTATTGTTCCAATTCAGTCCTTGATGGGACAGAATTTGGGGGAATATTGCCTTCCCACTAAAGACTATTATAACCAAAGTTATTTAGAGGATCTTGAGGCATACCTTGTCTCTGAGGCCATGGTTATCTTTGAGCAACATCAATCACTTCTCCTCTATCTTCATCAATTGCTTTGAACTCTATGGCCATTGGTTGTGTATTCACTACTGCAATGGTCTTGCATGTGCAGTTCTTCTTCCTTTCGTTGCAACGAGAGCAAAATTCAGTCAGCATAGCATCAGCTTCATCCATTTTTCTTTGGGCTTGCATGGTATCCAATTGAGTAGCAACATCATTAGTGATATCTTGCTTGAAGCCAAACAACAGATTAGATAACTCCACCTTTGGTACTCCTAACCCACCATTGTTCTTATGTGGTAGGCTCCTTAGTCCTATACATTTCTTCACAGTAGCCCTTGAATACACCTGACATATCTCCTTGATGTCATTCCAAGTTTTTTTTCTAACATCTCCTCTAACCATTACGTCCAAGGCTTCCATGCTTTCAAAAAAAGATGCTTTTTAGATTCTTCATTTAGGTTATGTTGTGTATTTCGCTACACATTAAACAACAATCTGGAAACATAGTCTTCCAAGGTTTCACCCTCCTTCTATGACATTTTAAAAATGTCATCCCCCTTCATATCTTGACCTTTTCAATATTTTTTATATTTTTGAAGAAACAAATTACTCGTTTTAGTCTAATTTTCTATAGCATTTGCACCCAACCCCATGAACCATCAAAGAGCAGCCTCCTTGAGAGTAGAGGGAAACAATTTTAACTTGTGGGCATCAGTTGTGTAGTCATAGCTCCTATAGAGAATGTCAAATTTGAATAGAAAGGTTTCATGGTCTTCTGTAATAAGGCCATAGAATTTTGGAAGTGTAGCAACAAGAATGTTCTTCAAATTGTGGTTCCCTTGTTGAGGTGGGATAGGAAAAGGAAAGGTAGGCATAGCCATTCTTGGAGGAAGAGGTGGTGCTTGATAGATAAAAATGGCTAGTGGATTATCTTGATATTTAGGCTCATCAAAAAGTTCATTCAAATGGAGTGATTCTTCTAATTCAGCGTCAATGTCAGCAAATGGATTTTTAAAGGGTTCATCTTCGTCATTCTTTCCTTGGGGTTCATCTAGTTCAGGTTGAACATCATTGAATGGTTCTTCTTAATTATCACGAGGAAGGAATCTCCCTAAGTGGTCTCTTCTTCTATGCATAACATGCTTCTTTACTACTAAAATTTATTCTACAAGGAATAAAAATACAACTAGAAAGACTATTTTGAATTAACACCATCCTCGACAATAGTCCCAAAAATGCTTGGCCAAAGAAAGGGATCAAAATCCTACAAAAATGGATTGCTTAACCCAAGATTGGACATCTTAAGTGGTTCTTATCCAATTCATTAGGACTCATTTAATTTATCAATCAAGAACGTAAACTTGAAATGGTATTCGCAAAATATATGCTTCAAACTTATCTCAACTTAAGAACTACTCTACGAAAATTCAAGTGCTTAAACTAAAGGAAATTAATGCTAAAGCTGAGAGCCAAATCTATTTTAATAAAGCATGAAAATATAGCTAAGGATTACTTCAACTGCCTATGCTACAGGAATAGCCCACTAATTTTTTTATTAGTGGTTGCAGGAATAGCAGAGTCTACTTGGGTTCTATGAACTAAATATAAATCTTATGCTAACTGATTAGTTCACTCCCTGTGTGGGCCCCCACAGAGAAGTGAAGTATAGTAACTTAGAGATAAAAACCTGAAATAATCTTTTTATTCATAACAATAAAACATACATGCTAATGAACATCAAGATTATATTCAATACTTAAAAACTCAAAAACTTCTTCTTTCTATTGAAAAATGACTGACTAAATCCTAGCACTTCTAGAACATAGACTTCTAGTTCCTTAAAACACAAACCAGGAACAGAATTCCTAAATTAAAGACTCATCAACTATCGAAACAAATGATGGCATTGATTATTACAATATGCACATTAATTTGGTGCCAAATAGAACAGTAATTTAGGAGCTCACGACCCCTTAATTTTCTCCACTCAAGGTTGGTCTATTAAAATGAGCAACCACTTTGACTCCTGCTTGGTTGACTTGGGTTTGCTTTTATATCTACAAAATATTAGTGCCTCCAAAACAATAACATACATCAAAACTTATTGAAAACATGTTATCTAAATTAGTTTACCCTATGTCACATTGTTGCAGGAGAACTACCCAACCTAGCTAAGGAAGAAAAAGTAGCATTCTCACTATTTTGTAATTAAATGACATATCTTTTCACAGCATATTCATTTTGATCTTGAAAAGTAATTATGCATACATTTGTTTGAGATCATCATAAACATCATGTTCTTGAACATCAAAGTTTTTAGAAAGTTTGCAAATTAAACTAAAAATGAAATGACAAAATAGACCATTTTCTAGTCTCGTCAATCACCATGAAGGAAGGTTGTTTTAACATCAAGATGCTCCAAATGAAAATTTTCACTAGCCACAATACTTAAAACTATGTGAATAAAAGTCATTTTAACAATAGGAGAAAATATCTCATCAAAATCAATGCCTTTTTTCTGTGCAAATCCTTTTAAAACTAGCTTGGCTTTAAATATTTTCTTACCTCCATCCTCTTCTTTCAACCTATAACCCCATTTATTCTATAAAGCCCTTTTAACTACAAGCAACTTGCATAAATCTCATGTCTTATTTTTCAACAGAGAGTCCATTTCTTCTTTCATTGCAGACTCCCACTAAATCTTTGTATCCACCTACATCTAGCTTCATCATAACATTCAAGTTCACTAGCATCAATAAGTAAAATAGAATACAAGGAAGGAGAAAATCATTCTAGAGGTCTACTTAGCCGTGTTGACTATCTAACATTCACTAGGGTGTGTGGTATTTGTTGTTACATTTGTTGTACATCATGAGGAATTGTTGGAACATTATCTTTTAGAGTATCATCCAACACTACATAATCATTTTCTTTCTTCTCATGTTGCTGCTATAGATCTTTGTAGAACACTTTTTCATTGAATATGATATCACTACTTATTAAAATTTTATGATTTTCAAAATCCCAAAGCCTATAAAAAAATTTATTAATGTCATATTCAATAAATATATATTTCTTTGACTTAGCTTCTAGCTTGGTTCTATTAGCTTCTAGCTTGGTTCTATTTTCAGAATCAATATGAGCAAATGTTGTAAGGAAACTTGCAACAAAGAATGTAACCATTTCCACATAACCCATAATAGATCTAGAATAAACATGGAATTAAAATCCACATGCAAGAGAATAGACAACATAGCCACAAAATTGTAACACAAAATATAACTTGGGAAACCCTCATTGAGAGAAAAACCCAGCCTCCAAAAGCATCCATTACCATGTATTATTTAGCAAAAACACCATTGCAATACAACCATGGAAGCCTTCAAAGCCATAGCCACTACCAAGCAATCCATGTGAACAAGCATGAATCCACACATCTCATGCCATGTTTTCAACCTTCACAAATGTTCCCTTGGCTAACCTGTCAAGCCTTGTCCTACTCGACTCTTACCTTTTTTCCACTCTACAACAACTACCCTTGTGGCTTCTTATATAGTAAAAAATCCCACAAAGCCACTAAGTGGTATTACATAAACCATGTGTTACCCAACCCACTAACCCCACATTTAATATTGAGCATTTAATTCTTTCCCCAATATTAAATAATTACATGAAATATTATCACAATGTTACAATACAACTCATCAAGTATATCCCATGGAAATCTTTACATGTTGCACATCCATCTAGGTAGAACATTACATAATAAAATAAAATAAAATAATATAATATAACAATACTATGCAATGTGTGTAACATCCAATATCTCAACAATCTCCCACTTGTTGTATACATTGCATAGGGTCAATCCATAGCCACAAAAATAAACAAGGGAACAATCCCTCCCAGCACATCCATAATCATGGATCAAAGTACACCATGTGCTCCATCCTGGTACCCACAACAAAATCAAAGTATCTAGCATCTCAAACATGAATGATCTCACCTCCTATTATGCCACTACCACTGGACATACATAGAAGCCATCCAAAGAGAAAGCCACCCAACCTGTCACATTAGAAGATCATAAAATCTTGTACCAACTAATTTGCCAAGCACAAAAAACTTGATCCAAAGGTACTAACATGTATTCGTAATTGTCAAAATATCCATAGTTGAAATAGCACCCACAGCAAGTGCTAAACCCATCCAACTATCCATACCTCCAAAGGTATACCAAGTGAATCTCATATCATCAACATATCCAATCTATAACCTACAATCACAAGTCTCAAGAGCAATACCTGCCACATATATACCAAGAATCTACCACTGCAAAAAGATAATGTCAAATCTATAACCAATCCACTCACAACATCTCAAAGAAGTGAATCCATGTAGTATGAAGGACATCCATAATACATAAACTGATATCCTACAAGAACAAGTCTCATAAAAAGTCTCTAATAGTCTCCCAAATTCTCCACAACCAACAGAGGAAAGAGATAAAAGAATAACCATGTCATCTCTCACATGACATACATGAGCACAAACCAGTGATCACAATCTCTAACCAATCTCAAATCCAATGTAAGTGAAACCAAACATCCAGGAAGATAACCAAGACCAAAGAGAAACCATGGAACTCATAACTTGTATCATGTCCTTCTACACACACCTCTAGATGTAAATTGTTCAAGTATGATCTCCTCCATAAAACTCGAACAAGAAGCCTCAACAACACCCAAACCATACTTTATAAATAATCAAAGATGTAAGCCTCTCACAAGAAGATCAAACTCATAAACCATTCCTAATCCAAGGAATATGCCAAATATAAAACCATCTCCCAAACTCAACTAGCATAAAAACATATGCAAATGGAGATAACCAATGTTAAACCATCTCTCAAATGAACCCTCCAGAACTAACTCATGTACCGTAGCTCAAGATCCATATCCATGAAAGACAAGCATAAATGTAATGCAACTAAGAGAAACAATGGGCTATACCTCTCAAGTAGCAAACCACTGAGTAGACCAAGAGTGGGGAATGAGAATGCTCATCAAGATATCCAAGTCTTCAACCAAGAGTCAATTAAGAACAATCTCCTCTCAAGTCCATATTAGGTGATTGCCTCTCGAACTTCCTGCTGAAACCATCAACTGTCACAACAAATACTTCTCTAATCCAAGAGAAATCAGCATCACCACTATCTCTAAGTATCCATAAGCACATATAACCAATCAATCCATGCGAACTCCAAATGCAACATAACTTATGATTAGTGTACTCAATACCAAGAAACTAAACCAAGATCAATGTCAAAGTTTCAACCATGGCCTCAGGAACATAAACATGACAACGTGATCTAACCATCTCAGCCAAAGAGATAACATGCTCCATATGAACATACCATAACATGTCACAACTCTAAATGTGTTTCAAGAGTATACCATGACATAAAAATGAAAATCATCCTCATACCAAGGATAACATGCCAAATGAAAGGATAAATCACACCTTTACCAAGAACCCTGTGAGTCCTCAAGATGTAACCATCTCCATACCCCATGAAGAAAAATCATCTCCACATACCATGAAGAACCATCTCCACACACCATGAAGATAACCAAGTGCACCATGCAAATGTGAAAGACGCTTTTGCAGTAACAAGATCTAAGACAAACCTCCAACATCTGCAAACACTCAATAAGTATATTAATGCCAACAAGTCCCACTCAACTATGGTACCATGTCACCTATGGCATCATAAAATTCATCTCCTACATTAATATCCTCTAGATCTATATATCCAATCATGTCATGTCAAAATCCTTGGACCATGATCACATCCATGAACTAAGCATATGGCTTTCAATATGTCCAACCTGTCATCATAAAATAGTCAACCATAATCCTCCACCATGACTATACCTAGTAACAACATCTCATCCCTTCTACATGAAGAAAATAGTAAATCATGTGACTTAGGGCATAGACAACCCAAATCCAAGCCACCAATCTTAATATGCATCAATAATGAAAGATCAATGGTCAAAGACAAACCATAACCAAGCCATAAATGCAACTTGTATTTATAGACCGCTTACAAAACTACACAACTTATAGACCCAACAAGTCATCATACATATCCAAACTAAATACTAATAATCATATCATCATGAGACCAATCTAAAATATGAACTAAGTATAAAATGACATCAAATCTTAAATCTCCAAACATACAATGTCATAAACTCACAATGTTACCATAGTCAATATATACCATAAACTGTTCAAATCAATATATCACCAAATAAACCATACCAAACCTACACCAAATCTGAACCAATGTGTAGAGCTCTCCAAGAGCTTTCTGTTGACTACTCGAAGTCTAAAATCTGACTCTATATGCCCAAGTTATGCCCTAATCTATACTCATAATAAACAACATCTAACTTTAGGGCTCCTAAAACTTGCCAAAATGTCAAAATCATAGAATTAAAATCTACACCAAGTTGTAGTGCTCTGAATTAGCTTTCCAACACCTATAAGAACTCTAAAATCTAGTATCCTAAAAGAAAGTTATGGCAATTTTACTACGACAATCTTTTTTACCATTTTTGCTGCGATTTTTTTTTTGTGACAAAAATTCTAACAAGATTAAATTGGACAGCCATCACAGGATTAAACTAAAAAAAAAACTCTTTCATTTCCTTTGAACATGGCCAAACTAAGGCAAATTATATATCAAAATTTATGGAAACGTCGACCCAAATCCAATGGTGAGGTCTATTTTTATCCAGGAAGTCATTTCTGCAAGCTCCCCCCTAAAAAATCTCTTTTAAATGAAGCATCCAAAAAATCCTTTTGTCCAAAAAATTTCACATGCCCAAATCTTTTAACATCCCATCATAAGAACAAACCTAAAACTCTCAGATTTGCAATAAAAAATTCATATATCTTGCCCTTTCTTTTATCCTCTCATACATTCCCATGGATTCAATCTAGGGTTACAATAATAAAACCATAGCTATGATACCAATTGTACAAAAACTTGCAACAAAGTATGTAACCATTTCCATATAATCCATAATAGATCTGAAATAAACATGGAATTAAAATCCACATGCAAGAGAATAGACAACATACCCACAAAATTGTGACACAAGACATACCCTAGGAAACCCTCATTGAGAGAAAAACCCAACGTCCAAAAGCATCCATCACCATGTATTATTTAGCAAAAATATCATTGCAATACTACCATGGAAGCATTCAAAGCCATAGCCACTACCAACCATTCCATGTGAATAAGCATGAATCCACACATCCCATGCCATGCTTCCAACCTTCACAAATGCTCCATTGGCTAATTTGTCAAGCGTTGTCCTGCTCAACTCTTGCCTTTTTCCTACTCTACAAAAACTACCCTTGTGGCTTCTTATATAATAGAAAGTCTCACAAAACCACTAAGTGGTATTACATAAACCATGTGCAACCTAACCCACTGACCCCACATTTAATATTGGGCATTTAATTCTTTTCTCCAATATTAAATAATTACATGAAATATTATCAAAATGTTACAATACAACTCATCAAGTATATCCCATGAGAATCTTTACATGTTGCATATCCATTTAGGTAGAACATTACATAATAAAATAATATAATATAATATAATATAACAATACTATGCAATGTGTGCAACACCTAATATCTCAACAAATGTTTCACAACCAAAGGCTTTGAGAAAACAATAACTCACCTTCTTACCATTCCATGCTTCCTCTGGAATACCACAACCCAAATGATTAGAGGGACCACTATTAATCAAATATATAGTAGTATTGATAGCCTCCACCCACATGTGTAAGGGCAACCCAGCTTGCAACCTCATACTCCTTGCATGCTCCATTATAGTCTTGTTCATGTGTTCAACCATTCCATTTTCCTATGGAGTACTTGGAACAGTTTTCTGTCTATGAATACTATTAGTGGAGCAATAATTTTCAAATTCATGACTACAATACTCACCACCATTATCAGATCTGAGACATTTTAATTTCTTACCAGTCTCATTTTCAACCAAGCATTTCTATTTCTTAAAAATTTGAAATATATCAAATTTCTGTCAAAAGAAATAAACTCATACTTTTCTAGTTGCATCATCAATAAATGTAACATAATAATGAGAGCCACCAAGGGAAGATATCTGAGTCGATCCCCCCACATTTGTATGCACAAGCTCTAATTTCTCCCTTTTATTTTCCTTTATAGTCTTCACAAAACTCACTCTCTTTTGTTTTCTATACACACAACTTTCACATAAATCCATATTAACACATTTCAGACTTAGTAAACTTTCTTTGAGTGAAGTACTTTCATACCTTTCTCACTCATGTACCACAGTGTTGTATCAAAATTTATAGTAGTTATTTGTTCTCCCTACTCAACTGTAGCAATTGTTCCTAAACATTCATATTTCTCTGAAACAATTAAAGTAGAAGGAATAATATGATGTGTACAAAGATATAAGGTGCCTACTTTCACACCTTTTGCTACTACAAGGGAACTCTTTGAAACCTTCCAATTTTTATTATTAAAAGTAACTACATAATCCTCATTACTGAGTTTCACTGCTAAAATTAAATTCCTACTCAGCTTTGGAATATGTCTTACCTCATCTAGTAGCTAATGATTCTCATTCTGCAACTTAATCTTAACTTTTCCATTTCCAACAATTTGATAGGATTCATAATCCCCCAAATAAACAAGCCCAAAATCCCCTTAGACATAATCAATGAAATAATCTCTATGAGGTGTAGCATGAAATGAAGCACCAAAATCTAAAACTCATGAATCATCAACACTTTATAAAGATAGAAGCAAAGCATCCTCTTCGGATTTGCTACTTACCACAATTGCCTCCTTGTTCCGTTTTCGTTTATCTCCTCCATTGTTCTTTCAAGTCTAGAAATCTTTCTTCTTATGCCTTGTTTTACCATAGTACTAGCAATCTCTTGGTCCTCTAGATTTAGACCTCTTCCCCTTTGACTTTCCTCTTGGTTTCCCATGATTTCCGAAATTATTTCCTCTTTTAGTCATTCTGCCTCTGCTTTGTGCATTCAAAGTACATCTTGATGTAGATCCACCTGAGGTTTTCCTATGAGCTTCCTCACTCAAAATAACACCGATCACATCATCATATTTTAGGGTATTAGACTTAGAAAAAGAATTACTCACAACCATTACCAAGCCATTCCCACTTTTAGGCAAAGAATACAAAATCAAGAGAGCCCTAATTTCTTCATCAAAATTAATACCCACAGAAGAAAATTGACTAGTAACAATATTAAACTTCTTTAAATTATCTGCAACAAATCCACCTTCTACCATTTTTATATTAAATTAGCTCATTTCATGATAAATACCTTATTTGATGCAAAGGGCTTTTCATACAATTTTGCTAAGGTTTCCATTAACTCTTCCATCATCTTTGCTTTTGTAATGTTAAATATCACTAATAGTGCGAAGCATAATTGAATGCTTCCAAGTACTTTTCTATCTAAAATCTCTATTTCTTCATTTGTCATAATTTCCTGGTTTTTAGTTTTTCTTTCCAACGGCTTCGATAAATTATTTTGATAGAGATAGTCCTCCATTTGCATCTTTCATAACTAAAATTTCTACCCATTAAAATAGTCAAACCTTAGCTTACCCTCGTCCGCCATTGCTCTCACTCAACTATGAGACTTTCCTGCAAAGAATAACTGAAAAACAACCTAGCTCTAATACCACTAGTTAGGATTATACCTCAGACAACAATAAAAATTACATGCAAATACAAACAATATCAGAAAATAATAGATCACACAACAAAGAACACAAGACACCAAGATTTAATGTGGTTCACCCAAGCCCTGGGCTACATCCACCAAACAACAAGTCCAATATTATTATGATTCAATGATTACAAACTTATTACAATCTTAATCCCTTACAACTCAATACCATTGCAAGAACTAATTTTTGCATCACACATTATGAAACAATCCCTAACCCTAAGCCCTTTTATACAAGTACTTTTGCCACTTTAGGGTTAAAATAAGTTACAACATGTCGGCCCAAAGAATTTATGAAGTATGTACAGTACTTCTCTGATTAGTCACCACGAACTAACATTCCATACGTGTCCCAATATACAAAATTGCACTTTTTCCACTTAGATTTAACATCTAGGATTTTGTACCTAATTACTCAAGTAATTATTTTGATAAAGAAAAATAACTCCTTAACATAAAATACTCAATTCCTTGTCTCTGTCCTATTTTGTCAGTTTAGTAGTACAACTAAAAAAACTATCATAACTATCTATGTACTATTTTTATAGTCTCATGCTCCTAAGTGTACTATCCTAATATTGTATACTATCACCAAGTAACTATGCATGAGCCAGTGATGTCTCTATGAACTACACCAAACAAAACTCTAATTGTGTTGCCAGATAAATTACATAATGCTTAGACAATTTTCTAAGTCTAACTGCAAAAAATGTATCTTCATACTTTTCTCACTTTATACTAAGTATATGTTGCCATAAATGACAACCTCATACTATTTACCTGAGCCAAATTGCCAACAATCTCCCCCTTTGGCATTGATGGCAACTACTAAGTTCTAAAACTCAAAATCTCAAAAACTATGAAGTTCTTCATATGGCCATTGCAAAATTCAAAAATGTGGATCACTTTCCATTTTTACTATCTTACATAGGGATATAAGGATGTAACTCATATTATTCATTACTCCTCCTTTGACTATACTCTAACTTATATCTCCATTTTCGTACAATTTTACATATGTTATATCTCCCCCTTGATATCAATGACAAAGGTGTCAAAAACCATATACAAATAAAAAAATTATTACTACCTTTATTCTTTATGTTGCTAAGTTGTTCAGAAATGCAATATAGTTAGCAAATTTATTAATTAAATTAGTTAGACCTTCATTCCATGCTTGCTAAATTGAATCTAATATTGTTATCAACACACACAAACCATAGGATGCTAACTTGGTAGCTTTAAAATTGAGATAGTTGAACTGCTCATAAGATGTCTTTGTCTTTAGAAAATCTTCAAGTTGTCTTTGAACTATATCAATCTTCACAGATAAGTGTTCTCTTAACAAAGAGAATCTCTGCAATAGTTATTCCTTGAACTATTTTCCAAAATCCTTTTTTCATCCTAAATCTTGCTTATTATTTTCTCTAACTAAATCATTTTTACATCTGTATTCTTCAGCTCTTTAATCATATTTTTTAGATCATCTTCTTTCTCCTTTGTCTGAGATGTAGAGGTGCTCATATGCTCATGTGCTAGCACACATTTCTTATAGACCTCCTTGCCTTCATAAATGCATTTCTTCAACTCTTTAATGCACACATCTAGGGTAGCTAAATCATTCTCATGTTTTGGCATACCTTTCTAAATAGGTTTACATCATGCTTTGCATGTTCTTTAACTATTGCAACTTTAGTCATTGTCTTATAACGATTGTCAAACTCTTCAAGAACTTTCACTATCCTCTTTTGAATATCGGTCTCATTTATTTGAATGTTCATTAGGCTTTCCATTTCCTTAGACATTCTCTCAAGAATTTCTTGAGTTTTGTTTATGCCTTTTCCTTTCTTGATAATCCTACTAGTTGTCAAAACTCATAGCCATTTCGACATTTCTAATTCTAGGGTCTTCAGATGAGTCTAATGGTGTAGAACTTATTAAACTTGCCAACAAAGTCTCCATAGGTGACTTTGAAGATCATGTCATTTGTTGTCTTGCATCTTTTATAGGAGTGACCAGTAAACTATCATTCTCATGTTGACAAACAACTTTATCAACCTCAATCTCAATATATTTCAACTAGGGTGCACACAAAGATCTCTCTTGTGTAATTACTCTCCAATTAACTTGAAGATTCTAATTTGTCTTTCTTAGCTCATCTGCTAGAGTATCAAGATATTCATCTTTCTTTTATGGTTCTCCTTCCTTCTTTCCTTTTCTTCCTCCTTACTCTTTTATGTCTCCTCTTTTCTATTCTTATCTTTTACCTATGTTTCTGTTGTCACAAAAGTTTGCACCCTTGCCTAAAGTTTGAGCTAAAGACAACCTTTTGAAACATGGAAACAATCTCCAAGTTTTGGGACTTGAACAATGAGATTGAGTCTCCAAAGAAGGTTGGCTTCCTTACTATTAGGGTGCATCTAACTACTTCTTAAGAGGAAAAGGGAGAAGGAAATGCATGAAAATCAAACTACCCAGTCTAATCTAAAGGGGGTGATGCACCTAATTGAAATAGTTGCAACTCTTTTCAGGAATGCACAACACATCAATAAAAAAGCCAAATAGACTAGTCTTAACTCTATTCTACTCGAAAAGAATCATATGCAGGTTTAGAACTAGCTAAAAGCTAAACAAAAAGACATCTTTACAATATAGCAATCATCAACAATTTTGAACACAACATATAAACCTTAGGAACTAGAAAGAAACATTCAAAACAAGGCAAATACATGCATGAATATGAATGGAAAGAAGAGGTAATAAGAGAACTATTTCATTGATGGAAAGAAAGGAATATAGTTACAGAACACAAGGCTACTACAAGTAGACATGATAGAACAAGGAAGAACCCTCAACAAATATTTACGACTACCTTTTATAGAGTTCAAGCATAACTCTGATATTACATTGAGATTCTAAACTCATCCACTAAGTTGGATTGCAGAGGAACAATAACTATTGATCAGAGAAAATCATGATCAAATGCACATCCCTAATTTAACCCCTTAACTGTTGCAACCTTGCAAACAACATGAGATAGTCTCCTCATACCATCATTGTAGTTAGGGCCTAACTACTATTTAACCATGCAAGGTTGTGACATAGTTATCTTTTCCTTGGTCCCCCTTTCACAACCTAAAACTAAATGTGACATAAAATGCACGTGACACTACGATTGTTATGACCTTAACTACTATGACCACCTTTTGCACCGTCGTGACTTAAAATATGACTACATCTTTGATACCTGTGAATGTGTGAAGACCGCATCCTTTGACTATTTGATGTTTCTTGCAACATCACAACCATTTATCTTAATGGCCAATCAAACCCTACGAGGTTGTGAAAACCCTCTAAAGCTGACTATTCCTTTTGATCGCAACTTTTCCACTTTATTACTTTGTTGACCATGTTGAATTGTGAGGCTATGAACACATGACTCAGTTTTTTATCACTTCATATCAATCTTAACTCTTGATCCATCTTTTAACCTTGCAAATGGGTGAACAAAGGGGATCACCACTTCACTACCTTGACAATGGGTTATCTTGACTCATGTGTGATGATGTGAAAATTGGATTTGACTAAGGAAGTTGACTATCATACCATCACAACCTTAGAACTTAACCATGCTTTTAATCCTGTGAACAAGTGAACAAGACATTTCACATCATCACCACATTAACTCAGGGTAAGCTTAAACTACATGCAAAGATGCAAAGCCCCTTGATTGGACTATAGCTCTTCATTGTCCCACCATCGTAACTTAAAATACGAAAGATTTTTGATGGAGTTGAGTTGATTTAATTGATATTCTTTCATTTGATGAACTCCTTTGAAACTGGTTAAATTAATTGCCCTTGTGATGCTACAATGAAAAGACTTCTCATGAACCAAGCCCACCAAGACACATGTCTATTTGTCACTTCCTCGTAGCTAGAAACTAGGGTTCAACATTTACCCTTGTGATTATGTGCTCCAATGAATTTTGCAACCTCACAAATTTAACTTTGGTTTTCCTTTGAATCCATGTGATAGTGCAAACAAAGGGGATTGCCACTTCGCAGCTCTGGCCTAGGGTAACCCTTAACTACATGCAATGATGCAAAATCACATTAATAGGTCAGTGGTTAACTTCACACAGTCACAACTTGAATCTATTTAAACTTAAAGTGGTCTATGATCATGTAATGTATGGTTAGTCTCAACTTCATGAGTTGAAACTGGATGTTATCCTTTTGAGCTGCGAAGTTGCATTGACTATGGATTTGACTATTTCATGCCTTTGCAGCTTGGTTGGTAGTTAGAGCATAGCTAGAGCCATAAGGAAATAAAGGGTTGTCACATGGTCAAAACTTGAAATATTCATAAGGATATACCATGAAATATGAAGAAAATGGTTAAGACTTAGGGATATAAGGAAAATACATTTGACCAAGATTTTACGTATCCCTCCTATGCATGCATGACAATAAATGAATAAATCAAGAACATAGACATGGCTATCACCTTGGATCTTTCATGAGATTGGTCAATATTTGAACAAATTAGGGGGCAAAATGGTCAACATTTATGGCAACTCAGAGGGGATGCTTTCCTGCTAAGCATGGACCAGTGGCCTTAAGCAATTAATTGGGCTACAGAGTCACAAAAAATGAGACTTTCTCTACAAATAATTAGAAAGTTACAACCTCTCCAACTACAAAATTTCAAAACTCTATTATTTCACAGAGAAATAACTTGTGCTAGTGCACTTCTTGGAAAACTAGAAAAAACTAAAAAAACACTTACTCTACTATGTACTTAAATTTACGAAAATGGAGGGTCAAACAAACCCATTGACTAGTTTGTTGAAGTAGTTGCCCTTCCTCACCAATTGGTTTCTTCTTCCATATGTGTGGGTAGCTAAAAATACCAGCAAGCATGACAAACATACTATTGCATGGAATACCTCCTTCCTAATGCTAAAAACAATGAAGCTTCTTTCTAGCACTGGGATGCTTGATCTTGAACAAAACATACTTGCTCTTCCTTGTAGACTTCTCCCTCATGCTTTGGAATGAATGTGACTAGGGGAAACTTATTGATTTTTTGTAGAGCTAGATGCCTGATGGGGCATCCTCTTGATGGCTTCAAGTCTGAGTAATCAGTATTGACCACCTTGTTGTGCTCTACAACCTTTGAATCTTCTTGGCTAGCATGGGATAGCTCTGATGGTATGGCTAGTAGCATGTTCTCCACTAGCCCATGTGAATCCTTGAAAACTAGTGGCTCCACTACCTATAATCATATAGGCTCTCATGGTGTGGGAGGGAGGCATGGTTGTGTCTCTTTTTTCTCTAATGTAGCACTCATCATGCTTGTTATCTTTTCTTGTAGCTCCTTCTCACATCATTCCTTTTGTACAGCCAACTCCCTTGCAATAACTACTTTATACTCTTGTTGTTGGGCTTCTAGCCTCCTCACACACTCTGCCTCAAACTTCTTTGAAAGCTTTGCCTCTAGTTGCTACAACCTCATCTCTCCCTCTAGAGTGTGTGATGATTCCTAAGAAACAACTAATACCTCTTGAACTTGGGGCAACAGAGGTAAGGCCTTTTCCTTTTCCACAATATCATGGAGACTTCCTACTGTAGTACTAGGTCTAGTAGGTCTTCTTTTCCTTTAGTAGCAGGTCCTTGAGCTTCAACTTAGGCACAAAAGCCAAATTTTGTTCCTCAAGAGTAGGAATGACTTTATCCTCATTTGTCTCTTTCTTCTCCACCCATGACAGCAACTCAACATCAAGCTAAGGAGTTGTAGGCTCTTGACATTTGTGGCAAGGAATAGGAATCTAAGGGAGCTCACTCCTTTTGAGGCTAGCAAACTTGCATTTGGGTGGCTCTTCTTTAGATGGATTTGGTAATGTTTCTTGTGAGTGGGCCCCTAGCTCTTGAATGTTATTTTGTAGAATAGGAGGGCTACTTTGCAAAAAATGAGCAAATCTTCTTCTTGTAGGCTCTTGTGTATTATTCTGGAAAATATGATAGTTCCTCTACAAGAAGTGAGCAAAATTTCTCCTCGAAGGCTCCTATGATGTAAAATCTTGCATCATTGTAGCTCTCTATATTTGGACAAGCCTAAGTCTTTCCTCTTCATATTTCTTTTATTGTCTTAATTCTTCCCCTCGCTCCTGCTGTAAATAGAGAATAGCTTCTTGAGCCTTGTTAAAAATACCAAATGCCTAAGAGACCAAGGTGAGAATACTATGATCATTCTCCCGCATCTTCATGCCATCATTCAACTCCTCCAGCCAAGAAGTCATAAGGAGCTTAACATAGGAAAAGTTCCCATAATCTATTTTTGGGTATGGATTTTCCATCCACATAGTGAAGAAACTTGGAAAACTCAGCAAAATTGGATCCCAAACTATTTGAATGAACTTGAAGCTCTTGAAACTTTGAGTTGAGGTATGAGTAATTAAGTTGTGGCTAATATAAGGGATCGGAGGGCCAAGGAATAGCCCCTTCATGATATGGGGGAAAGTGGGAGGGATATCTATGAAAGGAATCCATTGTAAAGCATTCAATTAACTAATCTCATAGAAAACTTTGAAAACATAAAAGATCAGAGATGATCTTTACACATACCAGCACTTGGTCTATATGAAACTAGATAGATGCATAGAGTCACCATGGTGTTCCCCAAAAGTTAATCCATTGCTAATAACACAAAAATTATCAATGGATGGACTTCAAAATGGCTTCCAACTGACTTAAGTAGCTGAAAATGTATGTCCCACCAAGCGTGCCAAAAAATGTTATCACAAAAGTCTACGCCCTTGCCTAATTTTTGACTAAAATGAAACCTTGTGAAACATGGAAATAATCTCCAAGTTGTGGGACTTGAACAATGAGATTGAGTCTCCAGAGAAGGTTGGCTTCCTTACCATCAGGGTGCATCTAACTACTTGTTGAGAGGAAAAGGGAGAAGGAAATGCATGAAAATCAAACTACCTAGTTTAATCTAAAGGGAGTGATGCACTTAATTGAAATGGTTGCAACTTTGTTCAAGAATATACAACACATCAATAAAAAGACCAAATACACTAGTCTTGACTCTATTCTACTCTAAAAGAGTCACATGTAGGTTTAGAACTGATTAAAAGTTGAATGGAAAGACATCTTCATAATACATCAATCATCAATAGTTTTGAACACAACATATAAACCTTAGGAACTAGAAAGAAACATTTAGAACAAGGTGAGTGGGAGCAGGAGCAGTGCAGGTGTGGTGGGTGGGAAAAATGGATTCAAAATTTTGGTGGGAATGAAACAAATTTGACTAGATCAGGAGTGCAAGTTGAGTTAGCAAGGAACAATAATACAAAGGGGAATGATCCCGATGATGTCAGGACTATGGAGGATCTAGGGGGGGTTCCCAGGCAGGCTGTTGTTCTGCCAAAAAAATGGGCTAGTTTGTTTGGTATCAAACCAGCTGGCAAATCTGCCTTTCCACCAGTCAAGAATATTTCTTCAAAGGATAAAGGTATGTTTACACTCAAAATCCTAGATCAAATCATTCATAAAAATATTTCTAGGATGGATTAAACCTTGGTAGGAAGGGTTTTAGGTGTTAGGTCCAACATTGAGGTTGCAGGGCCTTTGTTCAAAGGAATTGGGCTTTAAAAGGCTAGGTGGACATTGCTACGATGGCTAAAGGATGCCTATCATTTGGTTTTTCTTTTGAATAAGATTAACATGAGATCCTATGCAATGGTCCCTAGGTTGAAGGTAAACATACTTTGATTCTAAAGAAATAGGCTCCAAACTTGTATTCTCTGGATGATTCTAGAATTCAAGCTCTAGTTTGGATTAGATTGACAGGGTTACAACTAGAGTTTTGGGCGGAGGATATGTTTCAAGGTATTTTTGCTACCTTTGGGGAGCTCCTCTCTGTGGATCTAGTCATAGTTTTGAGGAGAAGAATGACCTATGCTAGAATCTGTGTGGGTGTTTTTCAAGGTACAGATATGCCAGAATTTATTTCACTCAAATCTAAACTTTGTATATGGAAGCAGAATATTGAGTATGAGACTATCCCCTTTGCTTGCTTCCACTACAAAAAATCTGAACATTGGGCTAAAAAAATGTCCATCTTTAAATGAAGCACCCAATAATTTTAAAATTTTACGGGTGTGAAAAGGATTGAATGATCAAAATAGAGATGAGATTAACAAGGGTGGGGTGAGGCAAGGTATTCCCAAGTGGTTAGTGGTTTGGTAAGGGGGTCACTGATGGTTGATGAATAAGCTTCTCAACCATTGATGAATGCTGAAGGGGATAATCAGGTTAGGATTCCATTGGATCACAGCAGTGGGGATATTGGTCTGGCTCATGGAGGTGTGATTTATCCCAATAATGGGGATGAAGAAGATAGTGGGGAGATCCAAAATAGTGGGGATATTGGTCTGGTTCTTGGAGGAAGTGAGATTTGTCCCAATAATGGGGATGAAGAAGATAGTGGGGAGATCTATAATGATAGCATTATTGAAGATATTTTTTATTCATTAGAGGAACCTATCTGTTTCTCGATGAGTAAGGTAGATCAATGTTCGATTGAACCTCTAGAAGATGTTATAGCTATAGAAAGTAATCATAATAGGGAGGAAGTTGAGGAAATCTTTAAAGTACTACAGGGGGCAGAGGAGAACTCTGGTGTAGACTAGATTCAAGTTGGGGGCAATAAAACCTCTAAATCTAAGAAGAAAACTAAGGGTGTATCCTCCAAAAAGAATAAAGAGAATGTTGTGGTAAAACTAGGAGCAATAAGAAAGGAGATATCCCTAGCACACCTTTGGGGAAAGGCAGTAAAAAAGGTGAAATGAAGAGCAACAAGGCTAGGGATTACTGTCCACATGCAACACCATCAGGAAAAGGTTTTAAGGTTGGAGATGTTGATTTATCTCCTTCTTTAGCAAGTAGACCATCTAATGTGTAGAGAAGAATTGTTGAGACTAATAGAAGTATTGCAGACAGTAATCAGAGGGCTATCTTAGAATCAAAAAAATTCCATAAGAAATGAAGTTCATGTCATGGAATAACAAACAATTAAATAATCCTCACAAACAAGATATTATAAATAATATAATTAGGGATAACAAACTAGATATTGTACTAATTGAAGAAACTAAAATGTTGAAGGATAAGGTGGAAGGTCTCTTTGTATTTAAGGTAGGAAAGATTATTGGGAATGATTCAAATGGGGCCTTGGGTGGTATGGTGGTTTACTAGAATGATAAATGTATTGATGGGGAACTTATCTCTCAGAATAGAAATATGATGAACATTAGATTTACCAATTATAAGGATGGCTCTGCTTGGATGCTTACTAATGTTTGTGCTCCCAATTCTAAATGGGGTAGAAAGGCTCTTTACGAAGATATCACTAATCAAAGAAAAAATTTGTGGAGGAGAATTGGATCATTATGGGGGGATTTTAATACTCCTCTGAAAGAAACTAAAAAGATGGGAGGAAGTTAGACTAACTTGGATAACAGATTGGATTTAATGGATTTTATTGATAATCATCTTCTATATGATATGGATCTACATGGGATTGACTATACTTGGACAAACAGAAGAACTAGAAAGGACATTATTTAGGTCAGGCTAGATAGAGCACTTATTAGTAGTGATTGGCTTTTAAAATATAAATGCTCTCTTACTGCTCAATTTCGTATTGGTTCAAATCACTATCCCAATTTTCTTGTGGTTGATTTGTTAACCTTTTAGAAGAATTATCCATTCGAGTTTGAAAAAATGTGGACTCTCTATCTGGGACTAGAAAATTTTATCAAGTAATGGTGGAGCATTCATGTGGAGGGTAGTGCCATGTTCAAAGTTGTTGCTAAGTTGAAAAATATTTTTAAAAAATCAAAAAGTGGAATAAGGATACATTTGGGAACATTTTTTAGAATAAAAAGAAGGTCTTGGAGGAGCTTAAAGATATTCAGGATAGTATTCAGGTTGATGGATATGAGACTATCTCTAGGGAGGAAGAGAGTGTGAAACTAACTGAGATTCATGATATTATTACTAAGGAGGAGATGTTCTAGAGGTAGCAATCTAGAAAATAAAATTGAAGGGGACTGGAATACTAAGTACTTTCACATGACCACTTTGAAGCATAGGATGGCTAATAGAATTTCAAGACTCAATACTAATGGAGGTTCAACGGAGGATGAGGAGATTATTAAGAGGGAAGCCATGGATTTTCTCAGCAATTTACTACAAGGTGATCTCAATTTGGACAAGGACAAGCATAATATGTTTCTAGACTGCAACCCAAACTGTATTTCAGAGGATCAGAATAAATTCCTAACTTCTATTCTATCTAATGAAGAGATTTCCAAGGTTGTTTTCTCCTTCAACGGAGACAATGCACCAGGGCCAAATGGGTTTCCTTTCTTGTTTTTTCATAAGTATTGGGGTATGATTACTGATGATGTTTGTAATGGGGTTAAGGAGTTCTTTGGTTCTAGGAAAAATCTCAAAGAACTGAACAATACGTTCCTTGCTTTAATTCCTAAGAAGCCGAGTGCCAATAGTATGGACCATTTTTGACCAATTAGTCTTTGTAATTCATTTTATAAAGTTATTTCTAAAGTGCTAACTCTCAAAATTTTGCCTCTTCTCCCTAGTTTGATATCTAGGCAATAGAATGGTTTTGTTCTAGGTAGGTAGATTTTGGATTCAATTATTTTGGTGCATGAAAATATTCACTCTCTCACTGTTTCCAAGAAAGAAGGGTTTCTACTTAAACTTGATCTATCCAAAGCTTATGATAGAGTGGATTGGGCTTTTCTACAAAAAGGACTCGAAGCTTTTGGTTTTAATAAGAGATTTTGGGATCGAGTCCTTATGTTGGTCTCTTCTACTACTTTATTGGTGCTTGTGAATGGTTCACCAACCCCTTTTTTTGAGCATCATGTGGTTTAAGGCAAGGGGATCCACTTTCACCTATCTTCTTCATTCTAATGGTTGAATGTCTAGAAAAATTTGTGGAAAAAATAGTGAATGTGGGGGATTTTGTTCGTCCAAAACCCTCTTCCAAAGAGCTGATTTGTTAGCATCAACAAATTGTGGATGATTCTATAGTTATGGGAGAAGCTTCAATTAGAAATGCTAGAAACATAAAGGAGGCTTTGGAGGATTATGGGAAAGTTTTGGGTCAAATTATTGACTAGAACAAAAGTGTGATATATTTTATCAATGTCAATGATATTAGACAGAACAAAATTAAAAGGATTATTGGCTACGACATTGGCACCATACCAAGTTCTTATCTAGGATTACCCCTTTATATGGACCCACCTGAGATCTTTTGCAGTTCGCTAATTGATAAAATTCATTCAAAGTTAGCAGGGTGGAAAGGCTCCCTCCTTAGTCAGGTTGGTAAGGTTATTGTTCTCAAACCTATTTTACAAAATGTTTCACTATATTCTCTGAGTGTTTTTAAGATCCATAGAAAGTTTGCACTGGCAATTGAAAAAATTTAGAAGCTTTTCTTATGGATGGGTATAGAAAAAAGAAGAAGATTGCCCCTGATTGCTTGGGAGAAAGTTTGTATGCTTTTAACTAAAGGTGGTTTTGGACTAAGAAGAGTTACCACTATGAATGATTTTTTGCTTGCCAAGTTGTTATGGAGATGGCATAAAAAGGAAGGTGAATGGTGTGATATTCGGACCGATAAGTATAATAGGGAGAACCATGACCTTAGACACTTTCTTAATAATGAGTGGTGCAAGGGGGTTCTATGATTTGGAAAAATGCTCAAAAATATAAATAGATTATTAAGAAAGGGGTCAGGTAGAAGGTGGGAAATGGGAGGACTTTTTTTTTTGGAATGATATTTGGATTCTTGATCATCCTCTCAAGGTTAATCAAAGGTAGAATGGTTTTATGGAGCAATATAAGAATCTCTTCAAGATTTTTGTTGAAGACTATTGGGAGGAGAATAAATGGTTGGATTTCAAGAGGGTGGATAGAAACCTGATTGATCTCAACAAGATTCTGAATGTTGTCTTTTCAAGCCATGAGGAGGATGCGTTGATTTGAAATTATAATCCTAATGGGATCTTTTTTGTGTCCTCAGTGTATGCTAATTCATTTGAAGAGCATCCTGAGCCTTGTTGGGCTAAAGTATGGTTTAAAGGTATGAGCCCCAAAGTTAACATATTTTTTTGGATTCTTTTGCAGGAAATTATTTTGACTATGGATAAATTATTGAAGAGAGGGTTCAACATTGTTAATAGATGTTACCTTTGCAAGAATGATGCTAACTCAGTTAACCATGTGACTATGCACTGCTCTTATACTAAAAGGGTATGGGAAAGGGTTTGTGGTCTATTGAATATTGCTTGGGTTTTCCCTGCTATCATTCAACACTTTTTCAATGGTTGGAAGCCACCTTTGAATAATGTCTTAGTTTTGAGATAGTGGGATTTTATTCTCCCATTCCTTTGCTAGGGCATTTGGAAGGAACGTAATGATAGGGTGCTTAGGGGTGTTGAATCTAATCTAGATTAGGTTTTTTGTAAGATTAAGAATATGGTGACTAAGAATATTAGATCCAGTGGAAAAGGTCAACAATCCCAAAATGAATGAGAAGAATTGGTGATTTAGAATTGGAATCTAAATGGTATCAGTTTGATACAAATTGGTCCTTGCCTTAGGGATCTAGCTAGATGGGATTGTCCCCCAATGGACTAGTATAAGATAAATTTTGATGGGGCCTCAAAGGGCAACCCAAGAATTGTTGGTTGCGGTATCTTTATTAGGAATGTGAATAGGGATAGAATGGGCAGAATGACCATCCCTATTGGAATTCAAACTAAACATGTTATAGAGGCTAGTGCTACCCTCTATGGTCTTATCTATGTGAAGAGTTTGAATTTGAATAAGACATGGCTTGAGGAGGAATCCCTTGATATAATTAATTGCTTTAATAAAGTTACCAATTCTTCCTAGACTATTAATAATATTATTAGTTAAGCCATAGATCTTATCAATTCCTTTGGAATATGTGTTGTCACTCATAATTATAGAGAAACAAATCAAGTTGTTGACTGGGAAGCTAATGTGGCATGCAAGAGTGATGAAAAGGTAATATGGAACCATAATGATATAACACCTATTGAGGGAAGCTTACTGATTGAACATGAAAAAGTTAGAAGTAAGCAAAAGTGCTTCATTCATGATGATTATGTCAGGAAAAAGTTACTATTATATGGATAGAATTGGGAAGCAGTAAACTATTATGAGAAGGACAATGTATTATCATTCAATACCACATGGATTGTGGGTATTATTTGCCACTCTATTCCTTGGTCATGATATCAACTACGGTATTTAGTTGTAGAGCATTTTTCTGAGAAGAGAGGAAATTCATTTTGGAGGCAAGAAGATGGGAGGAAAGTGAAAAAGAATTGAACCAGCTAGTTGTAAAGAGTGGAGGAAGAAGAAGGAAATCTGGGAAATTCTTGAGCAAGGGAACTTTACTAGTTTTATGGAAAAGTTAAAAGGAAACAACCCCACTATTATCCAACATTTCATTAAGATGGAAAGATGGGACTATTATAATGGGAAATAAAAGGATGGAGGTGTCTGAAGACATCATAGTTGAAGCTATGGGACTGGAGATGGAGGGATTAATTTTTACTAAGATAGGAAGCTCTTAGATAGGGCAGTCAACGAGTTTGCGCATTCAACCAAAGAATGCAATAAACTAGTTAAAATAGGTAATTCCTACTTTAACCCAGCTTCCATTTCACACCCTTGGAGATTTTTTGTATTTTTTATTATTGAGTATCTTACTTTGGATGTGTGATTCACTAAGATTTATGGTCACCATTCCATGTTAGTTAATCATTTTAGACATGGGATTAGGATAGATCTGCCTTTTTATCTTAGACAATCTCTGGGTAATTCCATTTTGGCCTTTCAAATGACCCTAACAAAGATTATGCATGCCATGAGGGGTTAATGGTTCCCATTATGAACCTTCTGAAGTCAAAAAAGGTGGATAGGCCCAAGCAGAGTAAAAAAGTGATTGATTATGAGATGGAGGGTAGTGATTCGGAGGAGGGCTTTGAAAAGGATACCGATGATGAAGTGGATGAGGTGGATTTAAAACAGAACATGAAAGGGGATTTTGGTAGCACTTCTAAGAAGAAAAGGAATGGTAAGGGGAGTGAGTTGGATCAAGACAGTGACTACGAGGAGGAGATGAGAAAGGTCTTTCAAAAGAGAGGAACTTCAGGGAAGGTCTCGGGTAATAGGGGTAAGAATGTGAATAGGGTCTTTGTCCCCTCTAATGATGAACCTTTAATCAAAAGGATGGAAATAAAAAGAAAAATGGCATCGACTCAGGATGAGGGTGATGACAATGTTCCCAAGGAGATGGAATTGGATAAAAACAAACAAGGGGAGCAGGAGCACTATTTTGAACATAATGGGGAAGAAGGTGAGAAGAGGTTCCTAAAGGGTTTCATGGGTAACCTAGTGTCAATTTTGAAGGATGTCAAGACCCTTAAACAACAAATGCAAGAGATTTCAAAGGATTTTGAGTAGCTTAGTAGGACAACAAGGGGGGAGCATACGCTAGGCCAACATATTGATAAGCTATCTAAAGTCATTGGTAATGTAGATGAAGTTAAAAACTTAATGAAATAGGTGCCACCAATTGAAACCAAAAATAAGGACCTGGAACAGGCAAATAAAGATATCCAAAAAATGATGGAGAGATTGGATGCTAGATTTAGTAATATGCAAAAAATGATCAAAAAATTGGCTGACCAAAATTGTAGCATTTTGAAGACTATGGCTGATAACTTCAATACATTTTTGAACAAGATGGATCAAGCTAAAGGACTTGAATCCTCTATTGTGAATGAGGACCAGGGATTGAGCAAGTGCACAAGGGCTAATTCCAAGAAGATGAAGGAGTGGAAGTGAAAAAGTTGGATGAAATGAAAGCTTTTGCAAAAAATATGAACATTTTGGTAGACCAAGCTACGGACCTGTTGAAAACTTTGTAGTTGTCTGAGTGCTATCCTTTTGATTTCCTTTTGCTATCTTTTACTACATAACTGTACGTGGCCTCTTGTTCCTATGTTTTTTTGTTTGTTTTCTGAGGCCTTTTATTTTTTGAAATCTTATGTTAGTTCTTCTTTGATACTTTGTTAAAGGTTTCAGGTCATTTAAAACCTATTTTTCCATAATTAAAACATTCAAGACAAGGAAAATACATGCACAAATAATGAATGGAAAGAAGAGGTAAAAAGAGAACTATTTCATTGATGGAAAGCAAGGAATACAATTGCAAAACACAAGGCTACTACAAGTAGACATGATAGAACCCTCACCAAATATTTACAACTACCTTTTATAGAGTTTAGGCATTAACTTTGATATTACATTGAGATTCCAAACTTAGCCATTGAGTTGGATTGTAGAGGAATAATAACTATTGATTAGAGAAAATCATGATTAGATGCACATCCCCATACAAGAAATCTAATCTTTTATGTGAAAATAGGGCTTTTTAGAGGCAGAAACAAGGGCCATAACTACATGATTGGATAGATGGATAACCCAAGGTGAAAATGAAGTGTCCTCTTCATTTACCAAGCATGGACAACATCAATAGGTGGTTGTAATTGATCAAAGGATCTAATTGTCATCACTAAATTGTTGTTTTTGTATTTGCAACCATGCCAGGTCAAATATGTCATTGAGTCAATCATATTCAACCATCAAAACTCACCACTTGGCCCTATATCCTTGAAGTATTTCATCACCTCACCCAAATTTTTTCTTTATGTTGACTTGCACCTACTTCATGGCTTTGCAACTAACTTTTCTCTTTAACTGTTTGACCATGTGAAACTGTGATGTCTCCATTTTATACCATATCGTTGCATCATAGCCTTTTACCACTTTAACCCCTTAACTATTGAGACCTTGAAAACAACATGAAATAGTTTACTCACATCATTATCATGGTCAAGGCCTAAATACTATTTAACCATGAGAGGGTGTGAGACAACTATCTTTGCCTTTGTCACCCTTTTACAACTTGAAACTAAGTGTGACCATGCAACATTGCAATTGTTATGACCTTAACTACTATGACCACCTTTCACACCGTTGTGACTTAAAATTTGTTTGCATCTTTAATACCTACGATTGTTGGAAGACCACATCCTTTGACTATTTGATGCTTATCATAATATTGCAACCACTTATCTTAACCATTGATCAAACCCTATGAGGTTGTGAAAACCCTCTAAAGTTGACTATTCCCTTTGATTGCAACTTCACCACTTCATTCCTTCATTGACCATGTTGACTTACGAGGCTGTGAACACATGACTCATCTATTGATCACTTTATTGCAACCTTAATACTTGATTCATCTTTTAACCTTGAGAATGAGCAAACAAAGGGGATCCCCACTTTGTTTCCTTGACCAGGGGTTGTCTTGACTCATGTAAAATGATGTAAAAACTAGATTTGACTAAGGATGTTGACTGTTGCACCATTGCAACCTTGGAAGTTAACCATGTCTTTAACCTTGTGAATGAGTGAACAAGGCATTTCACATCATCACCACCTTAACTCGGGGTAAGCTTAAATTGTATGCAAATATGCGAAGCCCCTTGATTTGACTGCAACTTTTCATTGTCCCATTATTGTAACTTAAAATACTGAAGTTTTTTGATGGAGTTACACTGATTCAATTGATATACTTTCATTCGATGAACTCCTTTGAAACTAGTTACATTAATTGCCCTTGAAATGATGCAATGAAAAGACTTCTCATGAACCAAGCCCACCAAGACATGTATATATTTGTTGCTTCATTGTAGGCAGCAACTAGGGTTCAACATTTACCTTTGCAATGATGTGCTCCAATGCATTTCATAGCCTCACAACTCTAACTCTAGTTTGCCTTTGACTCCATGCTATAGTGCAAACAAAGAGGATCACCACTTCATAGCTTAGACCTAGGGTAACCCTTAACTACATGCAACAATGTGAAAGCACATTAATAGATCACTATAGTTAACTTCACACACTCGCAACTTGAATATGTTTAAACTTGAAGTGGCTTGCGATCATGAGATGTATGGTTAGTCACAACTTCACGACTTGAAATTGGATGCTATCCTTCTAAGCTGTGAAGTTGTGTTAACTGTGGATTTGACTATTTTGTGCCTTCACGGCTCGCCTGGTAGTTAGAGTATAGACTAGAGTGACAAGGCAATAAAGGGTCATCACATGGTCACAAGTTAAAATATTTATAAGGATATACCATGCAATATGAAGGAAATGGTTAAGACTTGGGGATATAAGGAAAATATGTTTCACCAAGATTTTATGTATCCCTTTGACGTTTGCATGACAATAAATGAAAAAGTCAAGAACATAGACATGGCATACCTTAATTTTTTCATGAGATTGGTCAATATTTGAAAAAATAGGGGGCGGGGGAGGTGATGGGTGGGGGGGGGGGGCACGAGTCACAAAATGGGAGTTGGAATAACACACCAAATTGTCAACATGTGGCCCATAATCCTTAAAAGGATCTTCTTCTACATCAACTATAATGCTAGTGTTGTCAATGTTCATAGTGTCAGTAGTAATGGTAACTTGTGGGGTTGTTGATACTGATACTTTTTTTTCTTTATTGACCTCTACCTCTTTCATTACTGTATCTACCTTTGTTGTAGTTGTAGGTATTGTTGATTGTACTTTATCTTTAGTTGTTTCTACTACTATTGTTGATTCTCCAAGAATGGGGCTCCCCCTATCATTATGCTTTCCTCTCTTCTAATAGGTTTAGAAGAAGACATTATTTTATCTTTTGAAGTCTTCTACATTTTGGTCATAACCTATACAATGGTGTGCTCTGTTTCTTTGTTCACCTCTTCATAATTTCCTCCTGTAATTACGATTTCTCTAGTTGTGTTTCTCAATAGGGACTCAAGATTCTTCATTATCATTTGAACAAAGTTTTCTAACTAATATTTATCTTATACTTTTGTCTCCCTCTATTACTCTTTTCTTCCTATATACATGTCTTTCATTCAAGACCTTAGGGATAAGTCCTTGTGTATTAGTAAATCTTTTATTATTCAAAATCATATATCTAATAACAACATTTTTCTAACTGAAAATGCTCTAAATTGTTGTACAAATCATAAAATTTGTTCAATTGTGTCAAATTCCCATCATTAATGATTACACAACTTATAATTTCTATCTTGGGTTTCCATTGTTTCCTTCCTCTATTTGTTGCCTTTAATTTATCCTTTTCTTGCTCTTCTTCCTATCTTGTAGCCTCAGGGGTGTCAATCTGACCTCTCATTTTCTTCTCCTCTTTTCTTGCTACTTTTGCTCTCTCCTTCTCCTTTAGTCTCAAATTTACTCCTTATATATCTACCAATATCTTCTATATATAACACACTATTTGGAATTTGCAAAAACATAGTTGTGAGGTTGTCTTCCAAAGGTCAAATAGGCTTTATCTTTATCTTGGGTCTACGGATGTTTTCTACATTGTGAATCACACTTTCTTCCATCTTAACTTATGAATTACTCAATTTAACATCACAACTCAACTAGGCAAGATTGTAAAATACATTAAAATTGCAGAACTAGGGCATATTGTAAGAACACTTAAATTTTCCACTGCAATTCACCTTAAGTTGCTCCTTAACTCTTCACACAATCAAATTTCACTTACAAATCCAACTTTGATCCTTAAATCCTTTCGAATTAACTTTTGTATTAACTGCGCAAGTACACAGTCATCAAAAAGTTGTTTTTGTCACCAAATAACTTCTTTCTATTCATGCACTCACATATGAACTCCAAAACTTATGGGCATTTAACAATAGCTTCCTTACATCCTTTTCTACCTTACATTTGTTGGATACAATTGATCAATTGTGTGTTGCCTTTGATGTTACACAAATGTCATATCAGTTGATAGTCAGCTCGCATGTCGAGTTCACTTGGTTAGTGAAGATGGTTTTCCTAGTCTACTGAGCATTCTTGAGTTGGCTATGAATAGAAGGTAGTATCTACCAAGCTCACTCAGGTGTCAAAGGAAGTTATGCAGAAAGGAGTGTTAATTGAGCTCGCTTAGTTACCAAAGGGAAAGTTGAATAGAGCTAGTATGAAGGAATTTTGTAAGTTCACAGTGTTAACCGAGCTTCTGTTGGTTAATACAGGAAATCACTTTAGAATTAGTTTCCACTAAGCTGGGTCGGCTACCAAAGGATCTTCTTATTTTGGCATGTAAACCTTAATTATTTTACCTATTGATTCTAGCTAACTATGGTAATGAATATTGGTTATTCTAATTTATATTTGAGTCGACTTGACAATTTGGAAGGTATAAGTAAAAGGTCAATTTGGTGATTTCAAAATATGCAAGTTGAATGAGTTAAAAGAGATAAAAAGAGAGGAAGCGAACTTAAAGGATAAGCAGGTATCCTTGTGGAGTAGAAAAGTGTTATTCGATCATGAAGGACCAAGTATAAAGCCAAAATAGAGATCTGTAATCAGCAATTTAGTTGTATCACAATCAGGTCATTTCATTGTTACTCTCTAATTATTTTAGCAGTGATCTAAAATCTCTTAACAAAGTTGGTTTAACAACCATTTGTAAATCCTCTAACATGGTGGTAATTCCATTGAATTTCTTCAAGACCTCTTACAAGGCCACTCTTAACGGGGTGATCAAATCCTTTAATAGGGTCACACCTAACAGTGTGTTTTATAACCTTTAACAAGGTGGGCTCCTAATAGGGCTCACTTTAGAAGAGTGAAAAATAGTAACTAGTTACATTTGGTGGTTTTTCCCAAATTGGGTTTCCACATTAAATCCTGGTGTCATATGTGTTCATGTTGTTTCTTTCATGCTTGCAAATAAAGTACTAATAATATCTTAAGAGTTGCTAAAGTTAAACACACTCTGCATTTATCGAGTTACAGTAATTTATGTATGCTTATCGAGTATTAGCAGTAATCAGTTTTATTAGTTTGAATTTTATTTGACATCCAAGGGATCTGGGATTTATTTTAGTAGTAAGTGATTCACTCCTCCCCTCTTAGTTACTCTTATATTTCCAACAATTGGTATTAGAGATTTTGGTGCTTGGAGAGAAGGTTTCAAGTACCTAAGCTAAAGATTAGGATGTCTTACAAGAGAGAGATTCTAAAGCTGAACAGAGACAACTTTGCAGCATGGCAAGGACTTATGAGGCTTCATTTAGCTACCATCAGTGACTCAAGATGCAAATATCTTGGTGAAGAATACAAAACTCCCACTGGAACATTATTAGTTGAAGATATTACTGAGAAGAAGAACCATAACAACATGATGATTGATATTGCATCTTCTCTCAGTTATGTTGAATTTGATGAGGTTAAAGACTGTAAAACTGTTTTTGATATGTGGAACAAACTGAAAGAAATCTATGGAGGAGATGACAATGTAAGAAGAGCCAAAGTAGAAAGCCTTAGAGGACAGTTTGATCAAATGAGAATGAGAGAAGATGAAAATGTTGCAAAATATGTGGAAAGAACTAAGGCCAGTTTTAGTGCAATCAAAGCATCTGGAGGAGAAATCAAAGAAGAAACTAGTGTAAGTAAAATACTCAAAACTTTGCTTCCCATCTATGCAATTAGAGTATTTGCTATTCAAGAAAAGAGATGTGATCCAAATAACAAGATAGGTTTGGATGCCCTAGTAGGAAGATTGGCAGCTTTTGAATTAGACAAATTTGACAACTATGGTCTTGCTTCCAAGAATATTGAGTTTGCATTTGAAGCTAAAATCTCACTCAAAGAAAAGGGCAAGAAAATAAAAGACAAATCAATCAAAAAGTGAGGAAGAAACTAAAGAAATTTTAGATAGTGATCTTGAAATTGTTGAAGTCCTACTTGCAAAGAAATATTCTAGGAGTAGAGGACAGTACAAAGGTAAAATTCCTTTAATCTATTTCTCTTGTGAAGAAATTGGTTATATTGTTGCTAGGTGTCCAAACAAAGAAAGGAAGGAAGAGAAGAAAAACCACAAGTGCAAAGGAAAGAAGGAATTCAAAGTTCATAAATCCTACAAAGACAAAGGTAAGAAAACTTGTTTTATGGCTAAAGATTTTGATAACAATGAAGATGAAATAGTGTATATTGTTGTAAAAGATGAATCTAATGATGAAGGAGATAAGATGGCACTTGTCTCTCATGTTACTAAAAATGACACGTGGATCATAGATACTGGATGTTCTCACCATATGACAAGAGATAAAACTAATTTTGAACATTTTGAACACTATGATGGAGGTAGTGTAAGGTTTGGAAACAATGAACCTTATTGCATAAAAGGAAAAGTTTGTATCTCTTAAACCAATGAACTTGTATGTGACAATGCCTATTGAGTTGAAGGACTAAAACATAATTTACTAAGTGTGGCATAGCTAAACAACATTGGATTCAAGGTAGATTTCATAAATGGCAAGGCAAGACTGCTGGATAACAAAGGAAATCTAATTGGATCAGGCAAGGTAACCTATTTTATCTTGATCTTGGTGATTTCTCATGCTTAATTGCTCAAGTAGAAGAGAGTTGGTTATGGCGCAGAGGAATATGTCATGTAAACTTTGATAATATGGTCAAGATAAGCAAACTCAGAAGAGTAAGAGGTATCCCTAGTTTGAAGAAACCTAATGTTGGATTATGCAAAAATTGCCAAATTGGTAAAATGGGAAAGACTAGTTTTAAGAACAAAAACTATCAGTTAGAAGATGTATTGGAAATTGTGCATACTAATTTATGTGGACCCATTGGAATAGAAACTTACAGTGGAGAAAAAAATTTCATTCTTTTTGTTGATAACTATTCTAGAATGATGACTGTTATGTACCTAAAAGAAAAATTAGAAGCTTTTGAAAAATTTAGATGGTATTTGGCTAGAGTAGAAAAAGAAACTGGAAAAAGATTGAAATTCTTAAGATTAGATAGAGGTGGTGAATTTATCTTAAACGAATTCAAAAAATTCTACATTGAAAGAGGAATCAAAAGACAAGTATCAGCCCCTGGTACTCCTGAGTAGAATGGAATAGCTGAAAGAAGAAATAGATCCATCATGGATTGTGCAAGGACACTAAAGATTGAGAAGAATGTTGCTATCAAATACTGGAAGGAAGCTATCAACACTATAGTTCATACTTTGAATTGAGTTTAGCTGAAGAAGGACTCAAACAAAAATCCCTATGAACTATGGTATGGCTATAACCCCAATGTAAGTTACTTGAAAGTATTTGGCAGCAAATGTTATATTCTAAAAGAATCTAAAAAAGGAAAATTTGATGTAAAAGGTGATGAACATATATTTCTAGGATATTCCTATAGAAGTAAAGGATACAAATGTCTAAATTTATCCACTCACAAAATCATAGAAAGTGCACATGTGAGAATTGAAGAGTTTGTAGAAAAGAGTGAAGAAGAAAGCAAAAATGAGCCAGAAGATTACAGAAGATTTGTCTACTATGAACTTGATACATTACCAAACACATTTGACAAAAAGGAGATTTCATCTCTCGAGCTCTCCAAGTCTCCAATAGTTACCGAGTTGTAGGAAGTGCAAATTGAGTCATAGGGACCCGAGTCACATTTAGAGACTACTGATTTAGTGCATACCGTGTCTGAAGGACCCAAGCCACAAATAGAAGGACCTAAGTTAGAAGTTGAGATTCAAAATGAAGATAGTACAATTCATTCAAAAGTCAAAGAACCTATATTGGCTAAATATGTCAAAAAGCATCATGCACCTGATCAAATCATTGAAGACAAATTAGATGGAACAATGACAAGAAGCAAACTAAAAGGTACACATTTACTTGCTAAATTTGAACCTAGAAGTGTTAAGGATGCCCTAGAAAATGAAAGTTGGATTGAGGCTATGAATGAAGAAATAGAATGAATAGAAAAGAATAAAACTTGGACTCTTATTCCTGGGCCCAAAGATAAAAATGTGATTGGTACAAAATGGGTACTTAGAAATAAGCTGAATGAAGATGGAAAAGTGTCAAGAAACAAAGCAAGATTGGTATGTAAAGGCTATTCTCAAGAAGAAGTTATTGATTATGGTGAAACTTTTGCCCCTATTGCAAGACTAGAAGGTGTTAGGACTTTACTGGCTTATGAAGCTCATAGAGGATTCAAAGTATATCATATGGATGTTAAATCTACATTCTTAAATGGAATTCTTGATGAGGAAGTCTACATTGAACAGACATAAGGTCTTGTTGATCTAGATAAAAGAGGCATGGTCTACAAATTACATGAAGCCCTATATGGTCTAAAAAAAGCTCCTAAAGCCTAGTATGAAAGATTACATAATTATTTGATACAGATTGGTTTTCAAAGAACAATTGATAATAGTAGTTTGTACATCAAGGAAGGACCAGATAAGAAGATTATGTTGGCAGAAATATTTGTGGATGATACTCTATTTACAAGGAATGATGACTTATGCAAAGCATTTTTAGAACAAATGTATAAAGAATTTGAAATTTCCATGTTTGGTGAAATAAAATTCTTTGTTGGATTGCAGATACAGTAGAACAGAAAAGGTATCTATATCACTCAATCTAAGTATATCAAAGAGATACTCAAGAAATTTGGAATAGAGGATTCAAAACTAGTTGGAACTCCCATGTGTACCGAAATTAAGCTTACCAAAGATGATGACTCCAAAGAAGTAGATCAGACCTTATATAGATCAATGATTGAGAAATTATAGTATGTAGTACATACAAGGCTTGATGTTGCCTTAGCAATTGGGATAGTGGCAAGATTCTCAGCAAAACCCAAAGAAAACCACATGATGGCAATAAAAAGAATCTTAAGATATCTGAAAGGTACTGAAGACTATGGCTTATGGTACAAACTTGGAGGCAATCTTGACTTAAAAGTATTTATTGATGTTGATTGGGTAGGAAATATTGATGACATAAAAAGCACTAGTGGTGGAGCATTCTTTCTTGGTAAAAGATTGGTATCTTGGACAAGCAAGAAGCAAAGCTACACATCTCAATCCACATCAGAAGCAGAATATGTAGCAACAACAGTAAATTGCTCTAACATTGTTTGGTTCAAACAATTGTTGGAAGGAATGAAGGTTGAAATCAAAGAGCCAATAGTCATGTATTGTGATAATACCAGTGCAATCAACATATCAAAGAATCTAGTGATGCATTCCAAAACAAAGCACATTGCTATAAAATATCACTTTGTAAGAGAATTAGTACAGGACAAAGAAATCAGATTGGAATATGTGCATACAAAAGAACAAATTGTAGATATATTCACCAAGCCATTACCTAAGGATGCATTTTTGTATCTAAGAGGTAAGCTAGGGGTCATTCCCTTGTATGAAATTCACTAAATGAATTTTAGTGAATGCATCAACCAGAACCTATTGACAATCAATCAGTTGATGCACTATTGACAAGGACATATTGCAGATGAATCTATACTCAAGGTACATTGACACTAATTAGAATTGTCTTTGGCATGTGTTGTCAAAGAGGGAGAAGTTTACTGTCATATCTTTTTGAAATTTTGTAATTCATAGAGGGAGAATCCTATAGGAGAAGTTATCTGTGTAAAATCAAAGAGGGAGAAACTTTTTGATAGAGGGAGTCTTGTTCTCAAAATTTCATTGTACTATGACATGTTGTGTTGCTATCAATGCCAAAGAGGGAGATTGTTGGATACAATTGAGCAATTGTGTGTTGTCTTTGATATTACACAAATATCATATCAATTGACAGTCTGTGCATGTCGAGTTCACTTGGTCAGTGAAGATAGTTTTTCTAGTCTACCGAGCATTCCTGAGTCTACTATGAATAGAAGGCAGTATCTATCGAGCTCACTCAAGCATTGAAGGAAGTTATGCAAAAAAGAGTGTTAATTGAGCTCACTAAGTTAACAAAGGGAAAGTTGAACAAAGCTAGTATTAATCAAGTTCACTTAGTTACCAAAGGAATTTTGTAAGTTCACAGTGTTAACCAAGCTTCTATTAGTTAACATAGGAAACCGTTTCAAAATCAATTTCTACCGAGCTGGGTCAGCTACCAAACGATCTTGTTATTTTGGCATGTAAAGCTTAATTATTTTACCTATTGATTCTAGCAGACTATGGTAATGAATATTGGTTATTCTAATTTAAGTTTGAGCCAACTTGACAATTTGGAAGGTATAAATAAAAGGTCAATTTGGTGATTTCAAAATATGCAAGTTGAATGAGTTACAAGAGATAAAAAAAGAGGAAGCAAACTTGAAGGATAAGCAAGTATCCTTATGGAGCAGAAAAGTGTTATTCGATCACTAAGGATCAAGTATAAAGTCAGAATAGAGATCTGTAATCAACAATTCAGTTGCATCACAATCAAGTTATTTCATTGTTACTATCTAATCATGTAGCAGTGATTTAGAATCTCTTAATAGAATTGGTTTAATAGCCATTTGTAAATCCTCTAAGAAGGTGGCAATTCCATTGAATTGTTTCAAGACCTCTTACAAGGCCACTCCTAACAAGGTGATAAAATCCTTTAACAGGATCACACCTAATAGTGTGTTTTGTAACCTTTAACATGGTTGGTTCCTAACAGGGCTCACTTCAGAAGAGTGAAAAATAGTAATTAGTTACATTTGGTGGTTTTTCCCAAATTGGGTTTCCACATTAAAACTTGGTGTCATGTGTGTTCATGTTATTTCTTTCATGCTTGCAAGTAAATTACTAATAATATCTTAAGATTTGCTAAAGTTAAACACACTCTTCATTGACTGAGTTACATTAATTTTTGTATGCTTACTAAGTATCGACAGTAATCAATTTTATCAGTCTAAATTTTATTTGACATCCAAGGGATCTGGGATTTATTTTAGTAGTAACTGATTCACTCCTCCCCTCTTAGTTACTCCTCTTATACTTCCAACAACATTAACTACACAACTTCCATTTTTTTCTCTTAAGGTACACATAATTTTCTAATGTTTATCCCTTTATGAAATAAGTTGCTCAAATAGACAAGGGTTAGTTAGCAACAATAATTGACTTCATCCTATTCTTAGGTGTTTCACTTGACTATTTTTTTATCATGACATATGAACTTGTTGGGTCCTTTTCTTTAACAAATATCTCATTAAGCTCTTCTACATGCTCTTTTAAATTCTCTTTCTAGTTTTTATTCCTTCTAACATTGTTCACATTTCTTCTAAAATTTAAGTTTATCATGTTGTACCTCATGTTGTTTGGTGTTGTCATATTTTTCATTCTACAAAATCTTGCTACATGTCCTAATTTGTTACAAATCTAACATGCTATCACATTGTTTCTATATCTAGCCCATGACTAGTTAATTTTGATGTAGGAGCATCCTGGGTTTCCTTGTAATCCTACACTTTTTGTTCATTCTGCCAGTTGCTATCGAGTTCCAATTACTAGCGAGTGTCAGTTGCTGCTGAGTTCCAATTACTACCAAGTGCTAGTTGCTACCGAGTTCTACTTACTACAAAGTGCCAATTGCTGCCAAGTTCCAGTTATTACCAAGTTCCAATTTCTAGTTGTTATTGAGTTCCAGTTGCTACCGAGTTCCAGTTGATGTTGAGTGCTAGTTGCTACTGAGTTACCCAGTGTATGTTGAGTGACTCTTCATGTGCTGAGTTACCCAATGTATGCCGAGTGACCCTTCATGTGTTGATTTTTCTTGTTTATGTTGAGTGCTAACATTTGGACATGATTTCTATGAACCAACTTGCAAAATTTATTTCAATCACGATATTTATGTTAAGATCTTTTCTTGGGATGTGTCTAGACCATTGTTGGGTTGGCCTTCCTCTTGTGTAATTTTCTAGAATAATCTGTAGGTCATTTTGGTAAGTATATATAGGGTGTTTAGGCTTAGAATTAAGTAGTTTTCATAGAGGATTGCAGAGTAAAACTGGAAAGTGCGAATTTGTTGTTGGATCTTTGAATGTGAAAGTATTTGTATTTGGCCATAGCCTAGAAGGCCTTACAGCTGGGCATGTATGAAGATATTCTGATGAATCTATAAAAGTATTTCACTCTTCTCCCTCCTTTGGTTGTTGTTCTTTGTGTTTGCTTCCTTTGTGTTAACTCTTAGAGGGTGGTTTGGATAGCTGGGTGTGCCAGTGGCCCTAGTTATTCCATCCCTTCCTTGCATCAGATCTATAGTCTACAATATGTAGAAATATGTCCAAAGTTGTTAAAATTATAACACATGATACCATTCCTTAAAGCATTGGTTCCTCCAATAGGTCTATTATCAATAGGGTTAGTACCTCTAAACATTCTACCATTATTGTTGTTAAGTCTAGGTTTCCTACATTCACTAGCTTTATGTCCAAAAGCATAATAGTTATAACTATAATCAGAAATAGGGTTAGTATACTAACATGTATAGTCCTTTCTATGACCAAATTCATTGCATGCATAACACATTCCAATAGATTATCTTCTTACTTATTTAGGTGGTTCAACTTCTTTAGGTACATCTTCAGATTGACTTGACTCAACCTTGTTCTGATCTTCTTGTTGTGGTTTAGGTTGTTGGATTACAAGATCTGGTTCCTTAATAGCTTCAAATATCTTATATGATTCTCCTCCATAGTATCTAAGACCAATCTTATCATAGGAATGTCTCTACATATAGATCTTCTCATCAAGCTTCCCACAACTTAAATATAACTTCTCAAGATGTAGCTTAGATTTTGTAAGTTCTCCTTTCACAATCACATTGTACTTCTCAAGTATTGTATATTGCAACTTCGATGATTCAAGTTTAGATGTCATATTTGCAAGTTTTGATTATCTTAATTTTGATTTGATATTCTTCTCACCATCCTTCAAGATCAATTTAAGATTTGTAATCTCTAGCTCGAGCTTTAGAATCTCATTCTCTTTCTTAAGCCTTTAAACTTCATCACTATCCTTGATATGATCTTTAGATTCTTTCTTGGATCTAATTTTTTCTATCTTGTCCTTGAAATTCTCAATGTAATCCTTAACATTTCCATAATAGTCTTTCAAAGTATCTCTCTCATCAATTGTAAGTACATCAAATTGTTCAAAAGTTTCTTCTAGGTTCTTTTGTAACTGATATATGCATAGAGATCTTCCTCAAGTTGTTAGGCCTCTTTTGAGAAACTATACTCTGATATCTATTTTTATAAATAGGAAATAATGAGAGGGGGGTGGATCAATGTTTCACAAACTTTTTCCCAATTATGGATATCATTAACAATCTTAGAACTTGCTTAAACAAATAAACTAATTAATATGAACAATAAACATAGCTACAAAGCAATGCAATAAATAACACTATGTTTTGTTAACTAGGGAAAACCCCAGTGAGGATGGTACCCACAAAATGATCCACTAATCAAAATTATCTTGTGAAATATATTCACCCTGTTAGGAGTCTATTACATTTGTATAGTGTCTTGGTCCTTGTTAGAGGACTAGGCCTTGTTGGAAGCCTCAACCTTGTTAGGAGTTTTTATTTCAATTACATAATGTATACAAGCTAAGACCACTTCTCAAACATGCAATATACAATAATATTTAGTATACAAAAGTGTACATACAAAAACATCTCTACAATTGTTGATGTCTTCAATATATGATATGATCTTTATAGCTCTCTATGTCAACTTTTCATACTTTTTCTTTATACTTCTTTACCATCAAGTGTGCATCATAAAGTAGTCACACACGTATCACAATAACCACACTAAACTCCACATTTAAAAACTTTCCTTTATACCATAATATTTCATAATATTCTATACTGTCGACCTTCATGCTTCCATACATGTCCCAATATACAAAGTTATACTTTGCCCACTTATAGTTAACATTTAGGATGCCATCCCTAATTAGTCAAGTAATTATTTTGATAAACAAAAATAATTCCTTAACATAAAATACTCGATTCCTTATTTTTGTCATGTTTTGTTGGCTTACTACTATATCTAGAAAAACTATCATAACTTTGTCTGTACTATACATCATGCTCTTAGGTACAATACCCTAACATGTTGTACTATCACCAAGTAATTGTACATGAGCAAATGATGTCTCTATGAATTGCATTAAACAAAACTCTAATTGTCTTGCCAGATAAACTGCATAATACTCAAACAATTTTCTATGTCTAACTGCCAAAGTTGTATCTTCATACTTTTCTTACTTTATATTGAGTATATGTTGCCATAATTGACAACCTTATATTATTTACCTGAGCCAAATTGCCAACATAATATAGATCTTGAGGGGGTGAATGTAGAAGATGCAACGAAGGAATTTCAATATGTAAAGGGAGATTTGGAATGTTGTAATGATAGATCTTGCATAAACTCCTTCAATATCTTGGATGCATGAATCCTTGATATTCAATGGAGAAGCTTGAATGCCTTGAATTCTTGAAGAACTCTTGAGAACTTGAGAGCTTGAGAGAGAATGCTTGAACTTGTGAAGGCATGATGTAAAAATGAGGAAATGGAAGGGTTTATATAGAGCTCAGAATTGACTAACTTCCACAGGCTAACCAACCTATGAATTAAAAGTACTCGACCACCCTGAAACATGAGATATGAAGAAAATACCCAAAATAGGGCCTCATCCAGTGTGAAATTTGCCCCTGATTGCACCCATTAGAGCCAAAATTTGCCACTAATTGATTAGGTGTGAAATTTACCCTTGGTTGATTAGGGATGAAATTCACCCTAGATTGATTAGGGGTGAAATTTGTGCTTGATTGATTAGGGGTGAAACTTGCCACTAATGATAAAGAGGAAAAAGCCCCAGGACTATCTTAGGGCTCCAAAATAGGTCTCAAAATTTTGAAATTAGGTCCAGATTTCAAAGAAATCCTATTTTTGTGCATGAAGCAAATTCCAAGTGGATGAATGAATGAAAAGGAGAGACCTAGGGAAAATAAATCCTATCTTGACCTTAACACTATGAAAATAGGAGCTTTAAAGAGGATGCATTAGGTTTCACCCCGGTTCCACCTAGGGAGAAGAACAAAAGAAAGAAGAAGAGATGAAAGAGAAGAGTAAATTGATGAACTTGTATTAAATAGGTGCCAAACCTTCATTAAATTGGGGGTGCTTCCAATTTAAGACAATACAACAATATGCTTGATTAGCTCCTCTTGTGCAATGGATTTTATGTGTATTTGCTTGTTGTATTGTCTTAAAATGGAAACACTTTATTTTGAGACCTTTTGTCCCTCCTTAGTGTGGCTTTGGACCCAATTTTTTCTTCCAACATTGTTCAAATTTCCAGGTCATCTGTCATTTCTATTCATGGCCCTTTAGGTGCTATTTTATTATCATTTTGGTCATTTATTCTATTGCTATTATTATTTTCGCATTCTTTATGCACTTTCTTCGAGACCTTGGGGTCCCCTTTTCCCAAGACACCCTCAGGTATAGGTAGACCCAATGGACCTAGACTAGTATAGGTCAACCAGGTCAACCTATACCTAAAGGGATTTAGGTCCTGGGGCCCAAAGTGTCTCGAGTGTTTAAGTTATTTTATTTTGTTTCCTAGTCATTTTACTTTATTTTTAATCTCAAAAAATAGTATAGAAGGAAGCTTGAGCATTTTATTTTCATCACCAATCAATCCATCCATTATCAAGAGCAAACATACACATGTGCATGACATCAAGAGATTTTCTTTCTTGCATTATGCTTCTTCCTTCAAATTGGTAGTGGAGTTTGGCTTTTGAGGGGAGATTTTCCATTCATTCGTTCAAGTATTCATCAAGGCATATTAAAACAATTATCAAGAGGTTTTGAGTTATATGCTTTTCTTTTAGTTTATTTGAGTCAAGGCTATTACATTTGCATACTTGATGACATACTAAATACAATTGCATCTACAAAGGTAATTGTATTTCCTATTGTTAGATTCAAGTCTACTATTTTCTATCATTTCCTTCATTAGTATTATCATTTTAGTTTCAAGATTGATTCCTCAATCTAGGGTTTGACCATATTAATCCCTCCCCCCCTCCCAAAAAAAAATCATTTTTCTTATGTGTGGGAATAGGTTATCAAAATTGTGAATTCAAATTCAGAAACTATTAGTAAAGATCTTCTAGAAAAATCTAGGTCAAATTTGTTTATGTGCTCTGAGAACATAAAACTACCAATAGATGTCAACCAAATCAACTCGTTCCTAGAGATCTAATATTTTAAGGATTTTTTAGGTTTTCTCTTCTAATTCTAGATCAGTGGTTAGTTTTCCTCTAGTAGTTTTAGATCCACAATTCTTCGAGTAGAAAATCATTTTCCTTTGCACATTTTAAGTTCAGATTTCCACACTTATTTTTATCTCATATCATATATCTATTTTCATACTTTAATTGGACTGATTACCTACATATTATAAATCTAGTTAATCTTCAATTTACATTCATAGTGCATACCCAAAGTTAATGAATGTTTCATGAAAGAGGACTTGTTAGTGCACTTCTTTAATGTAGTTTAAATTTAGTATTAGCATCCCTTCATCCTATTTGGGTTGTTCTAATCTAACTTGAGTTATATCGAGAGTTATGTTTGGAATCCCCTCTTTCTCTTGTATTGAATGGCTTAGAGTAAAAGTGTTCAACTAATGAATTCATCTCATCTAGCTTGAATTGTTTAATTCATTAGTTCCAATTTCCCTCTAAACACTTGTTATATTTTTTTAGTCTATATTTCTTTAAAATACTCGTGATCTGCTTTGTTGGAACAAGGTGATAAAGGAATATAACATGTCATTATAATTCTCCAATTTGTACCTCTCTTCTTTTATATGTTATTCCTTGTTGTGGCGTACATGTTTCATTATCTATAAATATGCATTTGTCTAGTATGCTTAGGATGATGCAAAATGGTAGCACCGAATTATTTTTGGTCTCTATGATGTCAACCCAAAATACTTTTCTTTATAACTCTTACATGTCTTTCTTCTATTCTATTGTAGTTCTACTTCTTTTGTGGAATGGTGAAACTTTATTTAGACATAATATTTCATATATTATCATATGATCACATTGACCCTAGAGTTGGTAAATCTCTTGTATGCTCTCTTTTTTGTCATGTGCTCATTATCCTTGATGTGTCCTTTCTTGGAGGAATTTCATAGTGGAATGTCTCTAGTGGATGCATGTACGCTCAATTAAAGTCATTTCTCTTGTTAAGGCATTTGTAATAGCTTTAATTTAGGGGCATACACTCCACTCACATTTCACACACACACGCGCGCGCGCGCGCGCTCATGCACACACACACACACAATATTTGTTGAGCTTATACATTTTGTATACCTTATGGAAAACCAATCCTAAAGGCTTGATCCCTACATTTTGGATCCATTATTGGATTACTAAAAATCCTTAAGTCCTAATCCCTACATTTGTATCCTTTTTTATTATCTATTTTGGACATACCAATCCTTAAGCCCATATCACTTATGTTAGATTCCCTTTTTGGATCAAGAAATCCTTAAGGATGAATCCTTGATGGGTCGACTAGCATACACACAAAATCGATAGGCTATCAATGTTAGCTCTTTTTGTAATTTTCTTTTTTGTGTTCTTATTAATAATAAAAAACATTCTCATTGGCCAAGAAAATCGCACCCTTTTTTGTTTTCCTTTTTTTAGTGATGTCTATCTTGTCATAATTTTTCCCTTAGAGAAGATTCAAGCTTTTTGGGGGCTTGATGTTTCTTTGTCCCTTCAATTTTTTGATAAGACCATCTCATACATTTGGTCTACATTATCATGAGTATGAGTTCAAATCATACTCCTGCTAAGGTGGGGGCTAAATGTATCATCTTAAAAGTTAGCACCCATTAATTTGGAAGATCAAAGACTTCTTAGGACCCATTGTAGTGATATGCTAGAACATGGATGCAATTATGCTCAATTTTTCCACACTTTCCTCAAATTTCTATTTGTTTTTTACCATTTTTTTCTAATTTTGATACCCTAGAGATGATACACATACAAAATGTCTCTTCGTTAATAAAAAACATTCTCATTGGCCAAGAAAATCACACCCTTTTTTAGTTTTCCTTTTTTAAGTGATGTCTATCTTGTCATAATTTTTCCCTCGGAGAAGACTCAAGGTTTTTGGGGGCTTGATGTTTCTTTGTCCCTTCAATTTTTTGATAAGACCATCTCATACATTTGGTCTACATTATCATGAGTATGAGTTCAAATCATACTCCTACTAAAGTGGGGGCTAAATGTATCATCGTAAAAGTTAGCACCCATTAATCTGGAAGATCAAAGACTTCTTAGGCCCCATTGTAGTGATATGCTACAACATGGATGCAATTATGCTTGATTTGCCACACTTTCCTCAAATTTCTATTTGTTTTTTACCATTTTTTTCTACTTTTGATACCCTAGAGATGATACACATACAAAATGTCTCTTTTTTATAGGTCAAGGTTGACATATACCTAGTATAGGTTGAGGTTGATCTATACTTGGTATAGGTTGAGGTAATCCTATACCCAAGGATTTTTATTTTAGGGGTTTTAGGCTCATTTTTGGGGTTTTTTATTTCCATCCAACCTAGTATAGTCAGACCTTTCAATTTGGATCTTAAATATGGTATAAAAGGAGGCTTACTCACTTAATTTCATAATCCACAAGTTCTATTGGCAATCCACTCTGGAGAAAGTTATCAAGGTGCATTCGAGGTGTTCAATTCAAGAGAGAACTTTTATGTGATGTTGTTGAATGGATTCATATCACACAAATATTACATGTGCAATGGGAGCTTCTTAGTGTATATGTGGAACATATTTCTTTGATTCTTGAGACTACACACTAGAGGTTGCATATGCTCATTAATTTTGAAACCATGTAGTATACCTTGAGGTAGCTATGTTAAGAAACTCCATGAATATCATTATGTACTTCGTTGAGTGGGAGATTGCAAGGTGTGACTCATACATAGTCTATACAGTGCTCAGTGTACGTTGAGGGATGTATGAGTGACCATCATATGATGAGGCACTGTACATGTATGTCAGATGACACAACAACTCATGTATAGTAAAACTCAATCTGGCTTATGGTGAGACTCAATACAATGCCATATGATGCTAGTTGGGGTATGTCCTAGTATACTAGGAGTTCTAATACAATGTCAATATGGTGGTAGTTCTAGTAGATGCCAGTTCTAGTACAATGGTAATTTTGATATGGTGTGAGGTAGAGTTAGTTGATCATTTTGTAAAGTTACAATTGACATACCAAATTTTATAATGAATTGTAGATTGTATAAATGTCTACGAGACTCATTAGGAATTGTAGGTTGAAATGGTGAAATGTTTGGTTGATTGTAACATAAATTGAGCCTGTGAAGAATCTATTACATGGATTGTATGCAACTTTGTTTATTGTAATACAAAGAAGTCACTCGGGTTTTTCAGTGGTGGGTTTTTCCCAAAAAGGTTTCCTTCATAAATTTGGTTTCCTGGGATTATTTTGTGTGCATGGTATTTTCACATCCTCATTTTCTTACACATCTTTGTATTTAGATTTACTTTTTCTAATTTACCTAACAACTTGGCATTAGGAAGACATTTTTGTAGGTAGCTTTCATTACAAAGTAGTCTACTAAGAGTTATGTTGAAGATAATGCGACGATTCTTGAAATTCAACTAAGTTTGGAATTTCTTAAAATCCTCAAAATCCATAATCTTTACCTTGAATCCTATGAAGTTTGTTAGATTATGGTGACTGATCAGGAAAGTATTGTACAGAATTTTTTTTTTTGGGCCGTGGCCAACATGGTAACCGACATATTATGGCCGACATATGGCTGACATGTTGTAACCCTAAAATGAATACTTGTATAAAAGGGTTTAGGGTTAGGTATTTTCATTATGTTGTGATGCAAAATTGGTTCTTGCGGCGATATTGAGCTGTAAGGGATTACGGATTGTAATCAGGTTGTAATCATTGGATTGTAATAAGATCAGACTTGCTGTTTGGTGGACGTAGCCTAGGGATTGGGTGAACCACATTAAATCTTGGTGCCTTGTGTTCATTTCTGTGTGATCTATTAATTTGTTATTAATTATATTTGCATATAGTTTTTATTTTTGTCCGTGGTTTATCCTAACAAAGTTAAAACCACTCTCAGACATCCTAAAAGTATATACTTAAAATATAACTTAAATATAAGAAAAGAACTTAAATTGTATATTTTATGTATTATCCTAATGCTGAAATTGACCTAGAAGGGCTTGTTGGATTTTACTTGCCTATTCAAAAGTTTTTTTTACACATTTGTGTTCATTTAGGAACTTTAGATTGGGCGTATACATTAAGATGTGCACACACTATGGATTAGATTTCCCAAGCCTAATTCTTGGGCAATTAAAGCCCTAGTGCGTACAATTGTCTTCTTACAATTATCTTCTTTTTTTGTGGGAGGTTGGGAGGGGGGGGGGTATGTGTGGGTGTGGGGTGGGGAGAAGAATGTGGTAGCTTTTTGGTCTCCCATCTTTGTGCACTTACCCTTAAGTAAGACACATGTATATATTGTAGCTTTATAAAAGTAAAAGACAAATTAGGCCAAGCATGAGATCAAATAAATCGTCATAATTCCCATAAATGAAATGATGTTACGATTAACATTTTAATTGCCATAATTTGGGTAATGAGAAAAATGACGATATGAGGACTACCAAAAATATAAACAAAAGTCAACTTATAATTTAATTAGTAGACATTATAACTTATGCATTTGTCTATGTCAAAACAAACAAAACATTTTGAAGAAGAGGAATTAAATTCAAAATTCAAAATTCAAAATAACCAAGAAAACTAAACATTGATTTTTTTTAATAATTCCTCCTTTTTTTGGTAATGCCATAAACTAACATGTCTTATCTTAGAAAACCTAAATTTCTTGCCAATGCTCACATTCTGAACATACAATAGAATTATAAAAAAATTATCATAGAAAAAAATCCATGTACAAACAACTAACATTATAACTGGGAAAATCTATTCCCATATCATTAAAACATTAATAAATTAAACAATAAAATGCTACTAATGCTTGAACCGAATATTACAATTTGATTCACAATTGTGTGTATTTATGAACAAAGATTTTAGTGTTCATAAACACCCTATTCATATATAAATCACCAAGGAAGAAATCAAAGTAGAGAAGCATCCACAACCATAGAGAACATCTTAGTTATATACTGAAATGAAACCAAAAAACACTAAAAATAAAATCAAGAAAATGAAAATTAGAGACTAGTGTGTCTTAATAAGGATTGAATCGCTGCTTGGGTTGAAGGCAACCCAACAAAACAATCTACTTGTGTAGGTGGGGTGACCATCAATGTTGCAAGTCTATAATTACAAATAAAGATAAATGGCGAAAGTTAACATGAGTGTCGTAGATAATTCACAATGAAACAAATATTTGTCTTCAAATGCAAACCAAAAGATACAAAAATGAGATTGCTAATGTAATGTCCCCTGTCAAAACCTTAATTTATGTTATATTTGTTGGATTAAATTTTTTTTAGGGAGGAGGCAAATGCATTAAATAGATGAATGCTTCAAATTTACACACAATGCCACATGCATAAGAGAAATGGATGTGGAGTTAATGCCACTTCAAAGAAGAGTATATAGGGTAAGTGATAAATGACTTCAAATTACAACAAGGGTGGTAGAGTTGTGGTGTGCCACAAGAACCACTTTGAATATTTTTTATATTAAAACAACCAAAATAAGGGGGGTGACCCTTAAGAACAAAATAATGAAAAACCTATTAACAATAAATAACCAACTACATAGTAACCAACACAATCACAACCCCAACATGTAATATCAAAAACTCATCCTCATAAAACCTACTTAACCAGTTAAAGTACTTATCTAACTTATCATTAACCATGTTCATAACATTATCTATCATTAATATTGTAATATAGAGACTAATCCTTATCATTAACCATGATCATAACATTATCTATCATTAAGATTGTAATATAAAGATTAATCCTAAACCTACTAGAAATTTTTTTAAAACTAAACAAGGTTACATTAAGGCAAGCCCAAAACTTGGAGAGCTAGGTCATGCCAAAAAATCCCAATAGAACCACACAACAATAGATAAAACACTATACAAAAGACCTAATTTGCCTTATCCTTCAAGAGCCTCAAAAGGAAAACCACTTTGAATGTGTTAGTGTAAATAAATAATTATTATTACACTTTACTTAAGTTTACTTAGGAATATGCATAGTCATATGAGTTGTCTTGTTGACAACATGGGAGTTAGCAACTTATTTGAGCACATGGTGTCTACAACATCTCTTTATGAGATACACCTATGTAAACTTATCCTCTCATCATCACACAAATTCTTGTGCTTAATGGAGGATAATCCACTCTTGGTGGACATGTGCTTAGTTGTGAGGCTTATCACTTTGCTGACTTCTAGTCATTCTAGATGCCTTTATATACAGACACTTCTAGTGTGTATTGATATGATATCCATTCTCATTATTGTTATTATGATCATCCATTATTGATCCATATTGTGCTAGTTCTTAAGCTTCTTGATCTTGGTGTCATTTTACCCTAAGGCAAATTCTTACATGGTATCAGAGTGATAGGAGATCTCTTCATATAGCCATTGGAGACCATTTTTTCTTCACCTCTCAGAGGGCCACAATTTAGATCCAGAGTATATGTAGTTATTGGGAGCATCTAGAGCTAATGCAAACCTCACCATTGCATCCGAAGCATCGATTTGGTGAATTTTGACTATAAATTTGCCTACCCTAGGCCATAGTCAAATCTAAGACAATTTTTTTTACAAACTGGAACCCGAAGGCCCAATTTGCAAAATTGGTATGATCTCGTTAGATCTATGCAATTAATTTTTCATATCTAAATTTTTTTTTGTGTCTCCGCATTTTTTCTTTTCAAATTTGCATTTTATATCTAAAATTCTGTGAAAAAATTGGCCTTTTAGGCCAGTAGGAGAGCATTTTTTTCAAGCAAACTGGGCGGTCAAACCCTGACAGCCCACAACCGGCATATTTCACATTGTAGCTGACATATTCCAAATCACAACCAGCTTTCACATCACAACCGACTTAACCACCGTGAATTGCAACCAGTGTTCAACATGACTTACAAGTCACTTTACTTCCCATGACTGTGGTTTTAAACACATCAAAGTTTGTCACACGATACATGTGGGATTAATAATCCCACACCCACTATAGGTGACTGACACTCCTCCTTCGCTGGCCAACTATTTCCATTAGCTCCTCCTTTGTAGACCACTGGCCAATCTCTTTCGACACTGCCAAGTGCTCTGCTGTTGCCGTCAATGCAGATCTCTGACCACCACATCAAGCACGCCATGTTGGAGAAGGTGACTCAACCGCCACATCAACCTCTGATCTGGTCACCATGCAGACATCACTTCAGTAGTATATTCAACTGTCACATCATCCAATCGTACTACCATGTACACTATTGATGTCATCTACCACGCCAACAATCTGTATAGTACAAACTACCACGTCAACTAGCCATGCCCAATTTTGCTGATATCATCAATTTGCAAGCATACATTTGATGCCTATTTGACTATCACTGGAAGGCCAAATTGTACTACCATGACAGCTGTTTGGACATCAAATTTAACACAGCATTTTTCTAACGTCATCAGGGTAGACCTCTTACCATATGCAGTTTTGATTTGACAATCCAACTTTGGGAGGCCATATCTTAGTTATTCAAACTCCAAATAAGGTGCAATTTTTTTTTATTTGGGTTAGAATTTCCTAAATTTTTCATTGGTGCTATTATTTTTTGGTTTTGGTGCACAAATTTTTCTAAAAAATTATTTTTTGGTGATTGTACCTATCCAATCCTACATTTTGCAACTTCAAATGCTCTATGCAAGCTCGTTTGGACACATATTTATGTTCCCTTTTTTTTGAAAGTGTATTATTTTTTGTCTACTTTCCAGATCTATAATCAGATCATAGGCTTGTGTGGACAAAAATATCACTTTAAGAAATAGGTCCTTTTTTGCATTTTGGGGGTGCATACATTATTTGATCTCATGGAGTCATGTCAAAAGTGTCACTTTGGTTTAAGATTCAAGTTGACAAAAAGGAACTATCAGAAATGGAATACTTTGATGATTGATCATCTAAGAGAACACAAGGCAGTGTTTCCTTATCTATATTTGAAGATATTTCCACCTAATACTAATTGGGGACATCTTTCTCTTCTTCTTCGCTTTGTGTATAACAGTATGAGTAAGGAATCTTTTGCTCCTCTTAGTAAGATAAGTAGTCCTCATGATGTTTGGATGTGTCTTTGGGAAGCATATGGAGATCCACGAGTCCCTCCACTACCATAGGGCATTCTACCTCCCGTCACTGCAATTGTGGTACCTACAACTCCAGTTGAGATCATACCTCCTGATGCTTCTATTGATCTAGTTCTAGCTATAGATTCTCCTGATTCAGTGCAGTAGGAAATACCATGTCTTCCTATTTTAGCTTCATGGGATGACTTCCTTCTAGACATTGTAGTGTTGTTTGTGGAGTCTTACATTGAAGATGTGGGAGACATTATTGATAACGTCCATATTCTCTTTGTTGAGGAGAATTCTTCTTCACTTGTTGTGAGGGAACACTCTGACCCTCAACCACTTGATCTTTCTTTTAAGACTGACATGATTATGGACACTTCTTTTCATCAGTTGGAGGAGGACTCTTTTACTTCCAAGGAGATGCATCAGTCTTTGGAGATTGTATTTCAATTTCCTCAGACATCATATCTTTTGAGGATTCTTCCTACTAGTTGGGGAGCATTCTCTACTACACCTATGGTACCACTTCTTCCTACGAGGAGGAACATCATTCAGTTTTCATGGTGCAACTTCTTCAGTCATCAAGGAACTTCTTTCATGGGTGTGCATTCATCATTGAGGGGAGGCTACATTGCTTCTCTTCCCATATCTTCCTATAAGGATGATTCCTTGTCTTTGGAGTTTGATTCACTTTCATATATGGACATGTTACCTTGTTTGCCACCTTCTTTTGGGCATCCACCAGATTGGCTTGTGGCCTCTACATTCATCAAGGACTTGTCAACATATGAGCAAACTTCAGAAGCAACATCCATAGCATACTACATATGGATTCCTCATCCATCTTCCTATCCACAATGGGAAGTATACTTGCACCTATACTTGGTGTATCTTCTTCCTAAAGGGAGAAATGTCGTTTGTAGGCATTGGATACTTTTTTGTCTTCATGACATCCTTGTAGGAGATTATTCAATATGGGGGAATACCATCATGTATTTTTTCTTATGGGGGATATATGCTTGTATATGCATAATGTATGTCATACTAGGGGGGTCTTGATTACTCCATCCTTGCATGCATCTTGTACTACTTCATCTCTCTTTTTGGAGGAGGTTTTTCCCATGAGGTTTTCCCTCTTTCTCCGTTTTGAGAGAGATTGCATCACATTGTATGTAGAGCATTGCATCATGGGTACCTAACATGGTCTAGTAGCCGGGACCCACATTGCATCTTGCATTTAGCTTTGTGAGCTTAAGTGCATTCCCCTAAGTTGCACTTAAGGGGGGGTGTTAGTGTAAATAATTAATTATTATTACACTTTTCTTAAGTTTACTTAGGAATATGCATAGTCATATGAGTTGTCTTGTTGACAACACATGAGTTAGCAACTTATTTAAGCACATGGTGTCTACAACATCTCTTTACAAGATACACCTATTTAAACTTATCCTCTCATCATCACACAAACTCCTGTGCTCAATGGAGGATAATTCATTCTTGGTGGACATGTGGTTAGTTGTGAGGCTTATCACTTTGCTGACTCCTAATCATTCTAGATGCCTTTATATACAAGTACTTCTAGTGTGTATTGATATGATATCCATTCTCATTATTGTTATTATGATCATCCATTATTGATTCGTATTGTGTTAGTGCTTAAGCTTCTTGATCTTGGTGTCATTTTGCCTTAAGGAAAATTCTTACAAAATGTTACAATGGGTGTTTGCCCACACATATTGATTACTACATTGAAATGTAGAATTTTTGACACCTTCAATGAATGAATGAATGCCTTTTAATGACGGCCATGAGACTAGAGTAGTCTAAGGGACCGAAGAACAACCACACTAGATAATTTCTAAATTCTTTTCAATTTCTAATCTTTTGGTATGTATCTTAACCAAAAAACTAACAATATGCTTTATCTTATCCCTTTCAAATAAACTATGCATGTTGTCTACCATCAAGATGACATCATAGAGAGATCATATGTTGTCATATGTCGCGCATTCAAAGAGAAAATACCATTCTGTTTCAATTGCTCCAAACCTGCAAAATATGCAAATTCTTTGCTCCTAAGTCTATTTGGACCTCTTCCATCTTCCTGTCTTGCACCTGAGGTGATGAGATCCCGTCCTTAACTATGCCATTAACCTTGCCTTTCCTTTAATAGCAACCCCAAGGTACGCTTTTTCGCCAAGTTCCTCGGTTGATTTAAATTGTTTAATATAACAGGCTTTTTTTCTACTCATATTATTATTGTTCCACATGGGGTAAAAGCACAAACCTGTGTCACCTTTTATAAAGGAGAAGTGATATCAAAATTTAAAGTCTTCAACTTTAACGAAATAAAAATGGCATTTGTGCTTAGAATTTGAAGATGATGTAAACTAATGAAATGTGTAAAATTGGATGAAGTTTATGTCTATAATTTTTTTTAAAAAAATTGAGCGAAAATTTTATTATTTTTTGAATTTTTAAAGTGTAGTTTTTAATTTTTTAAAAATACTAAAAATATAGAGTTTTTTTCCCATCAAACAAATATATGCAAATGTTCATATTTTGGTTTGATTTTGGAATATGTCAGAGTTAACATGTATACCTGGTGCACCGAAAAAGAAAAATTGAAATTCGGCTAATATTTTTGAAGTTATAACTGGTCAAAGTCAAAGTTATCAGAAATAGACAATTTTTTTCTCTTGTCAAACTTTTTCCATCAAATCTACATTTTTTTTTTTTTTAAATTACATATTCTTGAAGAAGACTCTCTCCTCTAATGTACCATTAAAAAAAAAAAAAATTAACATGATTTATTATTTTTTTCTTATTTTTGAATAGACATCTTCCTGAATCTTAAGATACCTACTTGTAATATTTTTAAATTATAACATATTATTCATAATCAAAACTTTAAAAAAACTATACAATCATAATCGTGACTCCGAGAACTACAAAAGTATATTTTTAGTTTTAAAAAATACTTCAATTTAGTAGGTCAAATTGGCCTTCAAAGTGAGATGGTTACAGAAGTTTTGATTTTTGCTTGTTTGGCTGCCACATAGACTGTTACGGCCGAAACCCTTTCGGCCGTAACCGTTTCGGCCGAAACCCCCAGTCGGCTTGAGAAACCGCTAGTGGTTAGTGTGACTTTTTGATATAAAAAAATATTGTTTTATCTTTTTTAAATAATTAAATATACAAGGACAACGAAAATTGGAAGAAGATTTGCAAAAAACAATTAATTTTGAAGCAATTTTCAACAACTGTTTTGCAGATTTAATCAATATTGCAAAGGATCGAATATTTTGAAGGTGCTTTTTTTCTCTTCTAATTATTTTTATTTTTATGTATTATATATTGAACCATTAGCTGATATTTAGTGAAATCTTTTTTTTTTTTTTTCTATAGGTTGAATTATTCAATGGGTAGTAAAAGGAAAAGATCAAGGAAATATGATAGAAAAAGAGATGACAAAATGAAAGGCCATACAAAACATGCTCAAAACCAACCTACTGAAATTCCTGAACATGATGAGATTCATGAAGAAAATGAAAGTAATGAAGAGGAAGAAATTGGCAGTTCTATTGATAGAGACAAATTAGAAAGCATAAAAAATTTGATGGATTTAGATGAAGAACTACTTTTTAACCAAATTCCATCTAAAGATATGATAAATGATAACACTATCAAAAAGCATTGTCAGAACATGCGGGATGAATATTTCAAGGATAAAAAACTATTTGGACAGGCACAATTATTTGTCAAGTTATTTAGGAGAAGAGATATGAGACCTGTCTTAGAGTTGTTGGGTGTTGATAACAGGAAAAGACATGCTCATAATATTAATAAAACAATAGTTGAAAATTTGCAAAATGCTTATAACAAAATTGACAACACAACTCGAGGAGGTGATTTGAGTAATGCACGTAAAGCATTGATGACTACTACATCTAGTAGAAAATTGACACATAGAAAACAGGTACGTGCAATTTCTGATGTATTACATATATCTAGAAGAACTGTCCAGAGATACATCAAGAGGAGAAATATGCTAGATGATAACATTGAGAATAATTGGGTGAATATTTGTAGAGTTCCTCGAAAAGACAAGATTTCTAAAGTAGTAAAAAGAAAAGTTATTGAATTTTGGACCACACATTCTCGTGTTTCTTCCAACAGGCGTGATACTATACAAATTAAAGATCAAGAAACAGGGGCCAAAATTGAACATCCAAAACATTTCATAGATATAACTCAAAGTGAACTTTTTGAAGCATTCAAACAAGAATTTTCAAATGTCAAAATATGTCAGAGAATGTTTGAGAGTTTACGTCCTTCCTTTGTACGCATAAATAAGATGCGAGAAACTTGTTGTTGTAGAAATCATGTTGAATTTGGTCTACACTTGCAATCATTTAAAAAATTTATGGCAATACTTGATCCTAATTTGGTCATCCCTAGCAGTACAACACAATTTGTGAGGTCCATATTATGTGATAAATTAGAAGATTCAGATGAATTCAAAGTGCAATGCATCAAAAATCAGTGTGAAGTTTGTGCAGATTTACACAAATTTTCTCAAATTATGCAAGTTGAGAATATTAATGAATCCACACCAGTTTCATGGATGAGATATGAATATGAGACATACCAAAATAATAGAGGGGATGAATCCAGAAAAATTGTATTGAAGGAGAGTGAATTGCATTATGATGAGTTCATGGCCAAGTTCCGTCCATTGATATATCCACATATCCAACATTGTCATGGTGCACGATGGCAAGCTAAATAGTTTCGTGATTCCAAAAATTGTTTTCCACTTGGTTGTATACTTTCAATTGTAGATTTTTTTGAGAATTATACATTTGCACCTCATACACAGCTCCAAAGCCAATATTATCATTCTGAACAAGTTGCAATATTTGTGCAAGTGACCTATAGACATGCACAATTTGAGGTGGATCAGATAGAAATATTGGATGAAAATGAACGCATCATCATCAAAGAGGTTCATTTCTATATTAGTGATGATAAAGTTCATGACAGGAGTTATGTGGCTCATTGTTTTGCAATGTTCTCTGAAGATCTCAGAAATCATGGAATAAATGTTTCAGAGCACTGGATTTGGTCTGATGGATGTGCAGGTTAGTATATACGAAATAGTTACACATTTATTTAACTTTATTTTAACTTGTATTTATTTGGACATGTCTATTTCTATTTAATATATGTACTTGGATAATTGTAGATACTTATCATGTTTCACGTTCACGGGACAATTCAAATCTGCAAAAGCATTTAATTGGTTAGCAATGCAACATGCTAGAACCAATGTTAAGTTTTTATGAAATTTCTTTGAAAGTGGACACGGAAAAGGGGAGCATGATGGAGCAGGAGCATGTATAAAACGTGCGCTTCGACAACATGAACTTGCAGGTAAATATATGCATTTTTTAAATGTACATGTTTAATACTCTAATAGCATATATTTTAAATTTTATATATACATGCATATTTTATGTACATACAGGGAATAGGATAGAGAGCGCAAATCAAATTGTTGAGTGGTGCAAAGTTCATTTTGCTACTCGAGATACTGAATACAATAAGCATTACTTTTGGGAGGTGAAAGATGAACTAAGTTATATTTATTTTTAATGTCTTTTTCAAATCAAGTTGAGTTTTTAATTAAATATTTATTTTGAAATATGACAATTAGTTTTTGTATTTGTAACAGATATAGATCGATCTAATCCTTACAATTGTCAAATGATTCCTAGAATTAGAAGTTTACATCAAGTGATGACTACAGGAAACCATAAACCTCCAGTACTTAAAGTAAGAGAGAAAACATGTTTTTGTGATGACTGCATTAAGGACAATGTAGTGAGTGCATGTGGAAATATTGAGAATGGATATGTTTCACATTGGGATTTGAAGGAGATAGTTAGAAAGCCTCCTTTTGAAGATGTTGACATTGACATTGACATTCATGATCCTGTATATTCAGCTGATTATGAGCGCATTTCTGATTTAGTTGTGGCAGGTTTGTGTGCATATATACATATATATAAATTAATATACATGTATATTTGTTTTAAAATTAATTTATATTTCTCTTTTTATATACATGCAAGAGATATTTTTGCAGTTCAAGCCTTACCAGATAATGCAGAAAATGTGGACTATTATCTTTTAAGATGCACAAAAGCAAAACACAAGTTGCTAGAAGGAACTATAGATGCTGATGAACAGTCATATCCAATTGGATCAGTTGTTATTGAAGGAACATATTATCAACAAACAAGGGTAATTGGTAGTGGTATTGAATTTATTGAATACAAGCCTGGAGAAAAGGTTTTACAATATAGTAACCATGTTATAGCAACCAAATTACAATTTGAAGCAGTACAAAGAAAAGGACGTCGTGGAAATCAAAAGTGGAAATTGCCTATTGAAAACATGAAAAACTTCTAGAGATAATAAAAAGTAGAGAGGATCCTAACAATACATTGTTTGTGGAGCTCTAGTTTACCTATGTACTTATTGTGGAGCTCTAGTTGAGTTATGCATGTATAACTCTTATACTTTCATATTTAATATTGATAGGATATTTGTTTTATATAAATTTTTGTACATTGGATCATTTATCTTGTATATGCAAAATTAGACATGTATTGTTATTTTTATTTAAATTTGACATGGATATCTCATTTAAGACCAGGTCTCTTAGGACCTCCTCTTAAGACAACCTTTTTAGTATTTGTATGTACATATAATCTTTATATATTCTTATATGATACATTCTTTATGTTTGTATATAATCGTTATGTTCTTACATGTATATGCTATATGAACTATGTTACATATTACATGTACATTATATTTTATTAATTAAATGCTGTTGATTATAGTTAATTAAGAATGTATGTCATTAAATATAGTTAATTAAGTCATTAAATAGAGTTAATTATTAAGACATTAAATATAATTAGATTAAATATAGTTAATTAGATTAAATATAGTTAGTTATAGTTAATTAGGTTAAATATAGTTAATACATGATCTACATTAAATATAATTAGACTAAATATAGTTAATTATACAGTTAATTAAGACATGTCATTAAATATATGTTATATTGTTATGTACATCGACCATTAAAATTATATAGTTAATTACACTTAGATTAAGGCATTAAGATGAATAACTATACATATACATGTAAACTTGAATATTGAAAATATGAATAACATATAGAAACATGTGCATAACACATACATAAGTTACATAAAAGATGAATACATCAAAAGATCAATAAAATAGACGTCTACATAAAAAGATCAATAACATACACGTGCATATATCTGGAGAATATAATGTACCCATATTAAATGTATAAAAATAGATCATGTAGATCAAATGTCTAGAAATAACATATATAAAACATCAAAATCTCCATATAAACATGTATCTGGAAATAACATATAAAACATCATTTAGTGTCCATGATATAAACACGTATCTAGAAATAACATATAAAACATCAAAGTGTCCATATAAACCATGTATCTGAAAATAACATATAAGACATCAAAGTGTCTGGATATAAAATGTATGCATCTGGAAATAACATATAAAACATCAAACTGTCCATATAAATATGTATCTAGACATAACATGTGTGTAATAAAATAAAAGGCCACATATGATCTAATCAGCTACATCCCCCCTCCTGATCCTGGGCCTTGTCCCCAAAAGGGTCTATCAGCTGCATCTGAACCCTGTGTCAAATGATAACAAGTGAGCCATTTAATTATGTGTACAGACAAATTATATCAAGATCTACATGTATATAAATCAAAAAAAAAAAAAAAAAAAATATATATATATATATATATATATATATATATATATATATATTGTAACATACTTGGGACTCACGACGTGTAGGATCTGTCAGTGTCTGCAGATCAGCAAAACGTAACATACTATCACTCAAACCCTATAACACATACACAAAAACACACATATACATTAATTTAAACATATAGACATATTATTTACTATAATAAAAATAAATCTAAACATATAGAGATATTTACCGTAGCATTATGTAATGCTCTGTCGATCTAACTGATATCTGAATCATGTAATGAAAAAATAGTATCAGCATCCAAGTCAATAGTGCGGCCCTGATCTGAAAGCATGGAAGTAAATAGACCAGGCTGTATGGTGCCACTGAGATCCTGAGTGGGGGGGGGTGTTGTAGGGTCCTGAGTAGCTGGGGCTGGTGTTGTAGCCTGGGCCTGTGTAGCAGTATGAGTAGTAGAAGGTGCAGGAATGTCCTCCTGCCTTTGTGAATCCTCTGGGACTGCTGTACGTGACAAAATATGTCTAATCTGAGAGCTCATGTCACAAAGTGGAATCTCTGAGAGTGTAGATAATGCTCGATATGCATCTAAAAGATCAGATGCTAAATATGATGCCAAACGATGCAATGCATCCACCTCTAAGACTGCAAAAATGTCTACAGGAGAAGGTATGCCTGCAACTCCATAATCATCATCAACAGGTGTGCTAGATGATGCAGCTGTGGGAGTAGTACCTCGAGATCGTAGCATATATCGACTACATCAATCAGAAGAAATCTCGTGTAACTGTGTGGCGACGGTGGCGATGCTCGAAAAAATCTATGTCCTAATTGTGTCATTAGGAACACTCTCACCTGCAGTAGCCATCTGTGAACCTCTCGGCATAACCAAAAGGTTTGGACCCACCATTGCCCATTTGTTAATGGGCGCAGGAGTGTCCGCAGGTCTAAATCTATTAGAAAGTCTCCCTTGACCCTGCCCAACATGCCCTGGATAATCTGTATAGTCAACATCATAGTGTAAATGAAATTCTGCAAACAATTGTTTGCAGAAATATAGGGGGAACTCATCCTTCTGTGGCCATCTATGATGAGTAGCCAACCAACGAGGATACATCAATGGTGCAACGAGTGGATCAATATACTTTGTCGCAGAGTAGCCTCTGACTCTGCGACGATCTGCATAAGATGGAAACATAGTTTTCACCATGCCGGTGGAAACCTCAGTATCAATCTGTATGTACTTCATAGTGCCAGTGACACTGTGAGATAAAGAAGAATAAAATGTCTCAATGCTCATATCATCAAAAGGGTTGTATGATTCAACTGTCTGAATCATACGAAATAACTCCTCTCGCATCGCTATGACCTTCTCCCTATTAGGGAGGGTGGTAGAAGAGGAAAGCGAGGTATCCAAAACCTGCATAGCACGAGATAATCTCGCCACTGTATCTCTAAATAACTGTTGTCTATCATGTGTGGAGGTCGATCTACGTGCTGTACCAGACTTAACACTCTAACCCCCACCACGAACACTGGCATCCCCTGAGGATGTAGGAGCACGATCCCCAGAACCGGATGCCATAATGTATATATGAAAATAAATATGAGAATATGAATGTGAAGCTACAATCTGAGTGATAAATATCTAGAGATCTGCACATGCATATATATACAAATATAAACATACAAGTCTATTTAAATTAAAATAATCAAAAGTTAAATTTAATTTGAAACACATGTACATATAAATACACAACATTAAATGTATGGTGCTAAATGAACAATCATGTAACATACATATGTATTTTAAAACAAATTATCTTAGAGACCATATCTAATGTACATTGTAACGTGCTAATGCAAATGTGAAAAATAAATATTTGTACATGTACATGTATATGCAATAAAAATAAAATAAAATTTCTCGATTAAATGATAACTAAGTGCACACATGTACATACATGCAATAAAAAAATATAATTCTTGACTAAAATCTAAATTTTGATGTAAATGCTTTGATGATTATGGGGAGTGTAGATGAGAGTTAGGACATAGGGATAGAAAAATTTGTTACTAGATAAGTAAATGAGTTTAGTTAGCAAATGTTAATTTACAATTTAGAACTCATGACTTAATTTAGTAGTTTGAATTAGAGTTAAGAATGTTAATAAAGTAAATGGGATATAGTTTTATTAAGGTTGATAGTAAGGTCAGTCTATTATGTGCTAGTTTAAACATATGAATACCTATTACAACCTATAACAGACGTAATGACCTAGTAGGCGTCCCTAGGTCTCCTTAACATATATATGGATAAAAATACCTAGAAATGTATCATGAGGTCGTTATGTGTCATTTGATAATGTAAGAATCATCATTACCTAATAAGATCTATTATATCCTAATAATACATATTAAGAGTTATTAGAACCTAAAAAAAATAGTATGACCTATTACGACTCTTATGTCCCCTTAAGACACACATGTATGGATAACGTATTGAAAAACACAGTTGACATAAGTGATCTTAATGTGTTGTTTGGTAATGTAAGATTCATTATTACCTGACAATACCTATTATGTGCTAGTAAACATATGAATACCTATTACAACCTATAATAGACGTAATGACCTAGTAGGAGTCCCTAGGTCCCCTTAACATATATATGGATAAAAATACCTAGAAATGTATCATGAGGTCGTTATGTGTCATTTGATAATGTAAGAATCATCATTACCTAATAAGACCTATTATATCCTAATAATACATATTAAGAGTTATTAGAACCTATAAAAAATAGTATGACCTATTACGACTCCTATGTCCCCTTAAGACACACATGTATGAATAACGTATTGAAAAATGCAGTTGACATAAGTGATCTTAATGTGTTGTTTGGTAATGTAAGACTCATTATTACCTAACAATACCTATTATGTGCTAGTAAACATATGAATACCTATTACAACCTATAACAGACGTAATGACCTAGTAGGAGTCCCTAGGTCCCCTTAACATATATATGGATAAAAATACCTAAAAATGTATCATGAGGTCGTTATGTGTCATTTGGTAATGTAAGAATCATCATTACCTAATAAGATCTATTATATCCTAATAATACATATTAAGATTTATTAGAACCTATAAAAAATAGTATGACCTATTACGACTCCTATGTCCCCTTAAGACACACATGTATGGATAACGTATTGAAAAACACAGTTGACATAAGTGATCAAGTAATGTGTTGTTTGGTAATGTAAGACTCATTATTATCTGACAATACCTATTATGTGCTAGTAAACATATGAATACCTATTACAACCTATAACAGACGTAATGACCTAGTAGGAGTCCCTAGGTCCCCTTAACATATATATGGATAAAAATACCTAAAAATGTATCATGAGGTCGTTATGTGTCATTTGGTAATGTAAGAATCATCATTACCTAATAAGACCTATTATATCCTAACAATACATATTAAGATTTATTAGAACCTATAAAAAATAGTATGACCGATTACGACTCCTATGTCCCCTTAAGACACACATGTATGGATAACGTATTGAAAAACGCAGTTGACATAAGTGATCAAGTAATGTGTTGTTTGGTAATGTAAGACTCATTATTACCTGACAATACCTATTATGTGCTAATAAACATATGAATACCTATTACAACCTATAACAGACGTAATGACCTAGTAGGAGTCCCTAGGCCCCCTTAACATATATATGGATAAAAATAGGTCTAAAAATGTATCATGAGGTCGTTATGTGTCATATGGTAATGTAAGAATCATCATTACCTAATAAGACCTATTATATCCTAATAATACATATTAAGATTTATTAGAACCTATAAAAAATAGTATGACCTATTATGACTCCTATGTCCCCTTAAGACACACATGTATGGATAACATATTGAAAAACGCAGTTGACATAAGTGATCTTGAGTAATGTGTTGTTTGGTAATGTAAGACTCATTATTACCTGATAATACCTATTATGTGCTAGTAAACATATGAATACCTATTACAACCTATAACAGACCTAATAAGACCTATTATATCCAAATAATACATATTAAGATTTATTAGAACCTATAAAAAATAGTATGACCTATTATGACTCCTATGTCCCCTTAAGACACACATGTATGGATAACATATTGAAAAATGCAGTTGACATAAGTGATCTTGAGTAATGTGTTGTTTGGTAATGTAAGACTCATTATTACCTGACAATACCTATTATGTGCTAGTAAACATAAGAATACCTATTACAACCTATAACAGACGTAATGACCTAGTAGGAGTCCCTAGGTCCCCTTAACATATATATGGATAAAAATACCTAGAAATGTATCAGGAGGTCGTTATGTGTCATTTGGTAATGTAAGAATCATTATTACCTAACAATAACTAGTTGTTAAAATGAACATCATCAATATCTAAGTGTGGTTCATTCGGTTAGTAGAGGGCCTATGTTATGGTTAGAATGTGGTATGGGTTATGATTGTAGTTAATATAAGGTTATGTTAGAAGGTGTATTTAATGTCAAAATTAATTTCACCATAAGATCTTATTGTTTCACCTCTAGATCCATCAGGTTATGTTAGAAATTGAATAATGTTCCATAAAAGTTTGCTACATTTTGTACTAATATTTTTTTACATGTTTACCTCATAACCTAATATTTTTCTATATTTTAACCTAATGTTTTTCCTAATGTTTTTCTAAATTTTAACCTAATATTTTTCTATATTTTAATCTAATGTTTTTCCTAATGTTTTTCTAAATTTTAACCTAATGTTTTTCTATATTTTAACCTAATGTTTTTCTACACTTTTAACTAATGTTTTTCTATATTTTACCCTAATGTTTTTCCTAATATTTTTCTATACTTTTAATTAATGTTTTTCTACGTTTTTATCTCATGTTTAACTACATTTTTGCTAACAAATTAATTTAAATACCATTATAAAATAATATAAAATAATTAAAATAATTTAAACATATTAAAAAATAAACAATTTAAAGCATTTCACTCACAAAATATGTAAAAAACAACTATTTTAAGTATGATTAACATCTATTAATCAAAAAATATGTTTAAAAACTATTAAAAAATGGGGAGGAAAAAACCACCAACCAGTTACGGCCGAAACCCTTAACCCCCTCTCCAAACATTCAGGAACCGCAACAGTAACAATGATAGCCGCTAGAGGTTTGCGTCGGGTTTTATTGCGACTCGGAGTTTCGGCCGGAACACTTTCAACCGAATCGGTTTCGGCCAAAACAGTACGTGCCACGTAGGCACGCGTAACCACCACGTGTGTACGACCGGATCTGTTACGGCCGAAACCGTTCCGGCCGAAACGGTACAAGATATCACAAATGGTGACAGAGCTTTGTGCTTTTACCCCATGGCATTGTGAAACTTCCCTCTGAGAAATTTTCTTATGTTCGCATTTGTGTTCAAACAATCTTGTAACTTGATGTTCCATTTAGCTAAACATTTAATGTTTTGCTTTATCCATGTTTTCTTCTTTCGGTTAAGAACCTCTCTTTTCATAGTTTTCGACCAACGATGATCCTGCATGTTTTTAATTTCTATAAGTAACTAAGTAACTGGATTACCTTCGAAACCTCTAACAAAAAAGCCTCGACCTCAACCATAAGAATTTTATAAGGCACAAAACTCTTGACTTTGAGATTGCTTGTGATTAATTGTTTCTGAATTCTCTCTATTTGTCTCCACCCCCATTTTGACACGCCACCTCTTACACTTCGTAGCCATAAAGAACCACCTGTGTGACCAACAAACCAAAGAGAGTTCTCTTGGTTTTCTAGTCTCCTAGTTCTGCTGTCCTACATCTATTCTGGGGTAAAAATGAAGCTTTCCAGGCCCCTTGAATCCTTTTCGCTCTAGAAGTCTCCCAACTGAATTTATAATGGAAATCAATCCCAATATATTTGTATTCTTTCACAATTTCCAACAGTTTGCCTTCAAACATGAATGTGATATGCTTTTCTTTTCTCCTTAAAGAAAAAATCATAATTTTAGTAATGATCACCTCTATCCCAACTCAGTGACACATACCATATAGCAATAGCAATAACAATAAATAAAAAAGTTTATATGACTGTTTAACTAGGAGGAGACGTGGCATTCCACACTCGTAAAAGCTCCCCTACCCTACATATAAACGTTCTCGACCCCTCGTCGAAAATGTTACGTTTATTTTACGTTTTTCCATTACTCCGCGCTAACCACCAATGGTTCCCAATCGTAGGTAATCAGCCGATAAAAGGTCTCGCAATTCCCGGTCTTCAACGTTACGCGTATTCTTTGGGTTGAAGTTATATATCAAATCGAGGAAAAGAGTGCATAATTCATCGAATCGAATAGCAGATTGGGCATAGGTGTGGCGATCTGATCCAAGAGAATGGCAGGAACTCAGAGTACGCTTCCCATATCAGCCCCATCAGGGCAGGCGGCGGCTACAGGAGGAGGAGGAGGAGGAGGAGCAGGAGTACTAACAGCAACGCCGGCAGCCCGTGCCTTTTTTGGCCGGCTCTCAGAGGGCGCCCGTAACGCGTTGGCGCAACGGCGGCCATGGCTGGAGCTCGTGGATCGCAACTCCCTTGCAAAGCCAGAGTCCCTCTCGGAGGCTACCACCAGAATCCGCAAGAATTGGACTTATTTCCGCATCAATTACATGATCCTCCTCTCTGGTGTCCTCGCTTTCAGCCTCGTTTCTCACCCAGTTTCTCTGTTTCTCCTTGCCGTCCTGTTAGGCGGGTGGATCTTTCTTTATCTGTTCAGGACCGAGCCCTTGGTGGTGTTAAACAGAACGTACGGCGACAAGGAGGTGCTTGGCATCATGTCCGTGCTTACCATTGTTATAGTCTTCTTGACCAGCGTTGGCTCACTGCTTATTTCGGCTCTCATGGTCGGATTGGCTATTGTTTGCGCGCATGGGGCTTTCAGGGTTCCTGAAGATTTGTTCCTGGACGAGCAGGAACCGGCGGTTGGCTTCCTTTCTTTCCTCGGCGGTGGGGCTCCTCAGCCATCCATTGTCAGCCATGTCTGAGATATGCTTTAGGTATATTCATGCCCCCTTTCGTTTTAAGGGAAATCATGCTTAGGGTGCTTTGTAGATTTTTTAGTTGAATTTCTTTCCTGCATGATACATACGAATTGAAAAAATGATTTTCCCCTAGGAACGATGCGCGGCCATTTTTAAAGTTATATCAAGAATAGTAAGATCTCCGCATCAGATGCCCAGATCTATGTTTGGGATCTATCTAGTTGGCCGTTTGGGGAAATTTTTAGAAATCGGATTAAATACGGAAACCCTCTTACTAAGATGAGGGTTTCTTAAATTTAATTTTGTATGTTTTGTTATTCCTGTATCTGTGCACTTTGTGTTTAATAACCTGAAAACAGGCTTCTAAGATGATGTCTATTGTAACATATATCTCAATGCATGTAATTGCACCAAGATCTGTTTCACACAAATGCGCGTCCAACTGAATAAATGGTTTTACTGGGCATTCTGTATATTTTAGGGCCTCATGTAAAATTTATGGTAAATTTGAAGGAAACTGGACTGAAATGAATTTTTAAAAAAAGATTTAGGCAGACTTATTCTAAATCTGGTTAGCATTGCACTCGAATTCCCTCAAGTAATGATGAGCAATTACAACCTACACTTTTCCTTGCCGTTTCCCATTTATTAAAGAGATATTCAAAAAGTTGTTCTGATTGTTTTCCGACATACGCTTAATTCTTTTCCCGTTCATGTTACTTCTCAAGAGCAGAAAAATAAAAGCATGGGCTAAGGATAGGGCATATAAAGATATTCTTAGAAAGTCTTGGGAATCGAGATGCCCTATTATTCTCTTATTCCCCTACTATTCTATGGGTAGCGGCCTCCTGCCTGACGCTCTCTACATTTTGACTGAGCGTCGACCTGCCCTTGCCCTTGCTCTTGCCCTTGCCCTTGTTATAGTAGGGTAGGGTAGGGCAGGGTAGGGCAGTTTGTGCCCAGATGCGGTTCTGCTACTAAACAATAAGCACAATTGCTTTGCTTTCACTGACAATGTGCGTATATTATATGAAAATTATAACAAATTGCCTAAAGGCTCTATTTTGGTAATACAAAATGACAGAGACCTAGGTTTACATTTACAATTAATTGTCGTTAGGTAAATGAGGACTAGAGTCTTGATTACACATAATAGAGTCTTGATTACACATAATAGTAATGTGAGGTACTAGCTTATTTAATGGTACACCAGCTTGCTTCTAATGAGCGTCTCAACAGCTATCCATGTGGCACCTTTGGGATCAATATCCCACCACGTGATCGAGTTTGACAATACTAAGTTTGTCAATCCTGAAGTTGCAAGGCTTCATGCATATCCAGTAACTTTCCAATTGTTGATAACTTGATAGATTGGTTGAAGTTGTATATGGACCCATTCCTTATCATGGTAGAGGAACTAGCAATATGTGTAAAGAGGTAAATGAAAAGCATCTTCATCATCATGGCATCTATGTCATGGCCACCATCAAGTAGGGTTGTATTGTGCTAATCTATCTGTATCTGACTTTACCTTTGCTTTATTGAATGCTAGAATTCAAAGATTGAGAATGATAATCCATTGTGATTGGAGACGAATTGCCTGGTCAAAGCTTTACATCTTTTGAAGGATGTTCATGAACCCTTTCATCTTGTTAGAGAGCTTTACATCTTTTGAAAGACCTTCATTCCAAGGAGGCTCCCAGTCAGCTAGTAGTGCATAGTAGCATACCATTTGGGATTTGGAGCAAAGGCTGCCTTATGAAGAGATGTTTTCATTGTGCTCCAGTGTTGTGTCACAATGGGCCTAATATGCTTCTCATGTAGTGTTAAATTAGGATGCTTCTTATGAATAGCTTGCGTCATTTGGCTAAGAATGTTGTTAAAACTATCATTATTATTCTCAAGATGATGGGAGTTTGTATTAGCATATGTGGAAGTGAAATGTTACCTTTGGAAAGTGCCAAGGTTGCATGGGTACGTGGGTACGGGAACGGGAACGGGTACGGGAGCGGGTACGGGTACGCATATTTTTCAAAATAGGGGACGGGGGTACGTGTGTAAGCCTAATTTTTTCTATATAATTAATATTTTATAGAAAATATAAAAATCAAAATATCTGTCATGAGTCATGACATTGAGCATTCAAAACAAGAAATTTGAAAATATAAGCCATAAGTCAAATATATATATATATATATATATATATATATATATATATATATATATATATATATATATATATATAAATATGCTATTGCTGAATGTTTAAAGTATTTTTCATAATTGGGGACGGAGGTACTTGGGTATGTCAAACTTCTTAAAAATTACACTTCTATATTTATAAAAAATCTGATTTTATGAGTCATGACAATGGTTTTTCAAAACAAGAACAGTGATAAAGTTTGCAAATGTAATGTACTGTTTTCAGTTTCATATGTTTGAAATAATAATACATGATAAATGCTTAGATGCATAACAAAGAAGGCAGACTTTAAACATGAACAAGAAGATCCTAAACCATATGACAATGACATATTGCAAATGATAAACTTTTAACTTGAACAGTGATAAAGTTTATTGTTAATGAGTATCAAAGTTTCAAACTGATTTGGTATTGAATTAAGTTTGATAAACAAGAAGCTAATACAAAAACAAAAAACCAAAAAAAAAAAATCAGAATCTTAATCAAGGTCCTTAGCTATGATGCTCTCCACCGAGTACCCAGTACGTGGGATATGTGTACCCGGTACTTGGGTACGTGGGTACGAGTACCCATGCAACCTTGAAAAGTGCCTTTCAAAATTATTGTATGCCTATAACTTCCCAAAGGGTAATGTGCCCCCCCTCCTCTTTCATGCAAGTATATTTGCATTCTAATGTGGCCATTCTTTGAAATTCATGTGACTGCCTGATAAAACCATTAGTGTTGGAAAACAATTCTTAACTGTTTGTTTGGACTTACTCTTGGCCATCTGAATCTCTTAGATTTGTGTTTAGGGCCTTAGGCATGTAAGCGATTAAGAAGAAAAGGAGAGGTGTGGTCCTGAGCCATATATGAATTGAAGAAAAGAGAAGAGACAGCACCTTCTGCAGAAAATATAACTTTGGTGTGAGGTGTTATTAACAGCTTCTATTGACATAGCTGGAGGATGACTACAATGAACTAAGACTGGTGTTCATATACAGCGCAAAAGGCATTGGACTCTTGGGGGTTGATTTATATCACAAGCTCGGAGTTGAGTATCAGAGCTCAGTAGTCATGAGTCTTTTAGATGCTGGTTTCACTACTTTAATAACTTTTGTGAAGTTCATTTTTTTTAAAAGGATCTTTTTTATTGGTTTTCCTCTTCCGGGGTTTTAACCCTGGACATTTTCTCATATTGCTGTGTCATGTTGTATGGTCTGTTCTTGCTGTGTAGTGTTTCAGATTAGTAGGAAATGTATCTATGTTCATGTTAGTTCATATTTTTGAATTTCACTGTACATTCATTGCATGTTTGTATCATTTCATAGTGCTTTATATTGAGCATGAAACTTCAAATAAAATATGAAAACATAGATAACTGTGCGTGAAACAGAACAGTCGCACTAAGTTATCTTATTCACATAAATTTTTAACAGCATATGTAATCACTTGCATGGTTGGTGATGTATACGAGTAAATGTATTTTTGCAAACAAAATATTCACAAAAGAATTAAACTCAATTGTGATTTGAAATTAAAATCATAATTTTTCTAAACTTAAAGTAAAATGTATGCAATTCTTGTTTTGATTTAATAATTTTGCAATTCACCTCAAAATGGACCAATAATTATCATTGAGGATGTTTTGTTTGTGCCTTTCCAACAATTGTGTTGGCCTTTGATGACCCACCCCGCTCATCATTAAGCATCATCAATTACAATGCCTCCATAAAGTCGACCATCCGCTCTAACAAGATGAAATGTTGTCATATCTTGTCTCCATAGGTTTGAGGATCTCTTTGAAAAAGTCAATAAGAGAATGAATGAATTGTGATTTCAGCAAATGAGCATTTTTATGTTTGTAGGTTCTACCACAACTGCCTACATTTGATCTAGCTTCCAATGTCTTTCAAAATTTTGGTTCAAAAAGGTGTATTTTTAACTAAGTTTTCGATTTAGTTGCATATACAGATGTGAGGCAAGAATAGGGTGCATGGATGCATGATTTTTTGGGGGTTTGGATTTGTGTGTGTGTGTGTATATGCAAATAAATGCAAGAAATATACCAAACCAAATCATTCGATAATATGATACTTCATCATTGATCAAGATAAAAATTAAATGCCAAATTGATAGTTGACCAATATTCAAATTGAAATAACTAATAAGTCATATCGTATGTGTGTCTATGTTCACAATTTTAATGCAAATCAAAAAATAATTACAATCACAAAATCAAAATTTAAGTTCATGATCAAGTGTTCATCAATCAGGATTCAAGATTCACTAATAAGAATCATAAGGAACCCTAAAAAAAGCCTTCATCTTCAATTGTTGCAAGTTCCAAATTGTGTGAACACAAACTGGTTCCACTTGTTTTATATTCACGATGTGTTGTTATGTTATCATCTTCATCATCAGTTATGATTGTAGTGGCTCTAGTAAGGTCTTGAATTGGTGCATTGAAGTTGGCACACTTAGGAAAGCTTGGCTGCCCCTTCCTTGTATTAACCCTCTTTATGTGACAACAGACTAAAGTTGGTATTAATGTAAATGGAGTCTTTAGCTCCTTTTGAGCCAAACCAAGAACATTTCTTGGAGTGGGTAAAGGAGTATTTCCTCCAATTCTGTTCAGTTGTAGAAGAATTTGCAATTTGGACAATGTTCATAAAATTTAAAATAAAAATGAAAAACAAATTAAAGAATGTTAAGCACTAAATTATAGAATACAAGTGGTAAGCAAAATATAAAAAACTTACTTGTGAGATGACCTTGATTGTAAGAGGTTTTAGATGTTTGAATGACTGATTATAGAGGTAACACAATGTGATAGCTTCTATGTCACTTTGGTCTCTTATTGCAATTGGACTAATTTTTACTCTTGAGGCAAATAAGCCAAATTTTGTTCCAACGTTTTGGTGCATTGCTTCATCTTGGAAGAGTTTTTCAAAAATTTGTATCCATTAGTAGCTTCTTCATCATCATCTAGTGCTACTCTATTTGGTATAGCAAGTATTTCCCCACTATAGTACTGTCTAGAGATGGGGCATATCCAAGGGGGTGCAATGGGGTGGCCATCTTTTCCCAGTTACGATGAATGTTTCCTCTTTACAACACATGGCATCACATTCTATGGGGTCTTTCTCATGTGTTTGTATGGCAAGTTTTATCTTCTCGACCATTGTGTCCATGTCATCATAGACATTCCCAAACAAGGTTTATCTTCATCAACAAAGAAAAGCTTAGTCATGATAAGCTTGGTGAAACCGAAATACAAATTGCACATGAGCCTACCAACTGTCATATAAGACCAATGCCTTGACTTTTTGGAACCTAAATATGCCCCTTGCATCATGACAAGTTGCCCTTGCGCCATGACAATTCGTCTCATAACAACAAAGTGAGATGCATTGATAAAAGGAAGACAATAGAATGAGATGCAAATTGAGTCTCAACAACTTAAGCAAGTTAGTAATAATATATCAATAAATATTAAGCCAAGTTATATACAATTTGATAATTTAACTTGACATAAAATTTATTAGAAATTAATTAAATAAACAAAATTAGTAATTAGTAATTACAATTTACCTTCACAACTTCAATTCGGAGAATGATCTGAATTTCGATTGTGACATTAGAGGGTTCGCCACAAACATTTGTATCTCCTCCCTCATGATTATATTTGTTGCATCAAATCTATTTGCCCCTTGACTAAAGCACTTTTACCCCTACAATTTTTTGCATTGTCTGTAATCACCTCGACAACATTCTCACTAGAGATGGATTCATGTTGAATCACTACTCATGAAACATGGATCAATGAGTTTGACTCAAAATCACACAATTAAATCATGATAGCAATATCACAATGTGACTTGCTGTGGAAATTATCTCCTACTTATCAACATTCTCACTACCCATCATCTATGTGGCCTCAATGACAATTTTCGAAATGAATTGTGCATCTCTCACTTCCCCTTCACAATCAACTGCCCTAAAAAACATTGCCTCTCTGGGGAGCTCCACAATCACATTAATCAATGGACATTTTCTTATATCTTTCCATACATAGGATACAATAGGAACACTCAGTTTTTCAAGAATTTCTAATTGGTTGAAGATATCTTTCTTTAGAAGTCCTCTCTTTTTGTAATAGAGTGGTACACACCTTTGTATGCTCTAGACTTGTGTAATCAGCCAATGCTTTATTGATGGCCTACCACTATCTACTTCCAATATGGTGATCTCACCAAGTTGAAAGGAAGATCATTGACATAGAGGGAATGTGAAAATGCTGTGTCCAATAGATCTCTTTTGCGGCCGATAAGCTCTACTTCTCTTTCTTTCGTTATTTTGACTTGCAAGAATGGGTGTTTGGAGGATACAACTGGTTCAATGGGTAATTTCATTTTTCTCTTCGGATGTAGGTCAATAAGAAGTTTGTTCTGATCTTCTAACCAATTTATCAGCCTCTTCTTCTTCTTTTATATACTGTGCTAGTTTTGCATTAGAAAACCCCTTTCCATCTTTGTTTTTGCTCATTTCCATTCCTTTACTAGAAGGTCTTATAAAATGAAGATTGACTTGAAAATATGAGCTATTGAATGATTTTATACAATCACATACATTATAGTTCTGGATATAGGACCCACCTCCTGAAACTTGTGATATTTGTTAGGATTAGAGAGACATAAATAACAAGTAAATGGAAATATAACCAATATCACAAAGGAATAAAGCACAGAAACAAACAGAAATAGACTGAAGAACTTATCCTGGGAAAACCTCTTCAACTTGAAGGGGAAAACCCAGCCACACCAGAAAGTATCTCTTTTACTGATACTAAATTTTCGAGTACAATGCTTTCCACTTAATACAATATCACAAAGCAATCACACACACAAATATATAGAATTGAGAGACTCTTCAAATCACAACCGAAGGTCTCTTCAATTTCGAAGTACAAGTCTTCGTATTTCTAAACACGACTCTTCACACGACACATCTCTTCATATAATAGTATCTCAAATATTAGTATAAATATCTCTCTAGCCATTGACACAATACAGAGGTATTATCTCAATTTCAACATATAGCAAAATCAGAGATTAGGGTCTCTATTGCAGCTACGGTCTTCAACACTTATTACGTTCATCATTAACAAAATCACTCTATAGTAATTCTCTACCTAGGAGGGTGATACCTAGTTTATCTTGTCTGGGGGCCCCATAGAGACAGATGACCATAGAAATAGATGATATTTGTAGCTTCCAATATTTGTTTGAAACATGAAAAATATTTCACATGAAATGGGACTGGCATAAGAAAAGGAAAAATTAGTAGCTCTTCTTTTTTCTTTGATAGAAGCTTTCGAATCTTAACAGCGACATTATGTATAAGCATATTGATCACTTGGTCTCTATTTGGTGCCATGACCCTTCAGGAATAACCTAGACACCTTACCCATCATAACTATGGTTATATTTTCACAACATTTTATCCTTTATTGAGCTACACACCAAAAATCAAGTTAGCCATCATAACTCTTATATTTTCACAACATTTTATCCTCTGTTGAGCTACACACTAAGGGTGACCGTAATCCTACGTGTTGCTGCCCCTATAATTCTTGTTGCACATATTGTGTAATTAATCTGTTTTGCTCCTAATATTTTTTTTCTGGCTTTTCTATATAGCAGTTTGATGGATGGCCACACCACTCTACCCACTCACAATCAAGAATGAAACAATATGAAGATAGAGATGACAAAAATGCTTCATAAAGCATCCATTAATACTTGAAAATTCACTACAAGAGCTTACACTTGAAGAGCTTCTATTTTTCGAATTTGATTACAAATGATAATAAGCCTTGCTTAAATAGGCACTTACCACCCCATGCATGGCTTATCCACAATCTTTTAGAATTCCTCCTACACAATATCCACAACCTTCTAAAACTTCCATAACCTTCTAGAATTACAACTAAGCACCACCATGTGGCCCAATTAGAAAATTACATTTCTTTTATGGATCACAACAAATATTAAATGCAAGATTTAAGAAACTTTCCACAAGCTTCTAAGATGCCACCTACACACCTCGATTAATGTAATGACAACTATTTTTTTTTTTTTTTCTATTTATGCCACCTATGCATCTCGAAAATAAAAATCCTCTTTTCCTTTCTTTTCTCCTTTTTATTTTTTTATTATTTCTCCTCTAATTTTCGTCACTTTTCTCTCTCCTCCAGAATTTTTTTTTTTAAAAATTTTTTTTATTTTATTTTTGCCTTTTTCTTTTTCAATTTTTTTTTTTTTTTTTTTCCAATAATTTTCCAATGCAAGATGCTCCTGCATCAGACTCCCTCGGTAGATAGAAAAGTGTGTCCCACACTTGGACGCCAAAAAGAAAATCTACAACCATCTTCATCTTCACCAAAGGCTTCCACCTCAATAGGGACAACAAAACCACCATGCAAATCCTCCACATCTGCATTACTCTATCAAACACTAGAATCTCAACCATCCAATCAACATGCTCATTCCCAGGAACAAACTGAACATAATGCTTCATTAGCAAACTCCCATTCACATCAACAACTAGTGAATCCACACCAGCAACAACAAACCCCGCATCAGCAACAACAAACTTCATATCAGCACCAACATGTAGATCTCCATCAATACATGCCAAACTCTCAACACCAGCAACCTCATTGCTCACAACAAGATGCTCTGCAATACATAACTCACCTCCAACAACTGGATCATCCACCTCCAAGTGCTCCATAATCTCCATTTCAGATTCAACCAATTGATCATGAAAACCAATCTCGATCCCAACATCAATAACATTAGGAATATCTTCAGCAACAACCTCTAGTTGCTCTGCAGGTTCTGCATCAGGCTCCACAAATTGATCAGCAAAACCATCCTCTTCCACCTTGACCTTCTTAGCTTTAGCATCCAACCGGGCAAACATCTTAGAAAAATTCCTCTCCACTATATCATGGATTTTCGCAATCATCTTAGGGTCCAATCCTCTTGGAGCCATATCCCAAGATCTTCGTAAACCCTCTGCAACAAATCCTTCCTACACTCCTTGTGACAACCTTGAATTGTTTGCAAGTCAGATCGCAACCTGCCACCTCGCACGAACAATCAGGAACCACATCACAAGTCTAGGACAACGAATTTGCAATCCACAAGCTCTGATAAACTTTGCCCAACCAAGGTCCTGGTACAAACTGCCTCACACTTCGGCAATCTGCTTGTACACTCAGGAACTCCTGCTCTGATACCACTTGATGGAGGGCCACACCACTCTACCCACTCACAATCAAGAATGAAACAATATGAAGATAGAGATGACAAAAATGCTTCATAAAGCATCCATTAATACTTGAAAATTCACTACAAGAGCTTACACTTGAAGAGCTTCTATTTTTCGAACTTGATTACAAATGATAATAAGCCTTGCTTAAATAGGCACTTACCACCCCATGCATCGCTTATCCACAACCTTCTAGAATTCCTCCTACACAATATCCACAACCTTCTAAAACTTCCATAACCTTCTAGAATTACAACTAAGCACCACCATGTGGCCCAATTAGAAAATTACATTTCTTTTATGGATCACAACAAATAGTAAATGCAAGATTTAAGAAACTTTCCACAAGCTTCTAAGATGCCACCTACACACCTCGATTAATGTAATGACAACTTTTTTTTTTATTTTTCTATTTATGCCACCTATGCACCTCGAAAATAAAAATCCTCTTTTCTTTTCTTTTCTCCTTTTTATTTTTTTATTATTTCTCTTCTAATTTTCGTCACTTTTCTCTCTCCTCCAGAATTTTTTTTTTTAAAAAATTTTTTATTTTATTTTTGCCTTTTTCTTTTTCAATTTTTTTTTTTTTTTTTCCAATAATTTTCCAATGCAAGATGCTCCTGCATCACAGTTGCAAATTTTCTAGGATTCAGTGGGCCCTTCACATCAGTTATTTTAGAAGAGTGGAAGAGGCATTCAAATGAGTTATATGAGTCAGACTTATATCTTATTTACCTATGTCAATTCACACCCAAAAGAGCCCTTAGGATCTTTTCATGCCTTGTTTGTTGGATCTCAATCTCTTCACCATTTTAACCCTTACTACCACTTAGTGTGCTCTGTTGCAAGCACAGCTACAAGTTAAAATGTTAGAATACTATAAAATGTTATCTCAATTGTATGAGACTTCTAAAGAAACAAAACAAATTAAAAAGGATTTGTACAAATAATCAATAGGTGATAAACTCACCTCAAACTCAAGGATGTAATTCTGATGCTCTTGATACTCATCTCTGTTCCTTTTTGTTTATCTCCTTGCAAAAATTACAATGGCAAATGAGGCAGTCTTAAGTTTTTAGCTCTTAAAAGGTCTTATTAGGTTCATACTGTTTTTTTCACAAATTTTTAATGTGTATATTGTGGATGGGCTGTAGGGGATGGCTGGCTGTACCTGGGATGGTTGGGGATGCTTAGACTCTAGGTGGTCTTTGGCCATCCTTTTCTGTCACTACTGTTTTTGGGGTCTTGAGCATACATCTTTCCTTTATCCACCGTTTTTGTTCACTGTTCCATGTTACATGGTGTTTTAGTGATGGGGGCAGGGGAATGACATGGGGCACATGTTTATGAACGACACAGTCTGTGTGTGTGTGTGAGAGATTTCTACGAATTAATTGACAGCAACTACATTAAAAAACTCTGGCAGGGGAATGGCATGGGACATGTTTAATAACGAGTGTGTGTGCGTGTGTGTGTTAGAGAGATTTCTACAGATTAATATGATATCAGCAATATAAGATGTCACTGTTAAATTGACGGTGGATGATGTGTGCAGAACCCTGCATACCGACCACATTAAAAACTCTGTTTTATCTGCACCTCTTACACAAAAATACACACTTCATATGCAATTCAAACTATTGCGTCTAGTGTTAACTCTTATATATCTTACATAATTATCTATTAATCTGAATCCTAATATATTCATTGCTGTTTATCTCTGCTGCTGCAATCACCGCTGTCACTTTGTTATCGGTGTTATCCTGCTGTCAAGATATGTTTGTTGATGCTGTTATAATTGTTGTCATGTTGCACTACTGTTATAAAATTTTAATGCTTTCATATTATAACAGGTTTTTTCAATGTTATGAATGATTTTATTCCAAAAGCATAATAAAACCAAAAAAAAAAAAACCTTGTTTTTGGGGCATTTCGGCTGTCCCTGGTCAAGTGACATTGTGGGGAATGTCAAATGCCCCCATGGTGTTAATGGTTACTAAAGCAAGTTTTGGAAATTTACAAAGATTTTAATAATTTTCTCCTGCAGTCCCACTGTACCAAAATGCTATTGGGTATGAGGATGGCAGATTGATGGCTTCAGATGCATCCTTGTGGAAGAAAAACATGATACAATGTTTTTTAGCAGTAAACTTTGTCACTGTTCAAGTCAGCAGTTTACCATTTGCAATATGGCATTGTTCTATAATTTATGCTCTTCCTGTTCATGTTTAAAGTCTGCCTTTTCCATTATGCATCTAAACATTTATCATATATTATTATCATTTCAAACATATTGTAAATTTATAACTGAAATCAATACATTACATTCACAAACTTTATCACTGTTCTTGTTTTGAAAAACCATTGTCACTACTCATAATTTTGGTTTTTCTAGAATATATTAAATTATATAAAAAAAGGTTTGATGTACCCAAGTACCTATGTCCCTTACTTCGAAAAATATTCATACCCGTACCTGTACCCTAAGTACCCAAGTACCCCCATCCCTGTGCTACCTTGAACTATTTTCAGATCATAGCTTGACTGTGTCATAGAAAGTAGCTTGTTCAAAAATAAGTGTGGTTACCCATGTTTGGCTTAAAAAGTAGCATAGAATATTTTTGGCAGGAATTTTTAAAAGAAATTGTCAGCTTGAGTACTTAATTTTTGAGTTTTGGCATATTCAGACACAATTATTTATTTTTCGGACAATCCTATAATATGTAGTTTCTTCTACCAAAAAATAACTTGAGCAGCCTTTTCATTTGTTCAAATTTATGGTTGAATATCTTTAAGTGGGTGCTACTATTTCTGGCTATCCTTTAATGAAATTAGAATCAACAAGTAATATACTATTTTGGGACATGGGTGTGGAATTCTAAATTCTTCTCCTCCGAGTAGGTTTTCTCTTCTGGTTTAGGTTGAACCTAGAAACTATTCTATGTAGGAAATTTTCTTAAAAATTTCAGTATGCGAGCTTTGTTTTCCGTTATTAAGCATACTTCTGATTTTTGAAATAATATGTGTTTGATGTTGTAGATTAATGCACCAGAGTGTTCTGTGATGCTCATTTCACATGCCTATATCTATGTTTGAGGGGCTCTAAAAATGTGATTATGGCAATTGCGAAGGAAATAGGACCAAGGAGGAATTCTATTAATGGTTAGGATATGCCATTCTTATATGCAAATGGGTTTCTCCAAGTTTGGTGTAAAGGGAATTAAATACATCTGCTGTGTAAAATTGTTGAATAAAGTCCAAGAAGATGGATTTCATGAAGATTTCTGCAAAATGCATAGAAACTATAGTTGCAATTATAGGTATTTAAAATAATTTTTTGATACATAAGAGATGGTATATATTTATATATATAAAATCTGTGTGTGTTTGTGCCAGTGGACCCAAATTGGATTTTAAAATTTGGTTGTACTGGTGAACCGGTTCTTCAAACATGAACTCGAATCCAAACCCAAAATGTAAACTTAGACAATATCCTAATGAATCTATATGTTAATTCTTTGGTAATGTTGAGATCTGTATTTTAGGGCTTTTGTGACTTTGAGTTTATAACTTCATAGTGATTTGAAGGAAGATGACCTGAAAATGGAAAAAATAAATATTTTGTGCTAAAAATTATTTTGGACGCTTTTTAACATAGCTGTACCCGTAAAAAGCTGCAGGCTTGTGCCCATAAAATGTCACAGATCAATGCTCTGCAAAATTACTGGATGCACATATTACCTTCAAAGCTTTATACTTTTTAGTGTGTTGCATCAAACCTTGAAATGTTAACAGATAGCGTAACAGCCAACAAACAGGTTTCAGTATTCTGTTTTGTGGTATTTAATTGCTTGTGTCGTGCCCAGTATGGTAGAGGTAAATGAAATTGAATTAAAGGTGTCAACTGCTTTATGTTTGAACAAGCAAGCTTTAATTTCTTTAACATGGAAGTCTGATCTATTTTGCAGTTTGGAGCAAGGTGTTATAAATACACAATTCACTCTTACCTTTTGGCAGAGCTGTGGTACGTGGGTGTTAAATTGAAGTCAATCTACTAGTACAAGCATTGCAAAGCAAGGCGATATTTCTGTGGACATGCCACACGCAAATGAATCTTTACATTTTCAGTTCAGGAAACTGAGACATTCTGATACACGGCACATTCAATGTAACCTGTGTAGACTGCCCTTGTAAGATCTGAGTTTTGTTAGAAGTATGACTGCCATAAGTAGGACTCATATTATCAGTTAAATTGATATTTCACTTCATGACCATTATTTCAATAAATTGCTTTTCTTTGAGGGTTGTAAGGACTATTCTTTAATTTGATTAATCTCTGTTAAATTTTATTAAATTCTCGTTTCAAGAGTTTGTTTTGGTTATACATTTTGTTAGTTTCAAGAGTTAGTGCATGGTTATTATACATATTGTTGTACGTTACTTGTATTAGAGTTTGTATTTAATTGTCAACTCTGTTGGAAAATAAATGAGAATTGGTTTCATGATTTCATTGCACGTGCTTCAAGAATTTGCTTTGTAAACATTGTCATGTTGCAAAGAAATAAAACTTGAACGCTTCATATTATGCAGCCTCTCATTTCTATTAAATGCAATTGTGTGACTAACTGAAAGGAAAGTGTCCTGGTATACAGATGCGTTGGTAGAAATCAGGATCTTAGGTTACTAACTATTACAGTTAAATATAACATTATTAATAAAATAATGAATCATCAAGTAAAAATTGAAATGGGCGATGGAGACTACATCATGTACGTGTGACTGTGGGTATGGGTTCAAAATATAGAAATTGAAGAAAAGAATATGTTTTTAGAATGTGACGTGGAAGCTGAGTGCATTCCGAGGCCGGTTGTGTGCGAACTCTTGCAACAAGGTGGATACCAAAGAAATAATAATTTGACAAGGTTCAAGAAAACGATCGTCTGAGGAGAGCTACAACCGAGAGCTGATGAGAGAAAACTTGGGGGCCTGGCAAGGTAAAAAGGGCAAGGGGAATATCCTTGAACAAAATTGGGCTAGGATGCGTAGCCCACGGAGCAAAATCTCAATTAGATCTATTACAAGAATCCAAGCTTTCACTTGGATCTATTTCAAGAATCCAAGCTTTCTTCCAAAGAATTTGAAACTTTTGTCGGACACTACAAAGTGTAGAATGACATATTCAATGGCCCTGGATTTGGAGGTCTTGGGGTGAACTGCTAGCTCAATAAAATTTTGATCAAACCCCTAAACATCAATCTATACTGGATGAAGTTACCAGCTGTAAAGCCTCTCATCTGATCGCATTCTCTGCGTATACAATAATAAGGCCATATAAAAATTCCAGACAAGGAAGCCTTTGGGATACACTTAATTAATTGTGACATAGAAATTGTTCTAGAGAAGTACATGTTGGCAAATGTGAATGCAATCTTTGACCCGAGTGAGAATTTAGGAGAGGCCTAGGAAGGGTGACACAATCTCAGGTAGATTTCTTCACGAACCTTGTGTCACAATCTGAGGTAGGTTCAATTCTCTGATAATTGGATGTGTTCCTCCTTTCAATTTGCTATCTAGATTAAGTTAATTTCCAGAGCGGATCATTTTCCTGTGGAACTTAACATCAATGAAGAACCCCCTAGATGATCTGCTCATTTAAATTCCAAAAGATGTGGTTTGGTTTTTGAAGGCAAGACATAAAAAAGATCTCAATAACATATTCATAGAAAAACATAAAAAAACTGAAGAGACGACAAAACTGAGTAAAAAGTGATCTGCAACAGAATGACACATACATAATATAAACTTCTCAACATGCAAATCTTTCTTTCCGTGCCTCTAGATTTGCCATTAATTATTTCATTAGATTAAAAGCCTCATTTTCAAGATGACAACTTGCTAAGTTTCAAAGGTGGCAACTGAAGAGGTGAAATACAAAGGTTCAAGGCGATTTTCTAGAGTTTATTCGAGTAATTCAAGGTAAATTTCGTACGGCCCTACGCAATATTGTTTTCCTGTAGTTTATTTGTATAGAAGTACATTTTTTTGGTAGAGGTCAGCTCTAAATTCTTTTGGTAGTGGTCATGGTAGGAAGTGTAAGGGGTACCTAATTATAGATACAAACTGTAAAGGAGTAAATTTAGAAGCCATCTTGACCCATTTGTGTAATTGAGTAGATACACCCCATTACAATGAGATTCTTGACGGTGGTCTATTGTCAACCATGACCTTTCCACCAACTGTTATAAGCCTTGAATTAGTTCTGGAATGCATAAGACATTATGACATCAGGTCAAAATGTTCTAGGGGGAAAGATGACGAAGTGTAGCTCTACACTAATCGAGAAACTATCATGTTAGTCTTCAAATTCCCCAATGAAACCTTCTTTGATTATACCCCCACTTAATCCTTAGTCGTGTTTAACGAAGTTCTTGAGAAAAATCGTAGTGACATAGCTATGTCTTGGACATATATTCTAGAAGGGAGGTTCATGTTTGCCCAAAAGTTTGATCAAGGATCACATGAAACCCTATATACACAACTTGGTGGTGCTTTTGTGAAGAGTGTTTTATGGCTCCCACTCGTGGCCCTGTTCCAACTCGCGTTCCTATTCCCACCCAAGGGCGATTTCAAAATGGGTTTGCTCCTGCCACGGGATCCTCTGTTGTTCCCGTGTCTGCTCTTGCTGCGAGTTCTTCTGATGCTCTAGGGGATGCTGTCAAGCTTGGTGTGGAGGGTGTGGTGTGGCCGCTTCTCCTGCATTTGGGCGCGCTCCAACCAAATAAATTATTGCAGCTGTGTGAGCCCTTGAGCATGTTGTAGATTCATTTGTTGCAACGTCAGTTTCTGTGGGGGTAGGGTTTGTTTGCTCGCATTTCCTGTCGGTGCTCATTCTGCTCCTTCTGCCCCTCTTCCTTTGGGTGCTCGTCTAGGTGCTGCAGGGTCTCTTGGGCTGGCCTCTTGGGCTGGCCTCTTTTGTGTCTTTTGGGGGTAGGACTTTTGCTGACGTGGCTGCCTTTGAAGCCGACGTGCATGGTGCTGTCCCTCATGGTAGTCTTTCTGGGCCTTCTCGTCTCTATGAAATTTCCCTTGTAAGTGTTTCAAACCCTATAAGGGTTTTTTTAGACCCAGAAACAGTTGATGATATTTTCAATATGGCAGAAGAGTTCTCTTCTCTTGTCGCTATTTTTTGCTTTCGGGGTTTTTGGCCCTCTCTTGCTGATCTTCATGCTTGGATCTCCAAGCATTGGGTACCAATTTTAGACCATGGTGTCCACATCTTTTCGAATGCTAAAGTATTCTTCATAATTAAGTTTGGAAGTGCTAAAGATAGGAAGACTATTATGTGTGATGATAATTTTTCATGGCAGGACAAATATCCACTTATGGCCAAACTGTGGCATATGGATTTTGATCTGCTTACAGAATCCTTTAACAAGGTTTCTATCTGGGTCTGACTTCCGAATCTCCTGATGCATCTTTGGCTAGATTTTGTTTTCAAAACTATTGGGGATGCTATCGGTGATTTTTTATATGTGGACTCAAACACTTCTGATGTTCTCCATTTGATGTGTGCATGAATTCTTGTAGAGATGGATGTTTCAAAGGGCCTTCCATTAGAAGATTTGTTTGAACTCCTTGAGGGGCTCTTGGATCCAAATGTTGGATTACAAAGGTATCCCTTTTCATTGTAGAAAATGTCATATCACAGGCCACATTGCTGCTCATTGTGCTGCTGTGAAGACCAGATCAAGGGGACCACCTTTTTGGTGGTCAGGGGCCTCTTCTGAGCACTATACAGTGCTTAAGTCTATGGATGCGCCCCTTGGAACTTGTGGATGACTTTCCCCCTGCGGATAATCCCCTTGCTGACAAATATTCAGTGCTAGTGGTAGCGGAGGAAGTTCGGACTTCTGGTTTGGACCCTATTCCCTCTCCTGCCCTTGCCTTTGTATCAGCAGATGCTCTTCTTGGTCCTGTTGGGGGACAGTCGTCTACGAGCTCTCCTAGGGAGAATGTTGGTGCTTCTGCTTCCCCTGGTTTCCACTGTTTAGCTTCTTCTAGGGATTGGATTGCTGAGGCAGCAAAGGTGGAGGATGGTTGGATTGCGGTAAAAAGAAATAAATCTAAGCCCTCTGCTCCTCCTTTAGAAATGAACCTCCGGTCGTGCAAGGGAGGCTCTAAATCGAAGGGCAAATCGTAAGCTCCCTTGAAGTGACTGGTTTTTTGGAGGCCGATCTCTTAGTTTCGTTTTTGGCCTCCTAGCTGGATGATTGGTTTTGGTTGGTGATAGGCTTTTCTGTCACCGTGCTTACCCTTTGTTTGGGGGGTGAGCAGTTCCTCTTTTGTCTGTAGTACTTTTGCATCTGTGCTTATTGAAAATCTTTAGATTTGTATAGGGTTTTAGGCACCCTTCAAAACTTGTTTTTCTTAATCAAAAAGTTGATGGTGCTTTTGCACAAGGTTAAGAGGTTTGTTGAGGCTTATCTTTTTGAGGACTGGATGTTTGGGTATATAGAAATTATTTTGGATGGGAAGTAATACATAGATTGGGAGGAGTTAATTGCAAGTGCGTTAAGGGAACAACTAAAGCTTGCTCAAATAGTTAAGGACTTTTTCATGTTGTCTTACTTGATGTATTGTTTATCTCGTGTACAAATTTTGATAGCAACCCCCCATGAACCTTGGAGCAGTGACATTGTCATCTATGATTATTGTCCCTTGTTGAGAAAAAATGTGTCCTTGCCGATTACTTAAGGGTCACGAGAAAGTTGTCATTTGAATTGGCTAGCTTGTTAGAGCAAAGGGTGTCCCCTAATACTCACCAACTGGTTCAAACCTATGCTAGTGTATATATTCAATTCCCTAGGTTCACCTATATTAGAATAAGAGGTTTTGATGATGAACCCACAAGATACCTAGGTACTCTGTTGATTGTTTTGTACTACTTGAAGTATGTAGACAACTAACCTTTGTGGTAAATAGATACCTTCTTGAAGAAAAATGGGAGACCATCTTCCCTAACAAACAGGGTAAGCTTTCATGCGATTCAATGAAAGATGTAATCAACATTAGTTTTGATTTGTGCACTTTTGATTTCAAGTTCTATGAGGGAAGAGGAGGTTTTGACATTAAAGGGTTCGCAAGAACAACATTGGAATTAGACGGACAGATAATATCTTCCCTTCATATTGAAGATATTTGGGAAGATAGCCTCTATGAGAGAGAAGTAGATAGAAGATATCATTCTAGGTTATCCATATCTCAAATTAGATCCTTTCAATTAAAGTTGAACTTATATGGGTTGCAGGAGGATGGTTTAAAGTTGTTGAACCATAGTACTTGAAGTAGAAATAAGTAACTTTGCCTACTATAGATTGGACCAAAGATGAAGAGGCTGATATCACACAAAGGATTAAGTCCATTGTACAACACACTAAGTGTGTGGTTGAAACAAAAGAGAAAAGAAAAAGCACATAGCGCACAATCAAAAGTACTCAAGAAGTGCTCACAACTTTCACTTATAGCTAATAAATCTCTCTTAGTTGATCATGAAGTTGGGAAAGCAGGTGCAAGTGGGGAATTGTGAACGAGCTAGTGACCAATCTATCGTCTATAGAACTTGATTTAATACTAAAGTCCGATTAAGGACACATCTATTAAAGAGACCTAAGAAGCGGTACCAAATTAGTTATATGATTCCATAGCCAAGAAGCACATCCTTGTATCTATTCCCATTAAAGATGCTATCAAAACTCCCAGGACCAAGAATATTGCTAGGATGTTCACCAACACAAAAAGAGCGGAAGTTACTACTAAAATTCACCACTACAAACCTAAGGGAGATTGTGTAGATTTGAGTGTTGGCAATTTTGAAATAACTGAGTGGATTTAGGGGTCCTCATCAAAGAGACTAAAGAGCATTGGTTGGAGTAATCCACTCAAAACATGCAAAAATATAAATAAAAAAGACTGTAAGAGAAAATATAAAAATATATAAAAGTGTAAATGAATAAAGAAGCAAGGGGGCACCAAAAATAAGTGAAACCACAAATAGAAGAACAAGGAAAAAATCAACATCGAGGCAAACCAAGAAACCACTAAGTGTGGCCAATGAAAAGGAAAAAACAAAGCATGCACACCTATTGAAAGGTTACAGGCAAGGAAAAGGTTAAATAGGAAACTGAATGATGCTACAAGGGCTTCTTTTTCGCATGTCGTGTGGTTGCCAGGAAAGAGGCATATGTTCTATTTTGTAACAGGAAAATGGGGAAGAGTATTTGATTTTTCTACAAATGTTGATTGTAATCACAAGGACAGGGAAATTGTGTGGTTTCTTTTGTTTTGTGTATAAAATGAAGAGAAGTTTATATTTATCAGGTCTTGTGGTCCGAAGATATCTTTTCTAGGATTGATACTGATTGTGCGATCACATCTTTCGTGTTTTGGATGCAATTTTGTGGTCACTTATAGTTTGTAAATAACATTTTCCTTCATCTTCTCTGCAATTTAAAGAAGGTTTGAATGAATGGTCGTGTGGCTATTTGCTAATCTTTCTCTCTTTATTCTAACATATAAATCTAGCAATCACATTCATTTCATGTCTATGAATGAATGTCAGAAATCTTTAATATCTTCAAGTTAAAGGTACATCTTATTATTCAATTCATTGTAAATCTTTCAATGAGGGAGTTGTACCTCTCAATTTAGGGGAGAGTTATTAGCCTATAATAATTCATCCAACTATTAGTTCTGTTTGGTCTTCTTTTTGGGCAGTTAAGAGTCAATTTATTTCATTATTGTTGAAGAACAAATCTGTTTACTAACATATTTTTGGCTACTTTAGTGGGGACCGAAAACAAGGATTTAGTGTCTGTCTCTTGGTTTCTTGGTTTTTATTTTGTCTCTGTGTATAGGAGACTGGCATATAACGACCATGCCTGGAAGAAAGCTCTTAAAGAAGAAAAGACCCAACCCTACCATCTTGGACATCAACAAGATCAATAAAAAAGTGTTGCGAGATTTCTGGAAGCACTGCAAAGAGAGTATTTCACATGCTATGAAAACTAATCTTAGCCTTGAAGATGATCATACTTCTACCTTGCTATGGAGGAGCTTGTGTCATAGGGTCCACAAACTGAAAGACTTGGAATAATATAAGAAAAGAGTACAACAACTTCAAAAAGAGCTAGAAATGGATGAAATTGAGGCCCCAATTATTCAAGTCTCATCCCTCTCATACAACTACCTTGTTATGAATGAGAAAGAGGTTTAAAAAGAAATCTCTAAAACTCACGAAGAACAAGCATTGGTGAATCCAAATCAGCGAGGTTCTGAAAACACAATACGCTTGGAAGAGAATATTGCATGTGATTCTTTTCTACTTCCACAATACAAAGTTAGTGATGCAAACTACCCTCTTTGCATAAAAATCTATAATGATCATATTCTGGAATCTTTCTCCTTTAAAGATAATAATATTTTTGACCTTCTTGATTATGCTCTTCCACTTTCTTTTGGTCAGGCTTGTGGTGAAGATGAAACTACAAAGAAGATGCTCATCACCACCAAAAAAGAAAAGGTGTAGCCTCATGACTATCAAACATCAACAAGGTTTGAATGCATAAGTGGAGGAAATCTTCCTGAGTCCATTCCTCTTCCTAAGGATAAAAGTTTTGGTATTTCTTCTTCCTCTCACCAACTCAAAAAATAATATTTTTAGCCACTCATGCAATATGAAAATATTAGTCCTTTGGATTCCATAAGTTTAATACCAAAAGAAAAAGTTGATATGTATGCAGTATTATGTGATGGAAATAAGCTTGAGCATGCTCAAGCATCTACAATTCAGTTGGATGGTGATTCTTTGAATGAAGATGAGATTATCGAAGGGTTCTTGTTAGCAATCAAGAAAGAAGATTCCAAAGGTAAATTCTTGGATAATAATGATGCAGCCCACCTGGTCAAGGAGTTTTCAAGTTCAGATGCAACAACAAGCAAGGTAGAGAAAATGTGCATAGCACTAAAGGATAAGGTTACCTAGAGCGGGCCCAACCCTTTATAGCCACCAATAGAATCTTATGAACACATAGACAACCCTCTATTACAACTATCATCTTTGGATGAGAATGATAGTCTCTTTTCTCTTGGGATAGAAAGTGCTAAGACAAATAACATGCGAGGAGAATGCCAAGTTTCCAAGATAATATAGTCTAAAGAACCATCAGATATATTAGCAAGCACATTAGTGGATATTAGATAAGATGCTCCCTCACCCTTCTCGTTCAATAAAGAAAGGGTTTCTTCTTTGAAAGCTCCACATATAAGTCCTCATTTCTCTGTTTTAAATAGAAAATTTCCAAATCTAGCAGCTGCAAGTGATAATGATTCTTTGAATAAGGAAGAAATTGTTGAAGAACTCCTATCAATGATCAAGTATGAAGATTCCAAAGGTAAAATCTAAATGCTTACTTGATTGATACATTTGGCTTGGATGAAATATTTTCTATAAGTAGTAGCAACAAAATTTGATGAAGCCTACCTATTTCATGTTGATCCTATGCTAGATGAAGCATTTCCCCATTCTAAGTATGCTGCTAATACTGAAAGTCTTTCCAAAAGTCAGGTTTTCACGAATACTAACAATATAGATGAAATGAATTTCTCTGTGAAGATCCTTGAGCCTAATTTTTTTTAGCCACCAATTGAAGATGGTCTAGAGAGTTACACAATGGAGACAAGTAAAGGTAGAGGTCTATGATGAATTATGGTTATTTGGAGTTGAGCATTGGTTCACGAGGCTCTTCCACGCATTCCAACTCAACTTGCAGCAATAAGGAGGTCGCCATCTGTAGGTTACATCAAGTTATTTCATTTGAGAGTTGCCCATTGTTCCGAAAGGGATCTTTCTTCTCTCAATTGGTAAATAGCTTTGTGTAAGTTTTCCTTAGCTCTAATTCCTATGGTGAGTTCTTCTCACCTGCATATACATGTAAATAGCTTGTTGCTCTCTGAGTTTTTGGTGGTGTTTAGTTTTGTTGGTTTGTTTTGCTTTGTTTGTTTGTTTTGGTTTTAGTTTCACTTTTGTGGTGTTAGTGGTTTGGGTGCTTGGGTGCTTGGTCTTCCTTATCCTCATGCTCTTCCCCTCTCCGCAAGTAGTCCCTTTGATCTCTATTTTACCCATGACTCTATTTCCCAATGGATATGATTGTGGTCTTTACCAAAGCTTGCTGGATTCTTCATGTCCCTTATGACCCACATCCCTAGTCAGAGCCAACTGTTACCATACTTTTGTAGCCGAGTTTTAACCTTCAACATTTCCCCATAAGAAGAATCTTTGGTGATTTTTTATTGCTAGTGATGACATTGTAAATCTTGACTTGTAAAGAGGGTGGTGTTTTGAGGTTATGTTGAACTTGAACTTTGAACCTCGAAGTTCAAAGTTCAAAATTCACATGTTCAGAGGTTCAATGTAGAAATAATGGTTCAAAGGGGTCACATAGTTCAGGTTCAAATGTTCAGAGTTTGAAGTTCAGAGCTAGCAATTCATCGATTTCAAGGTATGTGTTGGGCCTCGAGATTCAAATACTTCATTCTGGCTCATAACAATTCAAGGATCATCCATGAGCCAGAAAGCCAGTGTTCAAGTCGTCCATCTATTTCATTTAATTATATGGAGACAAAGAACTCAAATGGTAATAAAATGAAGAATTCTATAAAATGTTTTGAAGGCTAGTAACTCTTTGAAACATAGAAGTTGGGCATACCAATGTTATACACAAAAGTATCAAGCCTCCTCCTGAAATTTGCAACTTGCCAATTCAAGTCTCTTACATTCAACAATCATCAACCTATGAAAGTACAGATGTCAAAATAGAGCATGATCAACATCTCCATTAATGGAATGACCAAGAGGAATTCTTTCATAGTGACATGTTTCAAGTAGTGATCAATGCCTGTAGATACCATGGTGGATTAATTGAGATAGATCTAGAACATGCATATCTGCAGCATGAAGCATGGTTTGGAGAGTTAAGGGTCATTGGGCATACATCATACATTTCAAGCCATATCAACTATTTCACACATAGTCTATTTTTCCAAAGTTGGAGCCCTTAATTATAAAGCCATATCAACTATTTCACACATAGTCTATTTTTCCAAAGTTGGAGCCCTTAATTATAAAGATACGTGTAATATGTATGCGGTTCCTCAAAATTGAAGGTAGAAACTTGGTGGGGCCGCACGACTTGACATAATGCTTGAATGATGGCATAGGTAATACTCTCGATAACAAAGATGCATGAGAACCTTGGTAAAGGAGTTCGATGATGAACACAGTGCAACACCAAACCGTTCCCATTGATCGATTCCAATGTCGACAATGCCACTTGCATGAGGTGATAAGCGTGGAGGGCTAGAAGTGACATAATCCTAGTCATAGCACTAAGTGTCTAATCAAAATACACGGGCACAGATAGTGCATGTGAACTGTATGACAAAAAGACCGATTCAGAAGACCACCGACCCTCATGTACTCCTGCCACATGGTGTGAAGGATTTTTGTTTGGAAGAAAGAAATGGAGCATTCGTAGACGGGTACAAACAAGTGTCTTTTGCATATTTCAGAGGTCATAAAGACATAACCCACAATTTTTTTGGTAGAATGCCACCCATTGACAATGATAACTAATGATTATGTGCTCGGGTGTCAATAGCGTGAGTATCACTAATCGTATTTGTAACACTTGTTGCAATAAAATGGCACAAATATGGAAATTGCAGGTGGGAGTTGTATTCATAGTGATGGTGAAGCATAGGAGCTGCCGTCAGTATGTCAAAGATATTGATAAAGTCTTCACCCCCAAATTGAGTTTAGAACATGTTATAATTTCAAATGCCAATCCTTTACCCCTAACTATATTTGCCTTTCAAATTGATGGTGAAAAAAACTTTTAACATTTGTAAAAGTATCAATCACACAAGATAAGCGAAAGACAAATATTTAATCACTTTCCAAATGTTGACTGACATCTTTGTTATCGACCAGAGATGATGTTCATAAAGGAGGGAAAGACGAGGAATATCAAAGGGGAAGGAATGGTTAGAAGGAATTTCAAGAATCAGTTATATTGGTAACTGAAAGGTTATGGGAAAGGAAAAGGTTAAATATGAAACTGAATGATGCTACAGGGGCTTCTTTTCCGCATGTCGTGTGGCTATCAGGAAGGGGGCATATGTTTTGTTTTGTAAGAGGGAAATGGGGAAGAATATTTGCTTTTACTACAAATGTTGATTGTAATCATAGGGACAGGGAAATTGTGTAGTTTCTTTTGTTTTGTGTGTAAAACGAAGAAAACTTTATATTTAGTAGGTCTTGTGGTTTGAAGATATCTTTCTTGGATTGATACTAATCATGTGGTCACTTCTTTCATGTTTTGGATGCAGTCCTGTGGTCGCTTATAGTTTGTAGAGTAAATAATATTTTCCTTTATTTTTTTTGCAATTTAAAGAAGGATTGAATGAATGGTTGTGTGGCTATTTGCTGATCTTTCTCTCTTTATTTTAACTTATAAATCTAGAAATCACATTCATTTCATGTCTATGAATGAATGTCAGAAACCCTTAGTATCTTCAGGTTAAAGATACATCCTATTATTCAATTCATTGTAAATCTTTTAATGAGGGAGCTATACCTCTCAATTCAGAGGAGAGTTATCAACCTATCATAATTCATCCAACTATTAGTTTTGTTTGTTCTTCTTTCTGGGCATTTATGAGTCAATTTATTTCATTATTGTTGAAGGAGAAATCTGTTTACTAACAAAAGGTATGTATGATAATCTAATTAAAGATATTAAAATTTCAATCCAACTGGGCTACCACATTATGAGAAGGGAACTTTAGATTAAGAAATAGTTGTCAAGGCTTTCAAAGCCACCATGAAAGCAATCAAGAAAGAAGTTAATTTTATGGTGTCATATTTTTACTAAGGTTGCATAGGTGGAGTTGATTCTTAGTTTGTGTACAACTCACCTTCCCAATTATGCAAATCCGCTTCTAAAGATGAGACAGGACAAGGACACATGGAAGATAAGGATCCTAAGTTTAAAAAACCCAAGTACAAGTACCATCCACAAATTAGAGAATGTGTTCTGGAGCTGGAAGTTGACACATGAGACCATTGGAGAGGATGACCAAGCTGACGAAGTAGGAGGTGACTTTCCCATTTAATTTGGCTTTGTTTTATGTTTCTTGATATGTTTGAACTATGGGGACATCTATCCTCCATACATTGCTAGTTTTTATAACTGCCTTAACTATCACCAGGTCAAGTTTTTAGAGAGACCTCGTGATGATCTAAAACTATTTATATGCTGAACTAAATGCAATTAAGGTTAAGAATTAGATATTGGGGAAAAATCTATATCCATTTTTAACTAGCATTTTTTCCTCTATTTTTCTCAGACAATTTGAACTTGATACAATATATATGCTACAGATGAAACTAATCTTAGCCATTCACATTTTGATAATAATAGAAGATAGCATTACAATTTGTGATGCAGGGAGGGATGAGATAACTAGGGCCAAAGGCACACCCAACTATCCAAATCGCTTGCAAGTGTAACACAACGAAAAACAAACACAAATAAAAACCACCAGAGGAAATAGAAGAACCAAATGCCTTATAGATTCATTAAAATAACAAATACATGCCCAATTGTAAGGCCTTATGGGTTACGACCAACATTACAATTCAAATTTGATCCACAATGATAAACTTTGCATTCCCAACTTGCTTATGCTCTTCCCACGCTACCTCCCTCTAACTTTATACCCTTAAACTCTACCAAAGACCCCTTTAAATACATGCATGACCACAAGTCGACCTGTTGCAAATAATAACTAATTAAATCCTTACATTAAATGCGAAAACAAGCCACAAGTAAGCTTTCAACAAATACCTATCAAAAAATTGAATGCAAATGTTGGTTCCAACAAGAAATTGCACACAGACAAATCAGTAAACGAAGGACCAAACAAAGTGTTGTAACTTGGCAAACTCAACAATCAAACAAAATCAACAACCAAAGGAACTTGACATCAACTGTGAACTCAACATCAACTATGAACTCAACAACCAAAGGAACTCAATAATGCAAGGCATTGCAACTCGGCAGCAACTAAGGAACTCAAAAAAATGTAGGATAGAAATGAAACCCAAGATGCTCTTGCATTAGACAACTATGGTTGAAAAAATGATTCTCCTAAATCATTGAGATGTCACAACCTGAGTTTAATCCAACTCAGATTGGGAAATACATGTAGTATCTTCAACGGGTCTATTCTTCCACTTTACCAAATACTCATAGTAATCTTTTCCTCTTGCGCTCTTACCAACTTTATGATCCAATATTTGTTCAACTTGTTCAATCTGCTTCTTAGGATAATTATATAATACAACTTCATCATCTGATTCATGATATTCCTATAGATCAACAACATTGAATATAAGAGATATCCATGTCATCAGGTAACTCAACTTCATAAGCATTACCATTGTCAAACTTTCTCAAGATCTTACAAGGTACAAACTTCTTCATCTTCAACTCACTGTATGTTCCAACAAAAAATCTTCCTTTCTTCAAATGAACCATCACCTCATCACCATCTTCAAAAATATGACGTCTTCTTGACGCAGGAGCATCCTGGGTTACCTTGTTATCCTGCTCATTTTTGTTCATTCTACAAGTTGGTGCCTAGCAATCCCTTCATGTGCCTAGCAATTCCTTCATGTGATATGCCTAGCAATTCCTTCATGTGCCGAGTTACCTAGTGTATGTCGAGTGTCAACATCATTTGGACATAATTTCTGTGAGCTGACTTGCGGGATTTATTTCAATCGTGACATTTATGTTAAGATCTTTTCTTGGGATGTGTCTAGACCATTTTTGGGTCGGCCTTCCTCTTATGTAATGTTCTAGAATGATCTATAAGCCATTTTGGCAAGTATATATAGAGTGTTTAGGCTTAGAGTTTAGCAAGTTTTTGGAAAAAGGATTGGGAGCAGAACTGAAAGTGAGAATTTGTAGTTGGATGTTGAATGTGAATGTATTTGTAATTGGCTATAACTGAAAAGGACTTACAATTGGGCATGTATGAAGATATTTTGATGAATCAATAAAAGTATTTGACTCTTCTTCCTCCTTTGGTTGCTGTTCCTTGTGTTTGCTTCCGTTGTGTTAACTCTTGCAGGGTAGTTTGGATAGTTGGGTGTGCCTTTGGCCTTAGTTATTCATCCCTTTGCCTAGATCAGTTGGTATCAAAGCCTGAGGTTCATCCTTGTGGAGATTGGATCGTGTAGAACCTTGATTTAGATTTGGTTGTAGGATTGCAAATTTGTGGATTTGACCTATAACTTATAGAGGGTTATGATCTTGTAGGAACTTGATTTGTGAAGATGGTTCATGGTAGAGGAAACAATGTTGATAATGCTATATTGGATCAGTTGAGACAAATTGCAGCCAAATTAGATGCCAGAGACAACCTAGAGGAGAGGAGCACATCTTGATGATGTAAGTGATGATGAAGCAACAACAACAAACCATAATCCAAAATTTGAAGAAGATCAAGATGAGGAAAGATTGTTGCGAGTGTTGTCTAGGGAAAATTCAAAGCTTGCTGTAGAAGTTGTTCCTTATGATAGAAAATTGGATACCAATGCTCTATTGGATTGAATCTATGATATGGAGAAGTTCTTTGAGTATGAAGACACTCGTAATAATAAAAAGGTGAAGATTGCAGTCATGAGGTTGAAAGGTCATGCATCACTATGGTGGGAGCACTTGCAAACTAATAGACAAAGGAGAGGAAAGAAGAAGATCAGAACTTGGCCAAAGATGGTGAACAAGGTAAAGAAAAAATTCCTTCCTTCTAATTACCAAGTTAGCTTGTTGAGAAAGATGCAAAATTTGAAAACAAAAAGATATGACTGTGAAAGATTATACCGAGGAATTCTATAGATTGGACATTAGATTTGGACATGTGGATGATGATGTCGAAAAAATTGCAAGGTACATAAATGGATTGAGATTTGAAATTCAAGATGAAATAAGTTTTATGAAGTTGGAAAGTGTAGAAGATGCATATCAATATGCCTTGAAAATTGAGGAGATCTTTACAAAGAAGCATGAACAAAGACAAAGAGGTAGAGGTGCTAGATTCTAGAGAGGCAGAGGTAGATCTTATGGTGAAGGTGGCATATCTAACAATTTTGTGCATGATAAAGACAAATATGAATGGAAGAATGATGACAAAGGCAAGACCGAATGGAAAAGTGGTAATTCTTACCAAGGAAGAGGTAATTCTTATTCTAGAGGTGGATTTTATGATAATTGTTTTAGATGTGGCAATGAAGGGCATAGATCTTTTGAAAGTGGGCAGAATAATAGAAATGTTGTGATTCAAGGAGATGATGAGGGTTCACCAAGTGGATCTGAGGCTGGAGAAAATTTGATGGTGAGAAGAATCTTATGTAATAAGGGAAGTGATGAGGAACCTATTTTAAGGAGAAGTCTTTTCAAAACAAGATGAAAGATGGCTGGAAAATGGTGCAAAGTGATAATTGACAGTGGAAGTTTTACAAATTTGGCATCAAAAGAGTTGGTTACAAAGTGGCAATTGTAGAGGTTGAAGCATCCTAAACCCTATCATGTTTCATGGATCAAAGATGAGTCTAAGATATTGGTAAGTGAGAAATGCCTTGTGAAGTTCAAGATTGGACATTACTTTGATGAAGTTTTGTGTGATATTATTCTTATGGATTGTTGCCATATTTTGTTAGGTAGACCTTGGCAATATGATAGATATGCTGTACATGATGGAAGATTGAATCAATATACTCTTTGGGTGAATGGGAATAAGAAAATATTGTTGTCTTTGATTAAAAGTCTAGTTGAGGTTATTTGCACTATAATAAAAGTTTGCATGGTTAATGGGAAACAATTTGAAAAGGAAGTGAAGAAGAATCAAGTCTATTTTTTCATAATTCCTAGAGGACCATGTGTTGGTAGTAATGACCGAGCAACAAAAACTAGTAATGACCGAGTGACAACATATGGTGATAGCCGAGTACCAGTAAAAATTATAGAATTGCTCAATGAGTATAAAGACATTATTGTTGATGATATTCCTGATGGTTTACCTCTAGTAATAAGTAGAAGTCATTGTATGGATCTAATTCCTAGAGCTAGTTTGCCAAACAAAGCACCATATAGATTGACACCTGCAAAGAATGAAGAACTTAATAGACAAGTGCATGAGCTATTGCAAAAAGGTTTGATTAGAGAGAGCTTGAGTCCATGTGCTGTACCTACTATATTAGCACCTAAAAAGAATGGAGAATAGAGAATGTGTACTGATTCCAGAGCCATTAACAAGATAATAGTGAAATATACGTTTCCTATGCCAAGGATGGATGACATAATGGATTGTTTGAGAGGAGCAAAGTATTTTACCATGATTGATTTGAAGAGTGACTATCATTAGATCAGAATCAGAGAAGGTGATGAATGGAAGACTGCTTTCAAGACAAAAGATGGTTTTTAGGAATGGTTGGTTATGCCTTTTGGTTTGACTAATGCACCTAGTACTTTCATGAGGTTGATGAATAAAGTTTTTAAAAGAATTTTGGGAAAGTTTGTGATTATTTATTTGGATGACATTCTGATATTCAATAAGACTAAGGAAGAACATCTTGAGCATATTAGACAAGCATTGTAGAGGTTGAAAGAGGAAAAGTTGTTGATTAATCTAAAAAAATGTTCTTTTATGCAAGAGTAAATTGTGTATTTAGGATTTATGATTTTAGCTGATGGATTGAAGAAGGATCCTAAGAAGGTTAAAGCAATTTTAAAATGGCCTACATTTGAGAATGTGGGTGACATAAGATCATTTTGTGGTTTGGCTAGTTTTTACAGAAAGTTTATAAAAAATTTCAGTGCTATTTGTAATGCTATGACTAAGACAATGAGGGGAAATAAAAATGAATTCAAGTGGACACATGGAACTGATAAGAGTTTTGAGACTTTGTGATGAAGGTACACTCTGATACCACTGACGAAGGGCCACACCACCCTTACCAACTCACAACAAAAAATGCAACAATATGAAGACAAAGAGATAACAAAATACTTCCCAAGCAATTTTATTATACTTGAAAAATCCAATAGCAATTACAATAACATTTCTGCAAGATCTCTCAAGATCCAATCCAAATCCAAGCTAGTCCAGATCCACACTTTGGTAGAAACCTCCAAGATCTCAACTTGTGCTCGCAAGCCACCAAGCAACCTCCTTATTTCTAAACCACAGTCACTAGCTCTTCTCCAACTTTATCCAAGATCCAAGCGTAAACTGCCTCACATTTGGCACTCTGTCTACACTCACAACTCCACCATAATCCTGCTGTAAACTGCCTCACATTCGGAACTCTTTCCACAGACTTAGGAAAACTCACTCTTCACTTCCTCTTTCTCTTTCACACCTTGAAGCCTTCCAAGCTTTCCAAGCTTCACCTTCCAAAACTTTCACCTTTCCAAGCTTTCCTTCCAAAGCTTCTACTTCCCGAGCTTCTCCTTCTCAAGCTTCCACTTCTCAAGCTTTCACCTTCTTGAGCTTCTACTCCTCAAGCTTGATTAGAAATGCTCATATGCCTTGCTTAAATAGGCACTTACCACCCCATGCATGACTTATCCACAACCTTCTAGAATTTCACCTACACAATATCCACAACCTTCTACAACTTTTCCATAACCTTCTACAATATTCATAACTTTCTAGAATTCTTCCCACACACCTTGATAAATGGAATGACAACCATTTATTTTTTATTTTTTCTATTATGCCACCTATGCACCTCGAAAATAGAAATCCCCTTTTCCTTTCTTTTCTCCTTTTTTTCCCCTTTTTAAAAAAATTATTTCTCCTCTAATTTTCGTCACTTTGTCTCTCCTCCAGATTTTTTTTTTTTCAATAATTTTCCCATGCAAGATGCTCCTGCATCACTTTGAAACAAAATGTTGCTAAATTACCTGTATTGGCTTTGCCTGATTTCAACAAAGTATTTCAAGTTGAATGTGATGCAAGTGGTAATGTAGTAGGAGCTATATTAAGTTAAGAAGGTAAACCTATTGTTTTCTTTAGTGAAAAGTTGAATGATGCTAAAAGGAAGTATTTTGTGTATGATCAAGAGTTTTATGCTATTGTTCAATCATTGAAGAAGTGAAGACATTATTTGATTCCTAAGGAGTTTGTGTTATATAATGATCATAAAGATTTACAATACTTGGGAAGTCAACATAAATTAAATTAGAGACATATGAAGTGGGTTGAGTACTTGAAAAGTTTCACATTTGTTATTAAGAGTGGAGTTCCTAAAAAATTTACTGATGCATTGAATAGAAGACATTATTTGTTGACTGAAATGAAGGTTGAAGTTCTTGGTTTTGATGAAATGAAAGAGTTGTATGATGCTGATTTTGATTTTTTTGAGGCATGGAGAGAGTGCAGAGCACCAAATCTAAAAGATCACATAAGTAAGTATGATGAATATTTCATTCAAGAATGTATGTTGTTGAAAGATACTCAGTTGTGTATTCTTAGAAGTTCTATGAGGTTGAATCTGATTAAGGAAAAGCATAGTGGTGGATTGGCTGGACATTTTGAAATTGATAAGACATGGAGTTTGCTGAAAGAGAAGTATTATTGGCCACAAATGTATAAGGATGTTCAAAAATTTGTAAAGAGTTGTGGAGTTTGTCAAGTTGCGAAAGGAGTGAGTCAAAATACTGGTTTGTATACACCTATTACTGTTCCTGAGAAACTTTGGAGTGACATCAGTATGGATTTTGTTTTTGGATTACCTAAGATAGTGAAGAGGTACGATTCCATATGTGTTGTAGTGGACAGATTTTTTAAGATAACTCATTTTATACCATGTAAGAAGACATCAGATGTTGAGGATGTTGCTGAATATTTTTTTAAAGAGATTGTGAGATTGCATGGATTACCAAGAAGCACTATTTCTGATAGTAAGTTTGTTGGTTATTTTTGGAAGACTTTGTGGAAGAAGATGGATACTGAATTGAAGTTTAGCTCTACATTCCATCCACAAACAGATGGACAAACAAAGGTTGCGAATAAAGGCTTGGGTAATTTGCTAAGATGTTTAGTTGGGAATAAACCAAGTAATTAGGAGATAGTATTGGCACAAGCTAAATTTGTATATAATAATTCTGTGAATAGGAGTATAGGGAAAATAACTTTTGAGATTATTACTGGAATGCATCCTAGAGGTATATCAGATTTGAGAGATGTTGCTGGTGAAGAAAAGAGAAGTGCTGCAGGAGAAGAATTTGCTAATTTTATGAAGTCTTTACATAAGGAAGTGAAGTTGAGGTTGGAACAAAGTAATCAAAAGTATAAGGAGAACGTTGATTAGTCTAGAAGACACCATTATTTTCAAGTTGGTCATGAGGTGATGGTTCATCTGAAGAAAGAAAAATTCCAAGTTGGAACATACAGTAAGTTGAAGTTGAAGAAATTTGGACCTTGTAAGATCTTGAAGTTGAAGAAATTTAGACCTTGTAAGATCTTGAAGAAGTTTGATAGTGGTAATGCTTATGAATTTGAGTTGCCTGATGACATGGATATCTCCTATATTCAATATTTCTGATTTGTATAAGTATCATGAGTCAGAGGATGAAGTTGTTGTATTAGATGATTATCCTAAGAAGCAGATTGAACAAGTTGAATAGATATTGGATTAGAGAGTTGGCAAGAGCACAAGAGGAAAAGATTACTATGAATATTTGGTAGAGTGGAAGAAAAAACCTATTGAAGATGCTTCATGGATTTCTCAATTTGAGTTGGATTTAGCTCAAGTTGTGACATCTCAATGATTCAAGAGAATCATTTCTTTCAACCCCAGTTGTCTAATGCAGGAGCATCCTAGGTTGCCTTGTTATCCTGCTCATTTTTGTTCATTTTGCAAGTTGGTGCCTAGCAATTCCTTGTGCCTAGAAATTCCTTCATGTGTTGTGCCTAGCAATTCCTTCGTGTGCCTAGTTATTGTGGCAATTCCTTCATGTGCCTAAAAATTCCTTCATGTGCCAAGCTATTGTAGCAATTCCTTTATGTGCCTAGCAATTCCTTCATGTGCTGAGTTACTGTAGCAATTCCTTCATGTGCCGAGTTACCCAGTGTATGCTGAGTGACTCTTCATCTGTCGAGTTACCTAGTGTCAACATCATTTGGACATAATTTTTGCGAGCCAACTTGCAGGATTTATTTCAATTGCGACATTTATGTTAAGATCTCTTCTTGGGATGTGTCCAAACCGTTGTTGAGTCAGCCTTCCTCTTATGTAATGTTCTAGAATGATCTGTAAGCCAGTTTGGCAAGTATCTATAGAGTGTTTAGGTTTAGAGTTAGGCAAGTTTTTGGGAAAAGGAATGGGAGCGGAACTGAAAGTGAAAATTTGCAGTTGGATCTTGAATGTGAATGTATTTGTAATTGACCATAACTCAGAAGGCCTTACAACTGGGCATGTATGAAGATGTTTTGATGAATCAATAAAAATATTTCACTCTTCTTCCTCCTTTGGCTACTGTTCCTTATGTTTGCTTCCATTGTGTTAACTCTTGCAGGGTGGTTTGGATAATTGGGTGAGCCTTTGGCCCTAGTTATTTATCCTTTTCTTGCATCACTTCTAGACTTATCAACATTCTCCTTATACTTTTGATTACTTTGTTCCAATCTTAAATTTGCTTCCTCATGTAAAAAATTCATAAAATCAACAAACTCTTTCCCTGCAACACTTCTCTTCTCTTCACCAACAATATCTCTTAAATTTGATATCCTTTTAGGCTGTATTGCAGTAACAATCACAAAAAGTGTTTCCTTATGCTCCGATTCATGAAATTGTTATATTCAAATTTAACCTGTGTAATACCAACTCCTAATTACTTGGCTTATATCCAACTAAACATCTTAGAAAATTACCCAAACTTCTATTCACAACCTTTTTCTGTCCATCTATCGGTGGATGGAGTGTAGAACTAAACTTCAACTTAGTACCCATCTTTTTCCACAAATTCTTTCAAAAGTAACCAACAAACTTACCATCTCTGTCAGAAATAATACTTCTTGGTAATCCATGCAATCTAACAATCTCTTTAAAGAAAATCTTAACAACACGCTTAACAATTGATGTCTTCTTACAAGGTATGAAATGAGTCATCTTGGAAAATCAATCCACAACAAAAAATATAAAATCATACCTCTTTACTGTCTTAGGCAATCCAATAACAAAATCCATATTGATGTTACTCCAAGGTTTTTCAAGAACAGAAATAGGTGTATACAAACCAATATTTTGACTTACTCCTTTTGCAACTTGAAAAACTCCATAACTCTTTACAAATTTTTGAACATCCTTATACATCTGAGGCCAATAATACTTATCTTTTAGCAGACTCAATGTCTTGTCAATTCTAAAATGTCCAACCAATCCACCACTATGATTTTTCTTAATCAAATTAAACCTCATAGAACTCTTAGGAATACACAACTGAATTCCCTTTAACAACATACCTTCTTGAATAAAATATTCACTGAACTTACTTGGTTGTTCTATTAAACTAGGTGCTCTACACTCTGTCCACATCTCAGAAAAATCAGGATCAATACCATACAACTCCCCCATCTCATCAAAATCAAAAACTTCAACCTTCATCTTGGTCAGCAAAGAACATCTTCTACTCAATTCATCAACAACTTAGTTAGTGGCTCCACTCTTATGCTTAATCACAAATGTGAAACTCTACAAGTACTCAACCCACTTCATATGTCTCTGATTCAACTTATGTTGAATTCCCAAGTACTATAAGGCTTTATGATTAGTATACAACACAAACTCCTTAGGAATCAAATAATGTCTCCACTTCTTCAAAGCTTGAACAATACCATAAAACTCTTGATCATACACAAAATACTTCCTTTTAGCATCATTCAACTTCTCACTAAATCAAGCAACAGGTTTACCTTCTTGACTCAATACAACTCCTATTGTACTACCACTCACATCACATGCAACTTGAAACACCTTATTGAAATTAGGCAAAGCCAATACAGGTAACTCAACAACCTTTTATTTCAAAGTATCAAAACTATTATTAGCTCCATGTGTCCACTTGAATTCTTTTTTATCTCCTCTCATTGTCTTAGTCATAGCATTATAAACAGAATTGAAATTCCTTATAAACTTCTTGTAAAAATTAGCCAAATCATAAAATGATCTTACCTCACCCACATTCTTAGGTGTAGGGATATTTTCCAATTGGCTATTGTTTATATTCACCAATTTATGGACGACATGTTGCAAGTAATTTTAACCCTAAAGCGGGAAAAATACTTGTATAAAAGGGCTTAGGATTAGGGATTGTTTCATAAGGTGTGATGCAAAAATTGGTTCTTGCGGTGGTATTGAGCTGTAAGGGATTACGGATTGTAATCACTGGATCGTAATAATATTGGATTTTCTATTTGGTGGATGTAGCCTAGGGTTTGGGTGAACCATGTTAAATCTTGGTGTCTTTGTGTTAGCGTTTTTAATTCCAACCATCAATTTAGTTCAATCTTGACAATGATGATGTGTTGGAGACACTTTAGTTTGAAAGGTTTTTTATGGATCCATCAATCTATCATGAAATCTATTGCATAAATTTCTTTGTAACTGCATGATTTCATGCATTGATCATGAACAAAACTTGATGTTAGTTATTAACATCATCACCGTAATGTATTGTTATATATGGTGGATTCCATCATTGTAATTCATTCAATTTTATTTTCCATTCTAGAATTATTCATTTTTTTCACAATGTGTTACTCTATTTTTCTCTGTTCTTTCCTACAAATTTGGCTTCTATATTCTAGCTAGATCTATGTTAAAAAAAAAAATTCTACATGGTATCAGACTTAGTTACTAGAAAGGAGAAGTGCATTTTTTTTGTTTGCAAGAAATGAAGATTAGAGTTCTCAAGAATTGAATTTTCAATAACTATCATTCTCATGTCATTAAATTATTTTGAATGGAAGCCTATGATTCTACTTTTTTTAGAAATAGGGAATACGTTGAGGGGTAGGAGGGTCAATCAATATTCTACAAACTATAGCCCAAAATTGGATATTATTAATTACCTTATAACTTGCATATGAAAGTAAACTAACAATGCTGAATAGTAAACATAACCATGCAATAAGAAAAATCATAACACCATATTTGTTAACTAGGGAAACTCTAGCCAAGGAAAAACCCCGGTGGAGATGGCACCCACAAAATGATCCACTAATCAAAAGTATTTGGTTAAAAATATTGACCCTATCAGGAGTCTATTACATATGTATAGTGTCTTGGTCCTTGTTAGAGGACATAAGCCTTGTCAGAAGCCTTAACCTTGTTAGGAGTTGGTACATATACATATTCAAAATGATGTACAAGATAAGCCCATTTTCCAAACATGTAACTTACAATGCAATTCCTTGATACAAAAAGATAGATATAATAACCTCTTGCTCCCTGCTAATATCTTCAATATTTGATATGTCACTTGCTTCTCTTCACAAAATTTATACTAATCTAACCAAACATAAGAATTTGCATCACTTAATATTCACATAGTATTCCTTAGAAACACAGTTTACTTTGCATATTGTAATATGCCGTTATACCCTTGTAATTCACAAATTATTGTCCAGTCGACCTTCAAGCTTTCACACACTCAGAAAAATACAAGATTAAATCTTTCCCTCTTAGGGTTAAAAACTAGGATGACATCCCTAACCAGTCAAGCAATTATTTTGTAAAAAAAATAATTCCTTAACTCATAATTACCCATTTTTTGTTGTGCTTCGTTCCTGCTTGTATACTACCGCAACTGGTAAAACTGTCATATCTTCTTCTGTACTAACCATACTAACTCATGCACTTACACACATCATCCTAAAATTTTGTACTGGTCATACCTAACTATGCACATTCCCATAACATTTCATTCATCCATACATATCAAAACTATCTCTGTTCTACCAAATAAACTATCTTGTACTTAGACAATTTTCAAGTTTAATTGTAGAATCTTCTCTTGCACATAATACCTTCTTCATACAAGGTATATGTTTCCATAAATGAGAACTCTAAATCTTTTTCAAATAATCCTATTTATCCAAATTGCCAACAATCTCCCCCTTTGGCATTGATGGCAATATATGGGAAAACTGGCTAAGTCCCAAAATGTCAATCAAAACTTTACAAAAATGTGGTCTTTACAAAATTCACAAAAAAACAAAATTTTTGGATCATCATATTTTATAACCATCTTTCCTTATATCTTCTATCACATTTTAATTCCCCTTTGACAATAATACTCTGCATAAATACTACTCCACCTTTCTACATACATCATGTTGGTGTTTGAAAATGTTGGAGGGTTTTCAATTATCCCCATGAGAATATGACATATCTAGGGGCAGCTAACTCCCATTCTCAACATATCATTTCAGACACAGGGCAAACTATAAGGCTTGACCCTTCTTCTACTTCAGGCTCTGCTAAACTTAGGCGAGTAGACCTCGGATTCAAATGATACCGTACTAGTGCAAAAACATATCCCTGAATCTATTAAAAAAATTTTACCCTTATTTCTCCCAATGACTCATGAAATGACACAGATCTACAGTAGCTAAATGCAAAGCTATGAATCTCATACGCCGAGTGAGGGTTAAACATTTAGGTCCTTCAACATGAAAGGGAAAGAACATTTGATTAATAATGTTGAATTCAACAAACCCTCAGTTATGTAGTAGTAAGACTGTAATGATCTTGTAACTGACCAATGCCTAATCCATTGGGAAAATCCATGAATCAAATGCATACATATGGATATTTGATACTTATGTATATATTAAGATATATGATCTATCTATTTACCTTGTAAATAAACATCAGTGCTCAATGCCAACCTCATTCTTACATGATATCCTTCTCAATAAACCTGCAACCTTGTTGATTCACTGAAGCATTTACATAACTCCTTGAGTCATAAGCAACAATAAAACAACATACAACCTTAAGGGACTGCAACTATGACCTAAGCTCTTTGTTCAAAGATCATAAAACATTGACAATTCATTGAGATTGGAGACAAGAATTGGAATGAAACTAATGAAATTCTTCTGCTCTTTGTATTATTTCCTTGAAATTATATAGTCATATGCATGAAATGAAAAACATGAAACAACCTAACAAATATGAACTATCTGTATTAACCTTCTTAATGCTGTTCATACAAGAGAGAATGTGCTGAAAGAATGTGGTTTCACAGTAAAACAATGGAACCCTGCTGGTATTACCCAGAGCAAAATGCCAACAACTAAAAAAGAGAAAAAGGAAGAAAGATATAGAAAAGAAGCAATTCTAGGATTGAATCTGCAACTGACATGTGCACCCTCAGAATTCCTTCCCAAGAAGATGAAAAAGCTTCTCTCTACCTTCTCTCTGTAACTGCATTTCAAATCTTCATCATTTGGTCCTCAACAACACAAAATATCTCAAAAATTTGATGAAAAGAATAACTAATTTTATGCCTGATTTTAACTCACAACAACAATAAAAATCAGTTAAAATATGAATTCTAGAAGCTTGCAAACTTTTCCAAAATTTGTTTTAGCCTCAAAAGTCTCCAATATATGTTCCCCAATTGATTATGACTTTCCATAATGAATTCTACCCCTTTTATTGAGAATGCTCTTGAATTTGCAAATATGCTTACAGAGCATACCAATGAAGACCTGTGCATAATATGACCTCAAAAATGGATAACTCATTTTCTCCCAGTTCCAATGGTATATTGCACTACCTATTTTGGATTAAAAATGCTCCTCTTATGGCCATTTGAAATTCAAGGTCCTAAGCCATGATCAGTCATTAAAATTCAAAAATTTAAAAATTTAAATACTCAAAACTATATAAAAACTTTAAATTTATTCAAATCCTTCATTTTAATGACTTATACATTGAATATTTAAACTTTGATTTGATTTGATTTTTCAAATTCTCCCTCCAATCTTGAGATGCCACATGTCCATCTTTCATTGGGCCATCAATTTGAAATATTAATTAATTAATTAATTAATTAATATTAGTTAATTTCCAATTTCTCATAGCACCGGAGGCATTTGATATTTCCTTTTTGTTCTCTCGCACAATGACAATATTAATATTTTATTAATATCTGATAAATCTTGTAGGGCCGAGACCCTTCTATATTACCCTTTACGTTCATACAGGCTTTAAATGGCTTTACGCTCTCACGCCTGAGCGTATCCCCGAAACCTTTCTAAAATTGTTTTACGTTCATACGAGGGCTGGCATATGGGCGAAGGTCTTTAAAATTTGGCCTACGCCCTCACGCGAAGCTTGAGCCACTGGAGCATCGGGAAGACTTAACATCTCATCCTTTGCCTATATGCTTGAGCCTAACATCGGACATGTGCAATCCTTACCTTCTCGACTTCACACTTTGCTTCAGTTTTAGTGAGTCAAAATAGATTGACTTCGGCTCCACACGACCCCTTAACAGGTCGGGCCTACCACATGGCCGTGTCTTATTAGACCCCTTACCAAGTGAGTGATATTCTATTAAAAGAACTTAAAACTTCTTACCCACCCAATGTTGGATATATCACTTTATATTGTTTTATCTTTGTTCTTCTCTGCAATTCTAATCTCTGACCTGCGGCCTATTCTTCTTGCTTGGCGCTTCCCATTGTTGGTCTCTCTGCCTTTCACGTGTGGATATCTTCATATTTTGCACAGGGTCTGCGTGAGGGATTTCCTTAATATGCTAGCTGCTTCATGCAGAGATCTACTTCTTTATTTGATGCACAGGTTCTTTTTAAGAGGCATATTGTGTGCTCTGCACTTTCTTGCACTACTTGTGGCTTCTTTGCTACATGCACTCGCTGCCTTTTCTTCCTGCTCATAGCTTCTTTATTGATGGCATCCCCTTCCTCAAAACATGGGGCTCTATCTTTCAGTGGCTTTCATCTTTATGCGTGTGGAGCTTCTTTCCAACAAGGATGCCCCTTCTTAGACATGAGACTCCCTACAGATTTAATGGCTGTGAATGTTTTCCATTGCATCTTGCCATCTTCCAAGAGGCCTCAATGTGTTGGTCTTAAGCAATAACAAGTAGAAACATTGCTGTGTGCCTGCCAATCGTGGAGCTTTTATTTTATTATGCATGGGATGATCCCTTTGCTTGCTATGACTGGTGGAAAACTTCTACTACTGCTCACTACGCATCTTCTCTAGCTTTCAAACATGCAAGTCTTCTTTTTAATGCGTAGGTTATATTTCATTTTGACTTATCCTGTTCCTTCATGCTACTGGATGTCTTTTCATTTGGCGTGAGGCACCTATTCATGCCACTTTCCTTTACGTGGGCTGGTGGTCTCTTTGCTCGTGCTACGGTTCTAAACTCTTCCTCCAGCTCTATCACCATATCCGTCTCCCCTGCTTGAATGCCTTTGCTTGGTGTGGCCTGATGCAAGGGTTACTCCTTTTTTGGGTCTCCAACAACCTCTTCTTTGTTAAAAATTTTCACATCCCTGTTCCCTAAATATAGACATCAAAGATGCACCTTCCAAGGCACCATATCAAATATGTTAAAGCAATCTCCTTAGCCTTGGTGTCATCATCTCAAGCCACATGCTTTTGATTCCTACTGATGATATTGAAGCCAACATATCCTTTTATTTACTGAAAGAAACTAAATAATTATCTTCAAAATTTGTAGTTGATAATGAGTTCTTGTGGCTTGAAAAACCTTTACTTTGAGGTCCTTGTATTTCGTTTGAAGCAAATTTAACTCACTTTTTCAGGTAATCAATATCATCTCGTGTAATACAACTGAAGTAAGACTCCATCTCCTTCCCAACTAAATTTGAGCATGCAAGACTTCTTGCATTGTCAACATCTTTTGAACACCCCAAATCCCACCATCTTATCAATTTGGTGAAAATTAGGTGGGCCCCAAAGTGGGTCCAACTAATTTTTTTTTCCATTTCTGTATGACTGAATCCCCAAACTGATTTATTGAATGCATGAACTAATTAGAAACAAGTTCGACCACTAATTAATCCTTAAAAACTCATTTTTCATTAATTTGCAACTTGTCAATTTCATGCCAGGAGGTCCGTTTAATGGCCTTAAAAACTGATCCAAACAGATAACTGGGCTTTGAAATCTGGGATACTGATTCTTTGCTCTGCACTCTTACACCCTGTCGAATCTCATCTCATGAAAAATTTGGGTTCAAAAGATATTGACCATCAAAGTTGACTTCTTAGAATTGCCTGCAATAAAACATGTCAGAAAGTAATAAATTGGGTTCAGATTTGGCTTTGAAAATTGGGCAAATTGACACTTGGGAAGACAAAAATTGGGGTGTTGGTTCTCTGTCACAAGGAGAGCATGGATCTACAATTTGGGTTGATGATATATAATGGATGCAAATGGCGAGCGGTCAAAGTAGGCTACTTAGAATTTGTAAACTAGAAACATTGATAGAAAACATTTTTTGCAAATGGAAATGACCTAGAAAAGTGTGCAAATGGATTCGTCATGATTTGAAAATTGGCACACTTGAAGTATTTTCAGAGTACAACATAGTGGTACAATACATTCAGTCTCACCTATCATGGATTAGGAGTTGCAACATTCTGAATAGGGGTACCAAACAATTTGCATCTGCTGACACTAGTAAAAAGATAGACATTCCATTTGGAATCGCGTTTGAAAACTGATCAAATAGATTCGTCATGAGATGAAACTTGAAACATAACAAGTCTCTAAAATTTGTAATGCAATACAACATGAATTTCAACATTTTGGTCAATTGGTCAAAATTCATAACAAGTCAAACAGGGCTTCCCAGAAATTTGCACAATTACATAAAAGCATGAAACAATAACTGACCAACTTTGAGGGATTCAAAACCTAGTCAAACGGACTCAAAATAACTCAAAATCTGAAACGTAGGTTCTTGGATATGGAAACTAGACACTTCCAAAGCAGTGAATCACAAAAGATTTTTGGGTGTGAGATATTCAATGACAAACACAGCCTCCTGTCACTGTTTGACACTTATGGTAAAATGCAGATTTGAAATTTGCTCAAAATGAGACTTCACAGAATGGCTCAGAATATCAATTTATCATCATGGAACAAGTGCACAGGCTGAATGGAAGGTGTTAGAAACATTGAGCACCTCTTAGGGCTCAAAGATACAGTCGGGTACATAGGCATTCATGGGGCTTGATTTGGTTTGATTTGACTCAAAACTGAAAAAGATGCTCATAATGGGAACACAATTTTGAGTGCCAACACATCATACAATTATTCCATTACTCCCCCTTATATTATACTTTATACAATTTTCCTATATTACTTTCCCTTTGACATCAATGAAAAATGTGTCAAAACTTATGTACAAGTCAAAATTTTGGATCTATACCTCTGTAATTAGGTCAATAAGCATGAAATTTGGTCATCAAAACTTGTCTTCAAGCTCTTAAAATTCTTTTACCACGAGTCTTCGACTCCCTCTAATATGTTGAGAAGAGTGCAAAGCCCATAAGATACAATTTCAACTGCATTCAAATATGAATAGACAAATTTCTCAAATGATGTCTTTGCCAACAAACATTCTTCTACTTTATTCTCAAGGGTGGTTATCTTCAGAGATAAATGTTCTTTAAGAAGTGAGAACCTTTTGGTTACTCTTTCTCTATTCATTTCAATAAAGACTATTTCGTCATAAGTCTTCCCAATGTTTGCCTCAATATCTTCTACCCTTTTATCATACTGTTAAAGCTAATTTACTAGTTCTTGAACATCTTAATGCTTCTTCATAAGCTCATCATCACTATCCTTTATGAATTTGAATGATAATGCACACTTAGCATATAGTGCCTTTCCTTTTCTTATCTCTTTTATATAGACATGAAGAGCTCCCAAGTCATTTTTAATATTTTGACAAACTGTGTCAAACATTTGTGTATCCTGCTTGGCTTGTGCTTGAATTGCTCTGCCATGTCAACAGGATTAGTGAAATCTGTATCAAAGGATTTCACTACTTCCTTGGCTTTTAGCTGTAAATCTTGTTCTATCACTTGTGAAGGAATTGTACTCTGCATTTTGTCCAAGACTTCAATTAGAGTCTTTTCTATATTGTTCATTTTCTTATTCTTCTCTAGCAACTTAGTCAAAGATGACATGAGTCCTTTCTAATTTTCATCATCATCTGATGCTATTGCTACTTCTTTTGGCTTCTTTTCTTGACTGCTCTTTTCCCCTTCTTCTTTCTTTTTGACTTCCTCTTCCTTCTTCTTATTATCTTCTTATTTTCTCTTCTCTTCTTCTTCTTTCTTTTTCTTTTTCTTTTCTTCCACTTCTTTCTTTTTCTTCTCTTCTTCTTCTTTCTCTTTTTTCTCTTCCCCCTTTCTTTTTCTTTTTTGTTCCTCTTTTTATTTCTTCTCTTCCTCTTCTTTCTTTTTCTTTTCTTCTTCTTTCTCTTTCTTCTCTTCCTCTTTTTTATTTTTCTTCTCTTCTTCCTCCTTTTTCTTTTTCTCTTCTTTTTACTTTTTATGTTCTCCTTATTCTTCTTCATCCTCAAAGCTAGTGTATCTAGTCAAATTGTAAAAAATATTTATATCATAATCCTTAAAAGGATCTTATGATGTATCAACCGTTACCTTAGTGCTGTCAATATGCATAGTATCTATAGAAATTATGTTGGAAATGATTGAATAAGAATGATGAAACTGGCAAAGAATGTTTTCAATCATTGTTTTGTCATTGATGTCAAACTTGCTACTTGCAGGAATGACAATTGTTTTAGTGATCCAAATACTATCAATTGATTGACAAGGAGGCGACAATCAATAAGAATTAACTAGAGTACCTAGAGAAAGGTTGAAGTTATGATGTTGTAATGAAGTACAAGGATCGGCTAAGCCATTGATGAAATAGTGTATTGTTGACATATTCTAAGACACATATAATAGACACATTAAAACATATCAAAGATGTAAGGGTTTAGCTATGTTATTTGTGACAGCTTAACTAAGTTCATAAGAGAATGCCAAGCAAGCCTAGTTAGTGCCGAACAAATTCTTAGTTGAAGCCGAGAAAAGTTCACTTTTAGAGTGTGCCGAGTAAATATCAAGTGCTGAGCAGAAAACAAGTGCTGAGTAAATATCAAGTGCCGAGTAGAAAACAAGTGCCGATTAAACATCAAGTGCCAAGCAACAAATAAGTGCCGAGTAAAGATATAGATGCCGAGTAGGATACAAGTGCCGAGTAACACAGAAAAAGCTGAGTATCAGTAAACCAATAATGCTGAGTTGCTGCATTATTTTGAAATCAAAGATTCGCTAGATTTGAGCCAACAAGGTTGTTACCTAGAAATTTGTAAACCAGATAGAAGATAAGAGTGATGAGCTGGTGGCACAGAACACCATGTAAAAAGGTTTTTAGCAAATACAATTGGATGCTAGACAAGGTTTCTAGATGAAGAAGAAATATAGGGTAGATACATTGTATCCTACCTAATCTGTTGAAACCCTAAAATTGGAGAGGGAGAATTGAGCGGGAAAGATATTTTAGATTTCTATTTAAGAAGTCATAAGGTCACGAAGCAGCAGTGTGGTGGTAGTAAGAAAGTATGAAAGCATGAGCTACTGAAGAAAAGTGCTAAGGAGAAATAGAGCAAAGAATACTCTGTTTCGCTGGATGACCACAGCTATGATTGCATTGGTATGATGAGTAAAGAAGACTCAAGGAAATAAAGCTTGAGAGGAAGACAAGCTAACAGACCTGAAGTGATTAAAAGCCAAGCAAAGGATTGAATTGAAGCGTGATCTGTAATCTACAAGTTATGTTGTAAGTTGTATCAGATCAAAGCCATTGTTGTTACTTTCTAGCAATTGTAACAGTTAAGATAAATCCTATGGACTTAGGTTGGTTTAATAGCCATATTGTAAATCCTTTAACAGGGTGACATTCCAAGTGAATGTTACAAAGTCCTTTAACCAGGCCCATTCCTAACAGTTTGGTGAAATCCTCTAATAAGGTCGCATTTAACAATGTGTTGTAGCCTTTAATAGGGCAGGCTTCTCACAGGGCAGACCATCAGAAGTGGTTAAAATCAATTGCGTAGTTATTTTGTGGGTATCATCCCCACCCCAGTTTTACCTTCTTATTCCTGGAAGGTTTCTGGGTTATCAAATTCTTAGTGTTATGGTGTGATGCATGTTTACTTTTCTTAGTTGTTTCAATATTTAAATTGCATACATGATAAGTTCAGTTATGCACCATTAAGGATTTTTAGAGAAAAGGGAAAAATTGTTATTATGGCATTTGGACCTTGAATAACTGATTCACACCCCCCCCCCCTCTCAGTTATTCTAAAGAATTATAACAAATTATTATTTGCGGAGTGAGAGATACCTGTTAAGGTTATAGCTTCTATCAGATTGATTTTAACACAAGATACCTTGTTGATGGTAAATCATCTTTAAGATAAATATCTTATAATATATATTATATATGTAATATAATATATATTATACATTAATATTATTATATAATAAATATATACTATAATATAATAATATAATAATATATTACATATATGGTTAACATATTACTATTATTAATATGTTAACTAGTGATGTTTAACCGTAGAGACATGTCTCTTCGTGACACATGTCTTCTCTCATATTTATGAGTCCTCAAATCTGCATTTGGAAGATAATTAATACAATGACATTATTAGTACATTTACAACGATCCTAGAAATCAACATGGTATTAGAGTAGGTTCAAATTTTGAAAAAGGACTTAAAGGAAAAATGAAAGACATGAAAAACAAAATGCAAAACAAATGGCGAGAAACAACGACCCTACCAGGAAATCCATAAAACCTTCCCAACTATCAAGAATACTAAAAAATGGAAATCATCTGACTCATCGAGAGAGTTGAGTTTACGAGACAAGAATACAAAAAGAAACAAAGGGGTAACAATTTTTCTAAGGAAAAAATGGAGCATGTGTTGTGGAACCACAACAATTATGAATTAATATTTTACAAATTTTCATGATCCCTTTTTAAAATGATAGACTTATATTCAATATATAGTCAAGAAATAATAAAAATATCGTCATCATTATTCACAAACTAAGTCTCAGTATTGAATTATTTCTTTATAAAATTTATTTTTCATTAAATGATATAGATATATTTCCCCCTATTTTTTCTAATATTTTTGGTTCACTTCCAAGGAACTCATTAAAGATTAATAGTAATAGAAAGAAATAAACATCTTATAAAAAAATCAAAATAATAATTTTGTTGATTAAAATTAAATGTTTAATAATAATATTATAAAATGAAAAAAATCACAACAATTTATTTAAGTACTTTTAAATTTTAGAAACATCATATGAAAAATAAAACATATTTAGAAACATCTTACTTTTTTAATATACTTTTCTAGTCATCCATTGAAAAAATATTTTATAGACTTTTTCAAAATCAGATATTCAAAAATAGTAAATTTTTACGTTGCTACATACATACATACATATATACATATGTGTGTGTGTGTTATATTGTGGTATCCCCACCTGATAATGTTGATAACATATGCAAAAGAGTCATATCAATTGTTAAGTTGTCATTAATATCAAGTCTTTATTGGCTAGACATTATGCTAATTTAGTAGAGTGCCATATCATTTGATTGATGAAGAGGATATGCAGAAAATATGATAATGATAAAGTTGATAAGTATTGGTATTCAATGGGCACCTAAAAGAGTTGGACTGTGATAATGTAATGTTGGTTTCATTGATTTAATATTATGTAATCATGTAATGTTGTGATTAAGTTCATAACTATTTGGTTGGTGAAATGAGTACAATATTGTTCGAGCTACTAAAGTATTACTCGAGCAATTGGAAAATAGAAGCTAAAGTTTAGTGTTAATCAAGTAATTATAGTGTTAATCAAGTGATGTATTGTGAGTGAAATGTAATGTTCACCATGTATGAGTTAGAAGAACAAGTTAAGAAAAAATTGATACGAGGCCAACTTATGATGAAATAAAGAATGTTTGAGAAGTTCAAAGGCTAAAGTCAAAGTAACTTACAAGGTTTATAACTGGAGATTGTAGTAAGATAAGGATGAGCACAAAGTTCAATAAAAGTTCTATTTTCTAAGTGACTAAATGCATTGAATCTAAGATCTATGTGTTGGAAATAATTGATTAATTATGTATTGTCTTTGATGTTACACAAAATGTCATATCATTGTCAATCAGTATATGCTGAGCTCACTCGGGCATTGAAGTTAGTTTCCTATGTCTGCCAAGCATTCCAAAATTTATCTAGTTTAGAAGATAGTGTCTATCGAGTTCACTTGGGCGACAAAGTAAAGTTTACAGAAGTTGAGTGTTAACTGAGCTCACTCGGTTAATGAAGGTAATGTTGTATGGAACTAGTGTTAACTGAGCTCACTCAGTTACCAAAGGAACTTCATGAATATGCAGTGTTAATTGAGTTCATTTAGCTAACATAGGAAAATAGCATTGAGTTAGTATCTACTGAGTAGGGTTGGCTAAAGAAGGATTTCCTTATTTTGGCATATTGAGTTCAATTGATTTGTTTGTTGGTTCTAGCTGACTGAGAAGATGAATATTAATTATTCTAAGTTGTATTCAAGCCAACTTGACAATGTGTAAGATATAAATATAAGGTCAAGTTGAGGATTGAATGTATGGAACATAATTGAAGATTTGATGATGCTTAGAGGAAGCGAATTAGAAGGATAAGAAGAATATCCTTTTTGAGATGCAAAGACAAATTCGATCAGGAAGGATCAAGCATACAAGCCAGAATTGAGAAATGTAATCAGCAATTCAGTTGCATCAGAAATCAGGTTATCTCATTGTTACTCTCTAACCATTATAGTAGTGATCTAAATCTCTTAACAGAGTTGACTTAATAGCTATTTGTAAATCCTCTAACATGGTGACATTTCTATTGAATTGTCTAAAGACTTCTAACAAGGCCACTCCTAATAGGGTGATTAAATCCTCTAAGAGGGTCAAACCTAATAGTGTATTTTGTAACCTTTAACAAGTTTGGCTTCTAACAAGGCCCACTTCATAAGAGTGAAAATCAATAACTAGTTACAATTGATGATTTTTTCTAAATTGGGTTTCCACGTTAAAATCTTGGTGTCAATTGTGTTCATTCTATTCCTTTTATAAGTTTGCAACTAAGTTAAAGTAAGATCAATCATAGATAATATCTTAAGATTTTCATGATAACCATTTGCCGAGCTATTTCACTATTTACCGAGGTACAACAGAGATCAATTTTGATTTGTATTGACATCTAAGGGATTTGGGATTTATTTTTGTGGTAACTGATTCACCCCTCCCCTCTAAATTACTCCTCTTATATTTCCAAAAATTGGTATCAGAGCTTTTGGTGCTTGCAGAGAAGGTTTTAAGGATTTGTTGCGACTCAAAATCGAAGCCCTGTTTTTGAGTACCATTGAAAAATCAAGCCCTATAAGCACTTTTTGATGCTTTTGTACCTGACTATCCATTTGAGGCTTAAAAGGTGTTTTATGTTTCTAACACCTTGCATTTAGTATGTCTATGTTTTCCATGATGATAAATTTCCATTTCGAGCTATCCCGTGAAGTTTCGTTTTGAGCAATGTCCAAATCTACAATTTTGCCTGTGTCAAACAACGATAGGAGTCTATGTTTGCAATTGAATATCTCGCACCCAGTAATGTTTCATGATTCACTAGTTTGGGAGTATCTAGTGTCCATACCAAAGAGCCTATGTTTCAAATTTTGAGTTGTTTTGAATCTTTTTGACTAGGTTTCAAATCCATCAAAGTTGGTCATTTATTGTTGTCATGCTGATGCAAAATATTCAAAATTCTAGGAAGCCCTGTTTGACTTTTTATAACTTTGAACCAGTTGAACAAAATGAGAAAATTCCTTTTGTGTTGCATAATAGAGGTCAGATACTTTCTACATTTCAATTTTGAGCTTATGACGAATCCGTTTGATCAATTTTCAAATGCGATTCTAAATACAACTTCTAATTTTTTTTACTGGTGTCAGAAAGTGTAGATTAGTTAGTACCCCTGTTCATGATGTCATATCTCCAAATCTGTGAAAGGTAAGATCAAATGGATTGTACCACTATGTTTTCCACTATGTTTTACTCTAAAAATACTTCAAGTGTGCCACTTTTCAAATCTTGACCAATCCACCCGCACATTTTCCCATGTCAATTCCATTTGCAAAAACTGCTTTTATGCCATTACTTCCAATCTGCAAATTTGAGTAGCCCACTTTGACTACTCGCCAATTGCACCCAGTTATTTTTTATGAGTCTTATTCCTATATTTATGTTGTCCTCATGACAGTGAAGCAACACCCCAGTTTTTGTTTCCCCAAGTGTCAGTTTACCTAATTTTTGAAGTCGATTCCAAACATGTTTTATTGTTTTTTGATGTGTTTATGTGTAGGTAATTTTAAGTAAGAAAATTTGGAGGTCGATATCTTTTGATCCTGATGTTGTCATGAGACAAGATTCAATGGGGTAAAAGTGTGTGGGATAGAGATTCAATGTTGTTGATTTCAAAGCCTAGTTATCTATCTAGTTTAGTTTTTAAAGCTAGGCAACATGCCTCTTGACACATAATTCAAAGTTTGCATAAAGTGATAAAATGAGTTTCAAGTGATGATTCAGTGCTTGATTTTGATTTTGGATAGTTTAAAAAGATCAATGGATCAATCTGCGTATCAGTTGTCCGAAAATGAATTTTTTTAGCCAAACCCACTTTTGGGGCCTAACTAAATCTCACTTGATTGATAAAAAATGATGGGTATGACAAAGTGTTAGTGGTGGTGACTTTGATCTCATGGAACCAGTTTAGAAGTGATATTTGAAATATGTAGAGAGGCTCAAGTTAAAGGTAGAAGTTTGAATGTTTTAGCATGCACAAAATGATAAGAGATGTGACATTATTAAAATTTTGAAAGAGAAAAACAATCAATATACCTATGGTAATGTAAATGTTAGGCTTACATAAGCCTTTGGATTTTGCTGGGGAATGGAATGAGTTGTTCAAATTGCATATGAGGCCAGAAAGCAATTTCTAGATCAGAGGCTATGGATTACTAATGAAATAATTCACAATCCAATAGTGACTCATAGATTAAAGAAGATGAAGATTGAAGATATTCCTGTAATAGAAGAAGGAAAAGAATTTGATGTTGTAAACAATAGGATGTGGCAAATGAGCTTCTTTTAAAACAACCAAAGAAGGAAAGGGGGCATCAACAAGGTGCAAGATGCCATATTGGCGAATCTTGTAATTTGCAAGATTGAGAGTAGCTGGACGAACTTAATCAAGACCTGGCCTGGCCCAAAGCTTGGAGATTCAATTTCCCCAAAAGGACATCTACAAATCCATACCCATTGTAAAAGCACACCTTCACCATTTTTACTCACATAAGGTATAAGTTGATGTATTTACATACTTGTAGCCAACACAATTATAAGTCTAGTATAAAATGAAGGTGCAAGGCAGGCCTTATATCATTTTCCTCTTCCTTCTTTCTCTCTAGCCGTCAACGCAAACTATGATGAAATCTACGAGTGGAGATGCCAAGTTTGGAGGAGCTTCCAATGAAGAAGAGAACGCTGCAATACAGAGAGAGGAAGCCTCTGTGTGAAGCAATAGGAAGCTGCCATAATAAAGGAATCGATGTAGGAGGTAGAGGAACACAATATTGAAGCCACTTGGAAGGGGCAACATGTGAAGAGGTAGGCATTGAGAAGAGCCGCAAGCCAAATAAAATGCCAACTATTGGAAATATATATGGAGTAACTGAGAGGGGGGGGGGGGGGGGGGGGGGGGGGGGTGAATCAATTACCAAAAAAACAAATCCATAGATCCCTTAGATGTCTTACAGAACTAGTTACTACTATCACTCAGTAGTCACACAGAAAAATGCTATAACTCGGTAGATGTACTGTAAATTATTATTGATCTTTAGGAATTCACAAAGATTTAACATGCATGCATAAAAGAAATAACATGAACACAAGAGACACCAGATTTAATGTGGAAACCCAATATGGAAAAAACCACCAAGTAACTAGCTACCAATTTTCACTCTTCTAAAGTGAGCCCTGCTAGGAGCCAATCCTATTAAAGGTTACAAAACACACTATTATGTGTGACCTTGTTAAAGGATTTAATCACCCTACTAGGAGCGGCCTTGCTAGAGGACTTTAAAAAAATTCAATAGAACTATCCACCTTGTTAGAAGATTTACAAAATGCCTATTAAACCAACTCTGTTAAGAGATTTAGGAAATTACTACTACAATGATGAGAAATTAACAATGAAGTGACCTAAATGAGATGCAACTTAACTTTGCTAATACATATCTCTATTTTGCTTTACTTAGATCCCCTCTAATCAAATAAATCTTTGCTACTCCTCAAGGATATCTGATCCTTCTTCAAAATTCACTCACACTTTCCTCTTCACAATCAATACACTTGCATGCTTGCTCATTCATCCATACTTTTGAATTCACAACTTGACCTTTTATTTATACCTTACAAATTATCCAGTTGGCTCATTTACAAGTTGCAATTACCAATAATCATTACATTAGTTGGCTACATTCATTACATGAAACAATTAAACTTTATTTCTCAAAACAATGAAATCTTTCACTGGCCGACCCTGCTCAGTAAACACTGCTCCATAAATCATTTCTAGTGTTAACCAACTGAAGCTCGATAAACATTGCAAACTCTGCAAAATCCTTTGGAGACTAAGTGAACTCGGTAAACATTGAATTTCCTTTGCTGACCATTTGAGCTTGGTAGAAATTGATTTTTGCCACAAAAAACTTCGATGCGAGTGAGCTTAGTAGAAATTGTTTCCATAGAGTAACTTCCAAGAACGCTTGGTAGACTCTGTAATTTTCTTTGCTGACCAATTGAGCTCGGTAGACTCTATCTGATAACTGATATGAAATTTGTGTAACATCAAAGGCAACACACAATTGAAAAATTGTATCCAACAATCTCCCTCTTTGGCATTGATGGCAACACAACATGTCATAGTAGATGAAATTTGAAAACAAGTCTTTATCTGACAGAACATTTCTCCCTCTTAGATTTTAAGCCACAAACTTCTCAAATATAGTAATCTTCCTCTATGAAGGAATTACATAGCTTCTTTTCAAACAACAAACTCTCTACAAAAAAATTCAAATTTCAGATAGATATGACAATATACTCTCCCTCTTTGACAACACATGCCAAAAACAACACATACCAAATGAGTAGCAATGTACCTTGAGTACTAATTCATATGCAATGTTTCCATAACTATGCTACATCAACTGAAAAGATCTTCAACTTGGTTCCTGTTGATGCATCACTAAAACTTTATTTTAGTGAGCTTTAGATAGGGGAATGACCCCTAACTTACGTCTTAGATATAAGAATGCATCCATAGGTAATGACTTGGTGAATATGTCAGCAATTTTTTCTTTTGTATGGACATATTCCAATCTGATCTCCTTATCCTGCACCAATTCTCTGACAAAGTGATACTTTATTGCAATGTTCTTGGTTTTTGAATGTATCACTAGATTCTTGGATATATTGATTGCACTTGTATTGTCACAAAACATAACAACTGGTTCTTTGATCTCAACCTTCATGCCTTCCAATAATTGTTTGAACCAAACAATATTAGAACAATTCGCTGCTATTGCAACATACTTTGCTTCTGCTATAGATTGAGATGTACAATTTTTCTTTTTACTTGTCCAAGAAACAAACCTCTTTCCAAGAAAGAATGCTCCTCCACTTGTACTCTTTCTGTCATCATTGTTTCCTTCCCAATCAGCATTAGTAAACACTTTCAAGTCCAGATTATGTCCAAATTTATACCACAATCCATAATCTTCAGTGCCTTTCAAGTATCTCAAGATCCTCTTGATTGCCATCATGTGATTTTCTCTTGGTTTTGCTGAAAATGTTGCTACAATACCTACTACAAGAGCAATATCTGGTCTTGTATGAACTACATATTGGGACTTTCCAATTATTGATCTATATAAGGTTTGATCGACCTCTTTAGATTCATCATCCTTGGTAAGCTTTAGTCCAGTACACATGGGAGTCCCAACTAGTTTACAGTCTTCCATACCAAATTTTTTGAGTATCTCCTTGATGTATTTTGATTGAGTAATGTAGATACCATTCTTGCTTTGCTAAATTTGAAGACCAACAAATAATTTAATCTCACCAAACATAGAAATTTCAAATTCCTTGTTCATTTGTTTTTAAAATTCTTTGCATAAATCATCATTCCTTGTAAAAAAAGTATCGTCCACAAATATTTCTACCAAAACAATCTTGTTATTTGATCCGTCTTTGATATACAAGCTATTATTATCATTAGTTCTCTGAAAACCAATCTGAATAAGATAGTTATGCAATCTTTCATACCATGCTCTAGGGGCTTGTTTCAGAACATATAATGCTTTCTATAACTTGCAGACCATGTCCTTCTTGTCTGGATCAACAAAACCTTTAGGCTATTCAATGTAGAGTTCTTCATCTAGAATACCATTGAGAAATGTAGATTTGAAATCCATTTGATATACCTTAAATCCTTTGTATGTAGCATATGCAAGTAAGGTCCTGACACCTTCTAGTCTTGCAACAGGAGCAACTCTCCATAGTCCATTCCTTCTTCTTGAGAGTAGCCTTTACATACCAATCTAGCCCTTTTTTTTTGATACCTTACCATCTTCATTCAATTTATTTATGAATACCCACTTAGTTCCAATCACATTTTTATCTTTAGGCCTAGGTACAAGAGTCCAAATTTTGTTCTGCTCTATTTTCTCTATCTCTTCATTCATAGCCTCAATCCAACTTTCATTTTCTAATGCATCTTTGACATTTCTAGGCTCAAAATCAACAAGTAAACAAGTACCTTTTAACTTACTTTTTGTCATAGTACCTTTAGATTTTTCTCCAATAATTTGATCTAGAGCATGATGTCTCCTTACATACTTTGCTAATAAATGCTCCTTGCCTTTTGACTGAGTTTTGCTGTCTTCATTTTGAATTTCAATTTTAGGTTCTGGCTATTTTGACTGTTGCTTGGGTCCTTCAGACTTGGTAGGCATTGGCTTGGTAGCATCTGAATGTGACTCGAGTTCCTTCAAATTAGTTTGAACTTCTTGCAACTCGATGACTAAAGACTTGGGAGTAGAATTTTCTTGATTGATAGATGCATTTGGAACTATATCAAGTTCAAGGAAAACAAATCTCCTATAATATTCTGGTTCCTTTTTCTTTCTTCTTCAGTCGTTTTTACAAACTCATCAACTTTCACATGTGCACTTTCTATGACTTTGTGAGTAGACAAATTTAAACATCTATATGCCTTACTCTTGCAAGAATATCCCAAAAATATGCCCTCATCACATCAAATTTTCCTTTTCTAGATTCTTTCAAAATGTAACATTTACTTCCAAATACTCTTAGGTAACTTAAATTGGGTTTATAGCCATACCATTACTCATAGGGGGTTTTGAATGAGTCCTTCTTCAGCTGTACTTGGTTCAAGGTATGAACTGGAGTGTTGATAGCTTCCTTCCAATATTTGATAGCAATGTTCTTTTCAATCATTAGAGTTCTTGCATAGTCCATGATAGATCCATTCCTCCTTTCAGCTATTTCATTTTTCTTGGGAGTTCTAGGTGCTAATACCTATCTTTTGATTCCCCTTTCAATGCAGAAGTTATTGAATTCATGGAGGATGAATTCACCACCTCTGTCTGACCTCAAGAATTTCAATCTTTTCCCTGTTTCCTTCTCTACTTTGGCCAAATACCATTTGAGCTTCTCAAATGCTTCTAATTTCTCTCTCAAATACATGATAGTCATCATTCTAGAGTAATCATCAACAAAAAGAATGAAGAACTTTTCACCAGTATAACTCTCAATTCCAATAGGTCTACACAAATCAGTATGCACAATTTCCAAAATTTCTTTAGACTGATAATTTTTACTTTTAAAGCTTGTCTTTCCCATCTTACCAATCTGACAATTCTTGCATAGACCAACCTTAGGTTTCTTTATACTAGGAATGCCTCTTACTTTCTTGAACTTGCTTATTTTCACTAGGTTATCAAAATTCACATGACATAACCTTCTTTTCCATAACCAACTTTCTTCAGCTTGAGCAATAAAACATGAACATTCACCAAGTTCAATATAGAACAAGTTACTTTTAGTTTGTATACCTGATCCAATCAACTTTCCTTTGTCATCCAGCAGTCTTGCTTTTCCATGCATGAATTTCACTTTTGAATCCAATATTGATTAGCTGTGCCACACTCAGTAGATTATGTTTTAGTCCTTCAACCTAATAGGCATTATCACATACAAGCTCTTTGGTTAGTGAGATTCTTCCTCTTCCTTTTATTCAACAAGGTTCATTATTACCAAATCTTACACTGCCACCATCATAGTCTTCAAATTATTCAAACTTAGTTTTGTCACCAATCATATGATGAGAGAAACCACTGTCTATGATCCATGTATCATTTTTGCTTACATGAGAGATAAGTTCCAATTTATCTTTCTCATCATTATCAGATTCATCTTTCAAAACAATATAAAAAATCTCATCTTCACTATTGTCAGAATCCTTAGAATCCTTAGCCATGAAACATGTTTTCTTACCTTTTTCTTTGAATGATTTGAAGTCTTTCTTTCCATTACACTTGTGATCTTTCTTCTCATCCTTGTTTTGCTTGTTTGGGCACTGTTGTCACAAAAGTTTTCACCCTTGTCCAAATTTTTTACCTAAGGACAACCTTGTGAAACATGGAAACAACCTCCAAGCTGTGGAACTTGAACTGTGAGGTTGAGTCTCTGGAGAAGGCTGTCTTCCTTTACTATTAGGGTGCACCTAACTACTCTTGGAGAGGAAAAGGGAGAAGGAATGCATAGAAGCAAATCTACCTATTCTAACCTAAGGGGGTGATACACCAAAATAGAGTGTTCAAACCAATCTGTGCCCATACATGCACTATTGAACCATCATGACACCAAAGATATACACATCTAGATGTGTTTTAATCTAACAATCACACGCAGATTAGAAAACCCAAATGAATGACACAAGGAAAGAGAGGATTTACTTATATACCATTCATAGGCCAAAAGAGATATAGTCATGCAAGATTGTAGATCACTACAATACACCAATAAGAGAAAAAAAGTTCTTGCACTTTACATCAATGGCTGAAGGAGATAAGGTATAATGTCATATAGTTAAGAGGCAAAGGGAATTTATAGTGAAATTGTAGAGCAATATTAGAGAAGTCAGAGAAGAGTCGACCAATACAAAATATACAAAAATTGCCTTTATAGCTCAAGCATAACTGAGATATTTTCTAACTGAAGTTACTCCACAACCACCGTCATTAAGCCTTACAGAGAATACTCATGCAGATCTAGGGAAAATCCAACCTTTGTGTAGACCTAAATATAATGAAATTTGATATTTTGTCAAAGTAGGACCTCAAAAAGATAGAAAACAGTGCTATTAAACCATTCTGACCAAGTAGATGGGTAGGAGTAGAGGTGGTGGAGTGTTCTCCTTCATTTACCCAGCACAACATTCACTTGGGAGTGGTTGGAATTGATCATGAGGATCAAATCACACAACAAAACTCGATCCCCTTTGTTTCTAGCTTGTGAATCAGCAAAGTTAGCAAGTCAACTGAACTCTGCCACCAGGATGAGCCACGTGGGCCAATAGTCTTTCAATTTTTTGCCACCCCACAAAGTCTCCACGTGGTTGACCACATCTAACTGACTAATCGAGCCACCTTTTCAAAACCCTGACCGCAATGTCTCCCAACTACCAATGCTAACTACAACATTATCTCCCCAACCTGTAAGGACACGTTTCCTTCAAGCGCTTTCCCACAATGTTTAACTTCTTCACATCTCCACAATGTGAGAAAGTGCCGATCGTTGATCTCCATGAGATCAACGATCATGAAAGATCTTATCATACTACACTTGCCCCTCAAAATTCCTAGGCCCACGAACCACTTAGCATCTAACTTAGCCTGACCCGGCCCCATTTGGCATCACCTTGTGGCATACGAAACCAACCTGACCCCACAAAGACACACCGCAGCGAGGCACTTGCCCACATTACTTAACATATTTTCACTTTCATGATGCGGGGAAGTGCTAGCCCTCAATTTGTTTGAATCTAATGATGGAAGGTACAACGTAGAAGATGTGATGTCACTGCAACTTTAGCTTTTATTCTTTTGTGCCCGCAAGGACACGGGGTGACCTAGCGCTTGCTCGCATTGTCAAGAAGTCTGAGAAAACACAAAATGCGAGAAAGCAAGCACCAATCAAATTGCCAACTCACTCAATAGCTTTCCCCTCTACGACCCACAAAAGAAGATGGACCCACCTGCCATGCATCACAAAGGGGCTTCGCCACATTATGTAAAGGTCATTTGTTTTGAGAAAGTAGGAAAGTGTCCATTGTAGATCACAAAAGATCTGACGATTGGAAAAGTTGTGGGCCAGTGGAATACCATAAAGTTTTAATTATTTTATTATTTTTTGTATTTTTAGGGCATTTTAAATACTATTAAAGATGGTAAGCAACCGTTGGGTGGGCTCAAATGTTCAAATTCAAATTTTTGGCAAGAGGTAAAAATAGGTAATAGGCATCAGGTAGCAATATGACCAATTTCCTTACATGAAAAATAGATTAGAGGAACCTTACCTTTGTATTTTCCTTTGCCTCTAGAATATTTCCTTCCTAGTAGAGCTTCAACCACCTCAAGATCACTATCAAAACTCTATTCTGATTCTTCCTCACTTTCTGATTGAGATTCCTTTATCTTTTTTCTCTTTTCTTTGAGTGAAAGCTTAGCTTCAAATGCTGATTTAATGTTCTTGGAAGTTGGAACATAGTTGTCATAGTTATCTAGCTCAAATGCAGTCAATCTTCCTACTATGGCCTCTAAATTTATCTTATGATTTTCTTCACATCTTATTTCTTGAATTGTGAAAACTCTAATTGCATAAATGGGAAGCAATGTTCTAAGAAATTTACTTACAATTGTTTCCTCTTTGATATCTTCTCCAGAAGCTTTGATTGCATTGACGCTTTCTTTGACTCTTTCAACATACTTGACAATGTTCTCATCCTCTCTCATCCTCATCTGATCAAATTATTCTCTTAGACTTTTTGTTTTGGCTCTTCTCACATTGTCATCACCTCCATAGATATCTTTTAGCTTGTTCTACATAACAAAGGCAGTTTTGCAGTCCGTGATATTATCAAATTCTTCATAGCTTAGGGCAAATGCAATGTCTATCATCATGGTGTTATGAGTCTTCTTCTTAGCAATCTCATTAACAGATAGTGTACCAGAAGGAGTTGCATATTCTTCACCAAGATATTTCAATCTTGTATCTTTAATGGAAGCCAAATGGAGTCTCATGAGACCTTGCCATGCTGAAAAGTTATCCCTATTAAGCCTTGGAATTTCTCTCTTATAAGACATCCCGATCTTTGAAATCCTTCTTGCAAGAACCAAAAGCTCTAATACCAATTGTTGGAAATATAGATGGAGTAATTGAGAGGTGGGGTGAATCAGTTACCAAAAAAAAAATCCACAAATCCCTTAGATTTCATATAGAACTAGTTACTATTGTCACTCGGTAGCCACATAGAAAATGCTATAACTCGGTAGATGTACTATAAGTTATTACTGATCTTTAGGCATTCACAAAGATTTAACATGCATGCATAAAATAAATAAAATGAACACAATAGACACTAGATTTAATGTGGAAACCCAATATGGAAAAAACCACCAAGTAACTAGCTACCAATTTTCACTCTTCTGAAGTGAGCCCTATTAGGAGCCAACCCTGTTAAAGGTTACAAAACACATTATTAGGTGTGACCTTGTTAAAGGATTTAATCACCGTGCTAGGAGTGGCCTTACTAGCGGACTTTAGAACAATTCAATAGAACTATCCACCTTGTTAGAGGATTTAAAAAATGGTTGTTAAATCAAATCTGTTATAAGATTTAGGAAATCATTGCTATAATGATGAGAAAGTAACAATGAAGTGACCTGAATGAGATGCAACTGAACTTGCTGATATAGATCTTTGTTCTGCTTTACTTAGATCCTCTCTGATTGAATAAATCTTTGTTGCTCCTCAAGGATATCTGATCCTTCTTCAAAATTCGCTCACACTTTCCTCTTCACAATCAATACACTTGCATGATCGCTCATTCATCCATACTTTTGAATTCACAACTTGACCTTTTATTTATACCTTACAAATTATCCAGTCAGCTCATTTACAAGTTGTAATTACCAATAATCATTACATCAGTCGGCTACATTCATTACATGAAACAATTAAACTTTATTTCTCAAAATAATGAAATCCTTCATTGGTCGACCCTGCTCAGTAAACACTGCTCCAGAAATGATTTCTAGTGTTAACCAACTGAAGCTTAGTAAACACTATGAACTCTACAAAATCCTTTGGAGACCGAGTGAACTTGGTAAACACTAAATTTCCTTTGCTGACCTTGTGAGCTCAGTAGAAATTGACTTCTGCCACAAAAACCTTCAATGCCTGAGTGAGCTTGGTAGAAATTATTTCCACAGAGTAACTTCTAGGAACACTTGGTAGACTCTAATTTGCTTTGCTAACCAACTAAGGTTTGTAGACTCTGTCTGATAACTAATATGACATTTGTGTAACATCAAAGACAACACACAATTGAACAATTGTATCCAACACCAACATCAAAGGAAGCCATTGCATTTTACAAGAAAGTTGCCACTCAAATCTAGATGGAGGCTGCTATTTTAAAGTGCAAGAAGAAGAAAGGAGCTCCACGCTGAGTAGGAAGATGAAATTAAAGAGGAGGTTTGCATTATTTAAAGGAAAAGAGTTAACTTTTAGTCCCACATTCACAAAGCAGGGGTCATATGATATATTTAAATATGCCAATGCTCACTACACTTAATGTCTTCAAGTCACTGCTTTTTGAAGGCCGCAGATCACATGAGGGCTCGACCTGGATGACAAAGCCAACTGGAGAAGGAAATAAAATTTGAACAAAAATGTGTGTTAAAGAGATGATGTGTGACAATGTAGAATTTGAGCACCTAGATGATGCCATGTGGAGAATCTGATGATAGTCGCTATGTCGCCAAGCAAAGTCGCTCACCAGATAACCATGGTGACATAGCAACCGATGAGGTGGTGATGATATGTGGGGCTAGGTGGTGATGACATAGCATTGAGGTGGCATTGGTGGATATATGAGTTCGTTAGAAAATGTGCCAAAATCTGGTGGGCACCATGTCGCCACTAGAAAATGGGAGGATTTTTTGCTAAGTGACATGGCGAATAGAAGGCCTATCATGGAGTGACACATGATGCTATTTGAGAGGTTGAGGGGATATAAGGGATTTTTCAAAATTAAAATAACATCCTCCTCTATTTTTAGCATTCAGTCTAAAGATTGGAAAATTTTGTTTCAAAAACTAAATAATCTATAGTTCAGACTATAGTATTTTTAATTTTTTTTCAATTTTTTGGCATTTTAATGTAAAAGTCATGGTTTGGAGCCTAGAACTTCAAATGGCCACCATGGGGGTTGTTTTTATCCAAAATAGGCACTTCAGTGTACTGTTGGAACTGGGAAGACACAAATTTTCCAAATATGAAGTCAAATTTTGTACAAGAATTTAGCAGTTCAGTTTATAAGTGAATTTGTATTTTTTGGGGCAATCTCATCAGAATGGGAAAAATTCATCATTGATCATCAAAATTGGTTAGAGGATAGATATGAAAGCTTGTTGAAGCTTGAATGTGAAAATAATAATTTTAAAAAGATTATCTTGCCTCTAGAGGCCATTTAACTGATTTTTGTCTTTGCCTTGATTTGAGATCTAGCATCAAAAGTGGTTCTTATTCCATCAAGTTTAGGAGGAACTTTATGATTTTGGGAGCCAAAATGGTTAAGGATTTTATTTACCAATTACAAAGAGAATTAGAGAGATTCTTTTAACTTCTTGAGGATGTTTTTCAAGTGGACAAATGTCAGACATAGAGAAGATCTAGGAATTCACTCCTCTATATCATTCTCTTTTTTTCTTATTGTAAGGGTTCTAGTTTTGAAGAAAAAAGGACTCACTACTATGATACCATAGGGGTTTCAATCTTGAGTTTTCTCAAATTTGTGAGATCAATGGTTCCAGTTTTGATGTGTTTTCATTACTGTGACACCACATTTTCTTCAACAATTTCTCTTGTATGAACAATAGTTGTGAAGATTATAGAGAAAGTTCAGATCTATTAGGCATTTTTATGTTTTGATTTCATGCATTTGAATGTATTATTTCAAAGAAATTAATAAAAATGAGCAAGAATTTCTTTAGTTTCATTTTGATTCTCGTCTCCTATCTTAGTAATATGTAGTCTTATGTGGTCTAGGAACAAAGAACTGAGACCCATTTGCATCCCCTTAAGGTTGTATGTTTGATGTATTCTACTGTTGGAACTAAGGGCCAAGTAAATGCTTGATGTGTTTGATAAGATTTCTGGTTATTTTGAGAAGGATACTTCATAAGAATGAGGTCTTTATGAACACCGATCTCTAATTCACAAGGTGATTAGATAGATTTGATATTTGGGTGTATAGAATATGTCATTGATATCACAGATGCATGCATTAGATTCATGGAATTTTCCAATTGATAAGGCATTGATCCGCTACAAGATCATTCATTCTTACTACTGCATATTTGAGGTTTTGCTGAAATCAACATTATTAATCAAACACCTTTCCCTTTCATGTTGAAATTTATTCAAAGTCTAATCCTCACTCAACTTATGAAATGTATTGTTTTGCATCTAGCTATTGTAGATCTATGTTATTACATGAGTTAATAGGAGATTAAGGGTTAAATATGCTAATTATAGATTCAAGAATATGTTTAGTACTGGTACCATATAGATTGAATCTGAGGTCCACCCAATAGGTTTTGTAGATGGGAGTTAGCTACCCCTAGATGTACCTTGTTCTAATCAGGGTAATTTGAAACCTATAGCATTTCAAAACACCAATAGGACCAAAGCTAAAGATCAGGATGTCTTATAATAAAGAGATTCCCAAGTTGAATCGAGACAACTTTGCAACATGACAAGGACTTATGAGGTTACATTTGACAACTACTAGTGATTTAGGTTGTAAATATCTTGACACTGAATACAAGACTCCTACTGAAACATTATCAGTCAAAGATATTGCTGAAAAGAAAAATTATAACATCATGATGATTGACATTGCTTTTGCTCTTAATTATGCTTAATTTAATGAAGTCAAAAGTTGCACTATAACTTATGATATGTAGATCAAACTAAAAGATATCTATGGAGGAGATGATAATGTAAGAAGAGCTAAAGCCAAAAATATCATAGGACAATTTGATCAGATAAAGATGAGAGAAGATGAAAATATTATAAAATATGTTGATCAAATTAAAGCAAGTGTGAGCATAATCAAAGAATTTGGAGTAGAAATTGATGACAAAATAGTTGTAGGAAAGGTACTCAAAACCCTTCTTCCTATCTATGCAATTAGAGTGTCTGCTATTCAAGAAATGAGATCTAATCCAAATATAAATATAACTTTTGATGCTCTAGTTAGAATATTGACAACTTTTAAGTTGGATAACTATGATAACTATGTTCCTAGTTGCAAAGGTATTGAGTCTGCATTTGAAGCCAAGCTTTCACTCAAGAAAAAAGGGTAAGAAATCAAAAGAAAATCAATCAAAAAGTGAAGAAGAGGAAGAAATTTTAGACAACGATCTTGAAGTTGTTGAAGCCCTACTTGCAAGGAAATATTCCAAAGGCAGAGGAAAGTATAGAGGTAAGATTCCTCTAATCTATTTTTCTTGTGAAGAAGTTGGTCACATTGCTGCAAGATGCCCAACTAGAGAAGACAAGGATGGAAAGAAAAGAAATAAGTTCAAAGGAAAGATGGAATTCAAAAGCTAGAAAGACTACAAGGAAAAAGGTAAAAAAATCTTGTTTTATAGCTAAAGATTCTGATAAAAGTGAAGATGAAATGGTATATATTTCTGTAAAAGATAAGTCTAATGATGATAGAGATAAAATGATACTTATCTCTCATGTTAGAAAAAATGATACATGGATTATTGATAGTGGCTGATCACATTATATGACTAGTGATAAAAAAAAATTTGAACACATGGAACATTATGATGGTGGTAGTGTGAGATTTGGAAACAATGAACCCTGTTGCAAAAATGGAAAAGGGTCTATCTCATTAACCAATGAACTTAAATGTGACAATGCTTATTGGGTTGAAGGACTAAAGCATAATCTACTGAATGTGGCATAGTTGAAGAACATTGGATTTAAGGTATAATTTATGAATGTGAAGGCCAAATTGCTGGATGGTAAAGGAAATCTGGTTGGATCTGGCAAACAAATAAAAGGTAATCTATTCTATCTTGATCTTAGTAAAAGTTCATATTTTATTGCTCAAGTAGAAGAAAGCTAGTTATGGCACAAAAGATTATGTCATGTAAAATATTATAATCTGGTCAAGACAAGCAAAAAGAGAAGAGTAAGAGGTATTCCTAGTTCGAGGAAACTTGATATGGGTCTATGCAAAAATTGTCAAATTGGTAAGATGGGAAAACTAGTTTCAAAAGCAAGAACTATAATTTTGAAGAAGTCTTAGAGCCTGTACATACAAACTTATGTGGACCTATTGGAATAGAGAGTTATAGTGGAGATAAAATTTTTAATTCTGTTTGTTGATGATTATTCTAGAATGATGAGTATAATGTATCTAAAAGAAAAATTTGAATCTTTTCAAAAATTTAAGTGGTATCTGGAAAGAGTGATTTTTTTTTTTGGAAAGAAGCTGAAATGTTTGAGATTAGACAGAGGTGGTGAATTCATTTCCAAAGAGTTCAATAAATTTTGCATTTAAAAAGGAATTAAAAGACATGTATCAGCCCCTGGTACACCACAACAAAATGGTATAGCTAAAAGAAGGAACATATCCATCATGGATTGTGCAAGAACACTGATGATAGAAAAGAATGTTGCAATCAAATACTAGAATGAAACAATCAGTAGCAATGCATACATTGAATAGAGTACAGTTGAAGAAAAACTCAAATAAAATTCCTTATGAACTATGGTATTACTACAAACCTAATGTAAGTTACTTGAAAGTATTTGGTAGAAAATGTTATATCTTGAAGGAATCTAGGAAAGGTAGATTTGATGTCAAAGGTGATGAAGGCACATTCCTAGGATACTCCTACAGAATTAAATCATACAAATGTTTGAATTTTTCTACTCATAAAATCATAGAAAGTGCACATGTGATAATTGATAAGTTTGTAAAAAAGAGTGAAGAAGAGAGCAACAAAGAACCTAAGGGTTACAGAATATTTATTTAATTCGAACCTGATATAGTGTCAAATCTATCTAGAAGTCAGGAGGACTCACCTTCCAATTCCAAAATTCTCCAAAAGCTGCCGAGTTGCAATCAGTGCAACCTAAGTCACAGTCTAAAGGACTTGAGTCAGAGTCATAAGCTACCGAGTTGTTGCTAGAGAAAATCGAGTTTGATGGACTTGAGTCACAGATAGTGGGAGCCAAGCTTAATGTAGAAGATCATGAAGAAGTCAATGAAACAATCTCTAAATCCAAGGTACTAGAAGGCATCATGCACTTGATTAGATCATTGGAGATAAGTCAAATGGAATAATGACAATAAACAAATTGAAAGGTACATGTTTGCTTGTTGAATTTGAATCTAGAAATGTTAAAAATTCTTTGGATAATGAAAGTTGGATTGATGCAATGAATGAGGAAATATAATAGATTGAGAAGAACAAAACTTGGACTCTTGTTCCTAGACCCAAGGATAAAAATGTAATTGGCACAAAGTGGGTATTCAAAAATAAGCTAATGAAGATGGAGAAGTATCAAGAAACAAAGCAAGGTTAGTATGTAAAGGTTATTCTCAAGAAGAAGGTATTGATTATGGTGAAACTTTTGCTCTTGTTGCAAGACTAGAAGGTGTTAGAACTTTACTAGCATATGCAACTCACAAAGGATTTAAATTTTATCAAATGGATGTAACATCTTCATTCTTAAATGAAATTCTTGATGAGGAAGTCCACATTGAACAATCTAAAAGTTTTGTAGATCCAGTAAAAGAGATATGGTCTAAAAATTACACAAAGCACTATATAGTTTCAAGAAAGCTCCCAAAGCTTGGTATGAAAGACTTCATAACTACTTGATAAAGATTGGTTTTCAAAGAGAAAATGATAATAATAGTTTGTCTATCAAAGAAGGACTAGACAAGAAGATTGTGTTGACAGAAATATTTGTGGATAACACTTTATTTATAGGAAATGATGACTTGTGCAAGACATTTTTAGAAGAAACGAGTAAATAATTTGAGATTTCTATGTTTGGAGAGATAAAACTCTTTACAGAAGAAAAATGATATCTACATCACTCAATCTAAATATATGAAGGAGATACTAAAGAAGTTTGGAATGGAAGATTCAAGACTGGTTGGAACTCTTATGTCTACTGGACATATGCTTTCCAAACATGATAATTCCAAGGAATTAGATCAGACAAAAATTATAGTATGTAGTGCATACAAGACCTGATATTGCATTAGCTATTAGTATGGTGTTAAGATTCTCAACAAATCCAAAAGAAAATTACTTGATGGTAATCAAAAGAATCATGAGATATCTGAAAGGTATTGAAGAATATAAATTATGATATAGAAAAGGAGGCAATCTAAATTTGGAAGTATTCACAGATGCTGATTAGGAAGGAAGTGTTGATAACATAAAGAGCACCAGTGGTGGGGCATTCTTTCTTGGTAAAAGACTAGTGTCTTCGATAAGCAAGAAACAAAATTGTATTTCTTAGTCGACAACAAAGGAAAAATATGTGGCAACACCAATTAATTATTCTAATATTGTTTGATTCAAACAACTATTAGTAGGTATGAAGATAGAGATTAAGGATCCAATAGTTATATACTGTGATAACACTAGTGCAATCAACATATCAAAGAATCTAGTGATGCATACCGAAAAAAACACATTTCTATAAAATATCATTTTTTGAGAGAATTGGTACAAAATAAATAGGTAAGATTGGAATATGTGAATACTAAAAAAAAAATTGTAGACATATTCATTAAGCTATTACCTAAGGATGCATTTCTATATCTAAGAGGTAAGTTAGGGGTCATTCCCCTATTTGAAGCTCACTAATAAAATTTAGTAATGCATCAACTAGAGCATGTTGAAGATCAATTAGTTGATGTAGTATTGTCTAGAGCATATTGCAAATGAATCAGTACATGAGGTACATTGATATTTACTAAACATTTTCTTTTGCATAAGATGTCAAAGAGGGAGAAGTTTGCTATCATATCTCATAGAAATTTTATCACTTCAATAGATGACAAAGAGAGAGATATCAAAGAAAATAAACTTGGTCTGATATCAAAGGTAGAGTTTTGCTGACAGAGGAAGGAACTAAAGGTAGAGGGAGTTCACATTGATAGAGGTTGTTGAGTTCTCATGGATAAGAATTAGAATAAAAGTAAGAATATGTTCCTCACTTTATTCTTTCTCTAAAAAAAATTTCATTGCATTATGACATGTTGTGTTGCCATCAATGCCAAAGAGGGAGATTGTTGGAAACAATTGATTAATTGTGCATTTCTTTGATGTTAGAAAAAATGTCATATCATTGTTAGTTAGTGTATGCCAAGCTCACTTGAGCATTGAAGTCAGTTTCCTATGTCTACCAAGCATTCTAGAGTTTTCCTAGAAATGATAGTGTCTACCGAGTTCACTTGGGTGACAAAGTAAAGTTTGTAGAAGTTGAGTGTTAATCGAGCTTACTTGGTTAATGAAAGAAATGTTGGATGGAACTAGTGTTAATTGAGCCCACTCAGTTACTTAAGGAACTTTGTGAATATGTAGTGTTAATCGAGTTCACTGGGTTAACACAAGGAAATCACTTTGAGTTAGTATCTACTAAGGAGGGTCGGCTAACAAAGGACTTTATTATTTTGGCATATTGAGTTCAATTGATTTGTTTGTTGGTTCTAGCCGATTGAGAAGATGAATATCAATTATTCTAAGTTGTATTCAAGTTGACTTGATAATGTACAAGATATAAATATAAGACCAACTTGAGGATTGAATGCATGGAACATAATTGAAGATTTGACAATGCTTAGAGGAAGCGAATTAGAAGGATAAGAAAAATATCTTTGTTGAGATGCAAATATACATTCGATTAGGAAGGATCAAGTATAGAAACTAGAATTGAGATATGTAATTAGTAATTTAGTTGCATCAAAAATTAGGTCATCTCATTTTTACTATCTAATCATTATAGCAGTGATCTAAATCTCTTAACAAAGTTGGCTTAACAACTATTTCTAAATCCTCTAACAAGGTGGCATTTCTATTGAATTGTCTAAAGACATCTAACAAGGTCACTCCTAACAAGGTGATTAAATCCTCTAATAGGGTCACACCTAACCATGTGTTTTTTAACATTTAATAGGATTGGCTCCTAATAGGGCTCACTTTAGAAGAGTGAAAATTAGTAACTAGTTGCAATTGGTGGTTTTTCCCAAATTGTGTTTCCACATTAAAATCTTGGTGTCAATTATGCTCATGCTATTTCTTTTATATCTTTACAACTAAGTTAAAGTAAGATCAATCACAAATAATATCTTAAGATTTTCATGATAAGAATTTTCTGAGCTGTTTAAGTGTTTATCGAGTTACAACATTTTTTCTGTGTGTTTATTGAGTTACAACATTTTTTCTGTGTGTCTACCAAGTTACAATAGAGATCAATTTTGATTTGTATTGACATCTAAGGGATCTGGGATTTATTTTTGTGGTAACTAATTCACCCTTCCCCTCTTAGTTACTCCTCTTATATTTTCAACACTATAATCATGCTTAAGCACTTTTTTTTGGAAGATTCTAGAAGGTGGAAGATTATTATTTAAGGTGATGATCAAGCAAGTTTTTGGTTGCTAGTTTTTCATTAATTTTTATTCTTTGATACTAAACTATTTATGAAGTTGGAAAGAGAAGAAAAGAGTGAGGTGAACTAAGTAGAGCATAAGGAAGATCAAGAAGGGTTAGAGAAAAGTAAAAGTGTGAAGGAGTGAATCAACCAAAAGGAGATTAGAGAAGGAAGAAGACAAAGTAGAACATAGATATGAACAAGCAATGTAGTGCTAAAACTAATGCATTATTTGACTATTTCTTTCTTACCATTGTAGAAAACAATCTCTTAACTATGTGGACCTAACAAGTTTGTGAAATCCTATACAATAACATCGATTAGTGATGTCTGTAATTCCTTTTAGAGTAGGCCACTCTTTAGATAGGATTGATGAGTAATAAGGCCTAGATGATCTTTTAAACATTGATAACTTTAAGAATCCATCCTTTGGAATAAAACTTAAAATTTTGGTGAATCAAACATTAGTTTAGGGGAAATAATTATTTTCTATTGGCAAGTACTTTTTTTTAAGCAGGCAAAAATATAATTTTATTGGCAACCTTTTTTTTTCAATCATACGAATATTCTATTAAATCTTGGTGAATCTTTCATTATTGAAGAGAACTGTAGACATAAGTACACATACCTAGAAACCATGATTTTGTTCTTATTATTATATGGAGCTTAATTAATTATCAAACTTGAAGGTTAAATTTAGCTCACTTTGATCATAATAGTTTCCCTCCAAATTATTGAATGATGGTTTGGGGGAAACACCCCTACTATTTATAATTGTTGGATGATCCTAAATCCTACTTTAGGCTAAAATTTTAAAAGGATACTACATTTTAGAGAAATTCCTCAAAATAAAAACACATCCCCAATCAAAACTATTTCAAGATATAGTGAGATAAGACAAAAAGTTTCATGGAATTTCTTTAGAATAGAGAGACATGTCAAATTTATGTACTTAACTTGTAACCTACCACAAATTTTTACTAAATATTTTCAAATATGACCATCAATTAAGAAAGCCTTAGAAATTGTAGGCAAAAATATTTAATTTATCATGTGGACAAATTAGATTCTATTAGTGAAGTTATTACTAAAATAAAAATACTTTGGGATTGTTATTGGCAATTGGCCATAACACGAGACCCTATTTTCATAAAGTTCACAAAGATTAACCAAATTTTGCGTCTTTGATGAGTATTAGCCAATTGTCAAATATTAGCCACTAAAGTTATCCTTGGATATTTATGGTAAATCCCTCTAACCAGGTCACACTAAAAATGTGCATGTAACCTTTAACAAGGTTGGCTCCTAGTGGAGCTCACTTTAGAAGAGTGAAATTATTTGGGTTTCCGGTCCTAGGTTCTTTTTCCCTTTATAGGGTTTCCACATTGAATCATGGTGTCAAATGTGTGATTGTTGTGATGTTTTAAGTTGATTTTTCATGTTATTTACTAAATATTGCAAGTAGGTAAAAGCTAAGTTATATCTTTGATACTCAGTCGAGTTATGAATAATAAATAATAGTTTGAAGTAAATTGATTATAAGTATGAATTGTAAAGTTGAATGAGATCACCAAGTTATTGTTATTGAATTTTATAATGTTTAAAATTGGTACTAGATTATTTAGAAGACCTATAGAATAATTGTACATAATTGATTATCCCCCCTCTTAGTTATTAAATAATTGGTATCAGAGCTAAGTGCTTTGAGGAATAAGTTTAAAGGAACTTGTGTTAAATATTCAAAGATGTACAAGGGAAAGGTACCAAAGATGAACAAGGGGAATTTATCCTCATGAAAAAATAGAATGAGGCTATATCTATTAGGAATTGGTGATAACACTACATACTAGTTGGACCATAAATACACCACACCTCCCCTTCCTATGAACTTAGAGAAAATGATTGAGAAGAAAGATCAAATAGTCTGATGATTGAAATTACATCTGTCCTAAATGATCTCAAGTTTGATCAAGAACTGTGCTAATGCTAAAGAGATGTGGGAAACAATGGCACTTTTATGTGGTGGAGATCCAAATGTGCTGAAAGATAAAGAAGAAAGTTTAAGAGGTAAGTACGATGACACGATAATGAAAGAAGGTGAGAATTCTGCACAATATGTCAACCAAATCAAGGAAGTTATGAGTGCAATTAGAGATGATGGAGGAGTTATCAATGATTCTAAAATTGTAAGTAAAGTTCTTAGAAATCTTCTACCCATCTATGCTATAAAATTTTTTGCAATTGAAGAAGTTAAAGCTATTCCTAGTAATGATATTACATTTGATGGTTTAGTTATTTAGTTGACTGTATTTGAGTTGAACAATTATGATAATAGTATGGTTACAATTGAAAATGATTTTAAGTCTTCACTAAATATTGGTAGTTCATAGAACTGAAGAGAAGAAAAGATGAAAGTGAATCAGAATTTGAAGATGATATGGATGATATTGAAGCATTGCTTGGAAGGAGATTAGTAAGAGACAAAGGTAAATTACCACTGAAATGTTATAATTGCAATGAAGTTGGTCATTTTGTAGCTAAGTGTCCTAACAAGAGAAAGAATGACATAAATGGTAAGAAAGATCACATGTATAGGAAGAAAAAGGACTACAAGGACAAAAGAAAGAAATCATGCTACATTTCTAAAGAAAAGCATACCAAGTCTAGTACTGACGATGAGAAAGAAGTAGTTGAGATGGTATATGTTGGTGTTAAGGAAGATCCCAATGAATAAAGGTACGAGAATGAAAAATCCCTTATTTAAAATGTTAGCAAGAATTATACATGGATCATAGATAGTGAATGTTCACATCACATGAATGGTGATATAAGTAAGTATAAAAAACTTGAAGAAATTGATGATGGTGCAACTATTAAGCTAGGTCATGATGTTCCATGTCTAGTGAAAGGTAAAGGATCACTAATGTTGAATGATATGATCCGATGTGATGATGCACACTAAGTAAAAGGATTAAAGTATAATATTTTGAGTATTGCTTAGTTGAACTAAATAGGTCACAAGCTAGAGTTTTTGAACAAAAAAGACAAGATCTATGATGATGAAGGAAATCTAATTGGAATTAATGTGCAAACAAAAGGTAATCTATTTTATCTTGATCCTACAATTGATACATTTTTGTTTTCTAAGATTGAGGATGTATGGCTATGGAATAAGAGGTTGTGTTATGTAATTTTGAGAATATAGTGAAGGTCAGTAGAAAGAAAAGAGTTAGAGGCTTACCGAATTTGCATAAACCTGAGAATGCTATGTGCAAAGAATGTCTTCTTGATAAGATGACAAAGTCAAGTTTTTCAAGAAAGATACACATTTCTAATGATATTTTGAAATTAGTGTATACTGATTTATGTGGACCAATGAGAGTGGAAAGTTATTATGGTGAGAAATATTTCATATTATTTGTTGATGATTACACTAGGATGATGACTATCATGTTCATGAAAGTAAAATAATATGATTTTGATACATTCAAATGGTATAAGTCTAGAGTTGAGAATGAGACTAGTAAATAATTAAAATGTCTAAGATTTGATAGAGGGGGCGAGTTTATGTTTGTTGACTTCACCAACTTTTGTGTTAAGCATGATATTAAAAGATAGTTATCTACAACGAGGACACCACAACAAAATGAGATTACCAAGAGAAGAAATAAATCTATTATGGACTATGCGAAAAAATTTCTAATTGAAAAATATATTGCACACATGTTTTGGAGAGAAGAAGTTATTACTATAGTATATACTCTCAATTGAGTTTAGTTAAAGAAAGGAACAAAAAAGACACCCTTTGAACTCTACTATAGTCATATTCCTAATGTAAGTTATTTCAAGATATTTTTGAAGTAGGTGTTATAGTCATACGTATACAAGGAATGGTAAAATTTATTCAAAAGGAGTTGAATGCATTTTCTTTGGCTATTCATCCAAGAGTAAAGCATATAAATGATTGAACAAAGATATTAACACAATGATTAAAATTAAAAATGTGAGAATTGATGAGTTTTTAGATAAGAACATTGCAAAAAGAAAGAAGGAACCTAAAGATTACAACAAGTTTGTATATGTGTGTGAAGATATACCCGACACACTACCTAAGTTACAACATAAAGATACCAAGAAAAAACCTTCCTTATCCAAGCAATAGACAATACAACCTGAGTAGGAAGATGAGCCCCAACCGAGTGAGAATAATGTTGAGAATCGAAGATCTGAACCTGTGTTAGAAAAAAATGTGAGAAATAATAATTCAATTGAAAAAACTATTAGAGACAAGTATCCTAGAATAATGAAAAGAATTAAGTTAAAAGACAATACCTATTTAAAAGCTAAATTTGAACCTAAAATAGTTAAGATTGCACTTGATGATGAGGATTGGATGAAAGCTATGAATTAAGAGATTGAGAAGAAAAACACATGGATACTAGTACCGAGACCTGCAAACAAGAATGTGATAGGAACAATGTTTATTTTTAGAAACAAGCTAAATTAAAATGGAGAAGTGGTGAGATACAAAGAAAGACTAGTTTGTGAAGGTTATGCCCATGAAGAAGGAATAGACTATGGTGAGACTTTTGCACCTTTAGAAAGATTGGAAGGAATAAGAACAGTGTTGGCTTATGCTACTTACAAGAAATTTAAAGCATATCAAATGGATGTCAAATCTATATTTATAAATGAGATACTTGAAGAAGAAGTCTACATAGAACAACCAGAAGGATTTGTTGAACTTGATTAGAAGAACTTGTCTTGCAAATTGCAAAAGGAATTGTATGGAATAAAGCAAGAACTGAGAGCATGGTATGAAAGGTTACATTCTTATTTGATTTAAATGAAATTTTCTAGAACATGTGAGAATAATCTGCATTTGAAAACTAAATTTGCATATATGGTGTTGTTTGTTGAAATTTTTGTGGATGATATTATATTTGGAGGAAATTACTCGCTAAGAAAATTATTTATTGATAAAATGATGAAAGAATTTGAGATCTCAATATTTGATGAGATCTTATGTTGTAGTGGCAGAGAAGAGAAACGCTATAGGAGGCAACATTGTTGAAAATGTAATAGGGAATTCAATGTTATGTTTTAAATGCTTTTAGTTTTTGAAGTTTGTAATAACGTCCTATATGTGGTGGCATACCTAGAGTAGCAGTTCGATAAGCTCTCCAGATATAGCCACCTAGGACCCGGTGTGTGGATCTTAAATTAGAATAGTTTTTTTTTAGTTCGTAGGTGGAGTGTTTAATAATTTTTAGAATCCAATAATAGGTAGTAGGCAATTTTTGGAATATTCTTGACTTAGAAAATGACTGTCTAATATTGGTAGAAAAAATGTTTCAGATTCTTATCCTTTTTTTGGATAGAAGACATTCTTCTTTTCTAAAATAAGAAGAAAACATTTCACATCCTTTAATAGGAAAAAGAAAGTCAGTTTTAAGGGAGAGCCAGTCGGCTATGTAAGAGAAGAATCGAATTTGGAGAGATATGGAATGTTTTTTTATTTTGTCTTTGTGCAAGTTTTCGATGGTCTGAGTTTTGAACGGATTTTTCTTATCTTCTCACTGGAAACAAGTTGATAGTTTGTAGAAGATTAAAAAGTTTTAGTTTTGGGTCGAATTCGGTATGTTTGCAGAAAATTAGTCTCAGTGCATGGGTAATATCTCCCAGATGCACCGTTGGATTTCTCTCAAATTTTTATATGTTGTTTGAAACCTAGTTATGCAAAATATCAATGGTTGGATTGAGAAAATATTGTCTGGTTCAAAAGTTATACATGTCTGTTCACGGGTCTATCTAGAGACAGCAAGAAGCAATGTTTTGCAGAAAAATGTACTCCAATGCGTGGTCAATATCTTGGGTTTGAACCGTTGGATTTCTCTCAAATTATTATATGTTGTTTGAAACCTAGTTACACCAAATCTCAATGGTTGGATTGAGTAAATCTTTTTTGGTTCAAAAGTTATTCATGTCTGAGTGCAGGTCTATCCGGAGGCAGCAAGAAGATATTTTGGGTGATTTTATTTTCAAAGTTTTGTTTATTGAATCTGATTTTAGTGTGTGATCCTGAAGGTTGTAGATGCCCCTTGAAGCAACTCAGTTGAGTGACTCATTCCTTCTGAGTTTTCCAAGGTGTGGCTCTGCATCATCTTACAAGTTCATTAAACAAATGATGATTTATATGTAACCTAGCCTAAGTATATAAAGGAAATCTTGATTTTTTTGGTATGGATGAGTGAAGGCCAGTTGGTACACCTATGACAACTAGATTAAAATGATAAAAATAAGATACCACTATCGAGGTAAATGAAACATTGCATAGATAAATGATTGGAAAACTTCAACATGGTGTGCATAATAGATACAATATAGGACATGTAGTTAGAATTGTTGCAAGGTTTTCTTCTAATCCTAAGGAAACACATATAACTATTGTTAAGACGATATTTAGATATCTTAAAGGGACTGAAGATTTTGGATTGTGGCATAAAAAAGATGGTGAATTTACTCTTAAAGTTTATACTGATGTAGATTGGGGTAGTAATGTTGATGATAGAAAAAGAAGAAGCAGTGGCATCTCTTTTGCCTGAGTTCATGCACCTTTTTTGTGCCTCTCTATTTTGCATGTGAGCCTTTTTGGAGATTCTATGCAACCTACTTCATAATTCTCTATAATGTGATAAAATTCATAGGATTAAATTAATTTACAGTATTCTATAGTGTAATTATATTAGATATAAAATATTTGTAATTAATTTCATGGAAGCATAAAACTATTCAAAATAATTATATATTAGTGCATTGAAAATACCAACAACTAAGAGACTGACTAGCCATGCCATCTGATTTGATATAGCATAAGGGTGACAAAAATAGAATATCAAAATAGACTACAAATTTTTTAGTATAATAGAACAAATTTTTTAGTAGTTTCTTAGTTTTATCTATAATGTTGCTTCACTAGAGATACAATAATTCTTGACCTTTGCTTCTTTGATTTATTGAAATATTCAAAATAACTAGTCATTACTGAATCAAAATTTTCTCCTAATTGCTCAATAAATTCACCTATCTATGGGGTAACAAAACTGACTAGACTTCCATACTACCTTTCCAAATGTAGGAAATGAGTTTTTCACATAAAAGAATAGATAGATAATGAGCAAACGAAGCTTACACGAAGAACTCTTTTCCTTTTTGATAGCTTCTAGGTTTTCTGATAGTTGTTGATGCTGTAGCTCAACTAGGTCATAAGAATGATCTTTCTTTATGATCTTGTAACCTAGATCAATAGAAATGCATGACACACTATTGAGTTGACTCGACTAGTAGAATCTGTGTTCTATCACTCTCACTGTGATGCAATAATAGGACATTCAATTGTATCAATTAACATTCCTCTCTTGTTCCATACGACTCTAGTATTCTTCTCGATTACTTCTTTTGCATCACTCCTGAATGTCTTCACCCTATCTAGGGTAGGATACCCTGTTACTCTATGAATGATCCTATTTGATATTTTAATAGGTCCTTTCTCTAACAATAGTTTATTGTCACATATTCAACACAATACAATATTTATCCATTCTATTTCAAAAACTTGGAGAAAATCTAGTGCATGTAGTAACCCTTTTTGCTCTACCATTTTGTTTTCTTCTTTCAAAACACTGTTCTCACATAACTTTTGATAGGTCTCTCTTATTTCTAAGTCTCCAACTTCTCCAATCTTACATGTACCCTAAATCATCAAAACCTTGGAAAAAATAGTTTATAACACACTAGATGGATCTCCTTTGTATGCAATCTCCAGAATAGTGTGAAATGGTGGTTGTAGAACATCATTATTGATCAATTGTATATTGGTAACCTCTTTACCTTCCTTCCTTACTCCCGCCGTTGAAATTTCTACCAATTTTCACTTGCTAGGGTTTGCAAAATGTGAAACAATATAACTTGACACAAGTGAAATACCTTTAAAATCAATGTAAAATGCTCTGTAGGAGTTGAGTTTAGTATGCAGTCGCTGGAATCACTTTCTCAAATCACCTTTGTGCTCTTCGATCTTCTGGTAAATGCAAATAAATCAAAAAATTGATTATATAGCCTTCAAAACCTTACAATTAATTCTTAGAGCATATACAACTGTAAGCTCAATCGCTATAGGGTTTTTAGTTCACTCAGATATCGTAGCTAGCTTGACAGCCACTACAGTACCTCATTACTCGACAATTATAATAATACTTCCAATACTTGACAACAACAAAGAAAATAACATAATGATAGATTTCCCTTTCTTCTAATCACTTCATTGCATCTTAATATATGATGATAGATCCTTTTCATTACTTGAATACTTGAAACTATTGCACAATATATCATTTCAGATGTTACTTCCACACATACCTTTGATTGCTTAGTTGGGGGTGATGTGATCACCTAATCCATTAGATAACATGACCTTATCTTGGCTTGATGTGCTCCAATATTCCTTCTTTCTCCATTTCTTTTTCATCTACATCTTTGTCTTTTCAACATCTACCTTTCCCTTGAATTCATTGCTCGGTACAGGTGACTAAGTTGGATAGTTTTTGCTTGCATGACCGGTCTTAAGACAACTAAAGAATACAATCTCATTCAACCATCTATTTTAATTAACTCTAAAATGTGTCCTAATGCAATTGACAACAACATGACCATACTCACCATGATAATAACAACTACACCTTGTATTGTAACTCCAATCATAAGAATTTCCATGATGCTGTACCTTGGTTTTCTTGTTTGATGTCCACTTGAGTTTGGATCTATATTTATATGCCTTATGTCCATGTTTCTAATAGTTGTAATAGTATCCTTAAAATCTCTTACTGTTGGTGTCTTTGTCTTGCATTCATGTACTTGATGTCCTTTCTTTTTGCAGTTATGGTAGTGTCCCTTGAATTTCTACTTGGGGCTTTGATTTTTAGTGTTGCTCCTGTAGATATTTGTTGTGTGACCCAATTTTCCACAATGATGACAAGTGGGTTTATTGTTCTTTCCCTTGTTGTTCCTTTGTTCACCACTTCTAGATGATTCTCCTTTCTTAGTAGTAGAATATCTCAATCTAGTAGTATCATAATTTTTCCTTGGTGTATTCATCAATTTCTCAATGTACTTTATGGCTTCACTAGGATTGTTAAGATGTTCCTTTTCTATATTCAATTTATTCCACAATAGGGAATTCTATGTTTCCAAAGTTGTAATCTCAATGTCTTTCTTATTTAGTTCTTGATTTACAATCATAAGTTGATTCATCAGATCCAATTGAATGCTTGATAACTTTTGTACATCTGATGACTTCTCCTTAAGTCTATTAGCTAGTAGTCTTTTTTCTTCTTCAATCATGAATCTATCTTCTTCAACTTTCCTTTTCAGTTCAACTTGCATAACGATATTGTCTAAGTTTCTTATTCCCTTTTTAGATTCCTAACTTCTTCATTTAGGGTACTATTATTTTCCATCAAATCTGCAATTGCTTCATCAAATTCTTCGAAGTTCTTTTCCTCAAACAATCCAATAGTGTCTTCTTCTTGATATTGAGTGTCATTTTTTTGAATGGCCAATTCCTTTCTTTTCTTCAATGAATGTAGTAGTTCATTTCTTGCCTTCTTAAGTTGTTGTAGGGAAAGCTATATTTCAATCTTCTGGTTCTCAATAGTCTTTCCTAGTTTGTAGACTTCCATCTTCAAGATCTTACCTCCAAAGATGTCAAACTTTACTTTCTAGAGAAAAAATCTTTGATACAAATTGTTGGAAATAACAATGGGAAAGTAAATTCTGAGAGAAAGGGGTAGGGTGAATCAATATTTAAAAATTTTACCTCTAAAATATTTCACCATTCATTCATCTCATAACTTAACATGTAAACTAAAATAAGTAACCATGCATCACATCCAAAGCATAAAGTAAATCAACACATAAAACATAAGATTTTGGTTACCTAGAAACCCTCCAATGAGAAGGTAAAACTAGGGTGGGGATGACACTGACAAATATTCATTACTATAGTTGTAAAGTGTGGCCTATTATGGCTACAAAGTTTTGATCATAATTTACGGTCTACCTTATGAAAGGTCTACCCTGTTAAAGACTTACAAGATTGTTAGGTCTCACCTTGATTAAAGGATTTAAACTCATAACTAAGTAAGAACTTTGTTAGGATATTTACAAAAGTCTATTAAGACTACTCTATTAAGATTTTTACTCTGTATCACCTATTAAAATAATTCAACACCGAATCCTTTGATTAGCATCTTGTTGCTTTATGTCATATCTCCTCTTTACCAGTTATCTCTTGATCCTCCTGATTAGATCTATCTTTCCTCTCCTTGTGCATGTAATGCTTCTCTTTGCATCCTCTCTTGCATACACACTCCTCCTTAGGGTTTACCTCTTTTTGTAGGCATTATGGAGATGGGCTAGGTCATAATCAATGGTTGTGGTTGATCCATATTGCTGCCTAACTCTTCCCTTTATCTAATTAGCTACATGTATTTTCATGGGGATTCATAATATGACTGGATCCTTATTTCTTAATATCAAAAATTCATGTTCATGTTGGCCAAAAATAGTTTACATAGAAGTTGTGCCATAACAAACATCTATGTTAAAGACTAGTAACTCAACATCAATAGACTTTGATACTTGACCTTCACTATTCTCTTTATATTGATACTTGGGCTTTTGAATGGATTGGTGCTTATTCTTGTCCAACGCTTGAATCACTTGGCACACACTATTTTCTCACCTCCTTCTGCTTTCTCAGCACTTGAGTGACCTGACACACATTGGCTGATCAACACATACTAGTTCTTAGCACCATCATATGACTCAACATGTATTGTCTGGAGGCTACACTCGACATACACTATGCACTCAACTTGTACTATTCTTTTCAAGATAATGACTAAGTATTTTGTCACTACTTTGTCAAAACCATAATGAGATTAACATCCACATCCTCCACTCTCTCACACTCTCTATCCTTTCTCCTATTTATCTCTCTCCTTCCCTCTCTCCCTATCTATCCTCTCTATTAAAATACAAGGCTTACAAAGTGTGTGCATACTAGAGCACACATGTGATATAGCACACATGTGCTATTTAAGCCTTGAATTTAAAAATTCTTTAAATAGTGCGCAAACACTATAGTGCATACATGCAATTTCGTGCACATGCTATATAAAGCATTAGATAACACCAAGTCTAAGGCTTGGATTTTCCTTGGCGATCCAACCCAAAAGTTTGGAGACTCTAAATTGGTCTGAGATGTGTTTTACAACAAGCATACAAAAAATACTAATTTTTTCTTCTATGCTCTCCTTCAAGTTTTCTTGTGGTTGAGCATTGATAAAATCAGGTTACATTATATTTTAGATTTTTGTGTTATCTGTATAACCATATAATTTATTCCGAATTCATACTATTTCAAGCCTTTTGACTATAATTTCTTTTGAATGTACATCCATTTTTTCTCAAAAACCAATATGTACTAATTGGGGTGTAGATTATAGCTCATTCATCAAATTTTACAACAAGTTAGGTTTTTTGAAACTAGACTCCATCTACACACTTTGAAAAAAAGATGTTCTGATTTTGGATTAGTTTTCAATAATTTCTAGGGGGAGTATAGAGATATTCCATATTTTTGGGATGTGTCCACTTACAAAATTTATAAAAAATATACATTATAAAATTACCCAAAAAAAATTGCAATAAACTATACGGTGTTAGGTAACTTTTGACTAGAGTGATTAAAGAATTTTATTTTTTTTACAATTTTTTTAGGGGGCCCACACTTTGCACTATGTTATTTTTTTTGTGAAAAAATAGTATCACTTTCTATGGCCCCCTTTTTTGAGGGCCTAAAACTAAACCATTTTAATTTTTTTTTTTGAAGTTTAGAAAATAGATTCAAAGGACTACTACTTTTGTTTTTGTCATATCTTAAAATTTTGAGTGTAACTATCTTGAAATTCTTGTCGAAGTTTAGAAATTGTTGTTTTCAGAAAAAAAGTGGCCACTTTTATCCCACTTTTAGCACCAAAACTTTGTGCACTTGTCCTTTGCTCCACTTGAATAATCCATAATGTCATCCATCCTAAGCAAAGCGAATCTATACTTTACTATTATCTTGTTTATAGCTCTAGAATCTCTGCACATTCTCCATTTTCTATTCTTCTTAGGTGCTAACATAAAAAGTACCACACAAGGACTCAAAGTTTCTCTAATCAAGCCCTTCTCAAGAAATTCTTACACTTATGAGTTATGTGGTGCTTTATAAGAAAAAATAGCTATTATAATGTTTTAGAATCATTAAGAAGGGTGGGGGGCGGGGGTAAATCAATTATCCTCAGGTCCAGATGTACCAATTTAATTTTTGACAACTTTAAACAACTTAATTAACCTCATAAAATAACTCTGTCTATATAGCACATCATCAATAATGTAATATTCTTTAACTCTCTTTTTTATCTATGTGTGTTGATTAACAATAAAAATAGCATGGATAAAGAAATATCCACACATGTAAATAAAAAATTTACACTAGGATTTAACATAGAAACCCAATTTGAGAAAAACCACCAAGTAACATGTTACCAATTTTCACTCTTCTGAAGTGATCTTAGTAAAGAGCCAACCCTATTAAAGGTTATACAACACACTATTAAATGTGACCCTCTTAAAGGATTTCATCACCCTATTAGGAGTGGCATTGTTAGAGGACTTTGGATCATTCCATTAGAATGTCATTTTGGTTAAAGGATTTACAAAATTATTGTTAGCTCAACATTGATTAAAAGATTTTGACTGCACAATGGTTAGAATGTAAAAGTAGCTGGTTTGATCTATAAAACTTACAATTCACTTTGTAAATTCAGATTTGCATTCACTCATCTTCTCATTCATTGGTTGTCCTCCATTCACATCTCCATTACTGATCTACTTAGCATCCCTTCAAGAAATCATATTTCACCAAACTCTTCACACTTTACCTCTGTTGTTATGCTCTTCACAACTTCTCCTTAAGATCACTAATCAACAATGAACCAACCTTATAAAAACATCTCTTATGCCTCCTTAAATAGGCAATTTCAATCTTTTTCTTCTTAAACATCATTGTAGATCTTAAGGCTAGGTCACATTCATCAAATCCTTCCATCATTTTGTTCTCCCTTATCCTTCTTCATACTTCTAAAAACCTCTGATTAAATTTGTGTTAGAAAATAAAACTTAGCATGTTTTTTGTTTTTATCCATGCTTTATTGGATAAAGCTTATTTTCTTAGTATGTAAGCTTACTAAGAAATACTTCTAATTTTTTTAGTTTTATTCTTGTTTTTTCTCTGCTTTATGCTTTGAGGAATCCTATATTATTGTAATTCCTTCAATGTTATTAATGAGAACTTCATTTTTCACCTTCTGTTTCAAATTTTTTTTTTCTACAATTGCATATTTTGTTCTATCATTCTAGCTAGATTATTTGTTGGTTGAGCTAAAATTTTACATGGTATCAGAGTTCATGGCTACTAGAAAGGAGAATAAATTTTTTTGCTATAGGTATTGAAGAAACTTAGAGCTTTTGAAGAATGGAGTTTTCCACCTTTGCTTGCTTCAAGCTATATTGCTATTTTAAATAGAAGTCAAAGATTCAGCTTTAGCTCAGAAGTAGAGACTTGCATGGAATAGTAATGACAATAGAGGTTGATCTAAATTCTATCCATCATAGACAAGCCAAGATTGTGCTCTTTTTGCATGGGTCTTGCCTCCATCTTTTTCTTAGTGACACATAATTTTAGTGGACCTGTCATGCCTTTCATTTCAAGATTTTGGAGGGTTTTCTACTATTCATGTTGATGTTTCCTTGGTTCCATAGTTGATATGTTTTATAGACAATTGGCACCTATATTATTTTTTACATGGTTGAGTAGTGTCATTTAGGTCACTTGTACAGATTTATGTATCATCTGCATCTTTAACTAATATATGTTTTTCCTTTGTTTTCCATCTATTTATTGGCTGGGGGCTTCTATGTAGATTATTGTCTTTAGTATCTTTAATTGATAGATGTTTTGCCTAATTTTCCATCTGCTCATTATTTGAGTATTCTCATTGGGGGCACTCATGCAAATTGATCCTAAATTTTCATCCTGGTTTCAAAGGAGGCTTATTCAACACTATGACAGTTATCATTCGTTAGTCATCTGCACTTTTCTTTTGTCTCAATTTATGCTTTTCTAATGCATATTTTGAGGGGGGGTTTTGTTCTTATTGGTTTTTCCCGCTTTCCTCTTTCCTATTCTTAGGATTTTGTCTCCTTAGTTAGACTTAGCAGGGGGGGGGGTTTAGAAAATTAAACTTAGAATGCTTTTTGTTTTTATCCATGCTTGATTGGATAAATCTTATTTTCTTAGCATGTAAGCTAACTAAGGAATACTTCTAATTTTTTCAGTTTTATTCTTGTTTTTCCTCTACTTTATGCTTTGAGGAAGCCTATATTATTGTAATTACTTCAATGTAATAAATGAGAACTTCCACTTTTCAACTTCTATTTTGATTTTTTTCTTTATACAACTACATATTTTGTTCTATCATTCTAGCTAGATTATTTCTTGGTTAAGCTAAAATTTTACAATTTATGCCTTTGAGTGCATAACAAACTCTCCTCATGTATTAAATAGTCCATCTCATCAATCCTTATCATCCAAAAACTTTAAATAGTTTAAAATTCTAATTCTATCATCCTCAAACTCACTTCTTTTATAAACTGTGACTTTTTCTGTCACTTAGCACCATGTTCTTCTACTCGGTCATTAGTATGTAGCTTGACATCCACTAGCTCACTTGACCATTACTATGCTCGATCACTACTAACCTTGCTTCATCAACTCACTCAAAAATAACTGTGGACAATTGGCTAATTGTGATATGTAATTTTTGTCATTAATGGAAACACATGATGTACATGTTGAAATGAAACCTCAAAAATAAAGATGCTTAGTGTTTGGTTATCAAAAAATTATCTAAGTATAGAATTTGGTTTACAACAGTGTATTATTTTATTTATAACATGTTGCAGACATACTATTATGAAAAAAAAAGTTATATGGAGATAGTATACATGTTGGTGATGATATGTATAACCTCAGAAGTTTGTACAAACTCTACAGAATAGAGTTAATCATGTTATAGTGATACAGGACAACAAAATTGAAGGAAATAATTGTTTTGTTTACAAAAAAATTACTTGTCCAATTAGGGAGAAAATCCTAGATGTTTACTCTATCATGGAAAGTTGAATTGTGGTCTTAGCTAACCCAACAATAATTTGTGTAAAGGCATGATATTTATATAAAGGACTTCTTGTGATAAGAAGTGTGTGCTTGAAAGTGCCATTTATGTAACATTGTGTAAGCAAAGTAACATTGCAAAGTTTTGTATGAACTATTTTTTGATTTGAGATCGAGCTAAAGATCAGAGATTAGACAAGGAATGCAATAACCGTAGATTAATTGTTTGAGAAGTGAGCTCTTATTGTAGTTGAAATTGCATGTTTGGATAGTGGGACCTTTTCGCATACATTATACTAAAACTCTTAATAGTTTTAAAATATCCTAATAGGGACTTCTTATACTAAATTTTCTCATTGAATCCTAACAAGGTCCATCCTCTAACAAGGAAAATATATATCAACATATTATCTAGTGGGTATTATCCCCATTGGGGTTTTCCCTTGGCTAGGGTTTCCCTAGTTAACAAAATATGGTGTTATGAGTTATCTTTGTGATTTTTTATTGTTACTATTCAAAATTACTTTATTTCTTTGTTATGCATGGTTTAAATTAAGTAATAATATCTAGTTAGCAACTAAAGTTTATAGATTACTGGTTCACCCCCCTCTTAGTAATCCCTATTTCTAACAATTGGTATCAGAGCTCAGTTACTTTGAAGAGGCTTAATAGCTTAAGTAAGATCCCTATGGATATGAAACAATTGATGAAGAACCTTGAAGAAGCTCTTGAAAAAATTGATCTCCTTAGTAAAGAAAGAGATAAGCTGAAGGACATATATGGAGACTCCAAAGTATACATTGGTTAATTGAAGGAAAAGATTGAAAATCTAAAATCAAAGCCTAAATCTACTAAATCTAGAACTAATGATGATGACTATTCAAAGTTGAAGATAGAGTACAAGATCTTGAGGCATGAGTTGAAGATTACAAATCTAAAGTTGAATTTGAGAAATGATCCTAGCAAAGTTGAATCTAATTTGAAGATTGAAAATGCAGATCTGAGAGCAAGTCTGGCAAAGAAAACATCTGAGTTTGAAACATTGAAAGAAGATAATAAAGAACTCCTTAAGTACAATACTATTGTGAAAGGTGAATTGACATAGTGTAAAGAATTGACATAGTGCAAACAACAGCTTGAGAAACTTTATTCTAGTAGAGAAAAGCTTGATGATTCTATGTCTATATAGAGACCTTCTTATGACAAGACTAGTCTTGGATATCTAATTAACATGTCTGCAAAGAAACCTAAGATTAGATCAAATCCAAAAGAAAAAGACAAATTTGATGATAAGATTGAATCCAGTCAATCTTCTAAGAAACCTAAAGAAGTTGAGCAAAACAAAGAAGTTGAAATCTTGGATGAACCAAAGCAAGTGGAAACTCCTAAGGCAACCAGGTATGGATTTAGAGGTAACTGATTATTATGTAATGAAATAGGTCATATGAAAAGAGATTGTACTAATAAGTCATTTAATCATGTTAAGGACTTTTACTGTCATAATTGTCATGGTATGGGTCATAATGCAATTGATTGTAAGAAACCTAAGTATGATAATGATAGGAGAAATAGTAGAATGTTTAAAAATACTAACCCTACAGATAGAAGAAGATATAATGAAAGAACATCGAGAGAAAAAATATCTTATGAAGACAAGAAAAATCATGTGTTATAAGTGTAACAACATAGGACACATTGCTCGAAATTGTCATGCACCTGATGATTAGCAGAATCCTAGAAGCAAAGCACTTATATGCCAGTTATGTAATAACTTTGGACACATAGTGAAGTACTATAGAATGGAAAAAAATGTTGGAGATAAAAGGAACAATGGAAAAAACATTTGGAATAGAAGGAACGATAGAAGGAACCTGTAAAGGAACTCCAGAACTAGTAGAAACAATGAAGAAAAGAAACATTGTGAGTGAAATTCAAGAAGAAATTAATGAAGATTTCATGAAAGGAACATACATCTCAAAAGAAAAGTTAAATGATGATGAGACATAAAGAACAAAGTCAGTTCTTGAGTTTGATTCAATTAAGTTGAATTAAGTTTGTTCACAACATCAGTATTTGAGAACTTCATTCAGAGACTGAATTAGAGGTAGAAAAGATGGAAAAAGGTGTATTCAGTTGTGTTTAGATGGTACCTAAGCTTGCTTGTGATTTATATCTCATCTAAACAAGTTATGATGAAATTCAGAGTTACTGGTATTATAGAAAAGGCTATTTTTGTAATAGAAGATGAAAGTAAGTTTTTGCAGAGAATTTCATGATGCGAAGTCTTGAGGATGATTGTAATGATGGAAGGAGGCTATAGTAAACCTCAGGTGACATTTGAAGATTGGATATATGAATTTGATTAGTTATGTGATTACAAAATGCAATTGATAACTTTTTCATATTTGTAAAGTACACAATTAATGCAAGTTTCAAGTTGATGCATAAATGGAGTACACAATTGATTTTACTTCATTGTGAACACATTCTAAGTAAAGAGCATTTAGAAATGACTTGTCAGAGTGATTTTGAAGCAAACCTTATTTTTAGAAAGAAGTATTTTATCATTTTTTTGGAAATTTTCTTGGTAAAAGTCCATATTGATAAGAATTATGGATATGTCAGTGGTACATAGTGTTGAGAATGAGGATATGTCTAAGTTTAAGATAGTTTTCATAAAACCTAGTGATGGAAACCCTAACTCTGCGTTGTCTATCATTTTGAACAACGTAGTTTACCTTGAAGACATAGAAAACTATTTGAATTACAAGTTTGAGTCAATTGGTAGTGAATATATGAATAAGGATATGAAACTAGTCTTTAACTTCAACATGAATATGAAACCCAAATTTGAACATTTAAAGGAATTTGATTTGTTTAAGTATCATTTCTACCGTGGGCTAGATATAGATGAATAGACTTAAATAATATTGAGTAGGATGCATGAGGAAAATTGTGGATGCAAGATAATATAGTAGACATTTTGGCCAACCTTATTCATGAGGTAACTAGTCTTAACAAACAAGGCAATGTACCTATAGGTTAAAAGATGGTTAGGAAGAAAGTGGAAAGTTACACTAAGGTAGTATACAATAGGAAAGCTATGATAATCAACTCCATCAAGCAAGATGATGTGAGATTTATTAGTAGAATTATTGCTTATTCTATTTGTGCAAGTTTCAAGATAGACAAACTTTCGGTAGGATTTATTTATGCAGCTTATAAGATATGTGTTGAGAAAGAGCAAGTTAATTTGAGTGAAATACTAAGAATGCAACTCTTGGAAAACCTTAAAAATATTAAGAGGAAAAAGAATGGTGTGTTTAGATTCTAATCATTGATAAATCACATATTCTTTCATGTGCTAAAGAGATTTCATTACTTATCAGTAACAAATATAATGAGTAGTGACAAATGCACTATGGAAAAGATTACAGAGGTATGCAAAAGGTACTTTTTAGACAAGATAGTAGATACTGGAAACTTAATAATGCAAACATTTCAAAATGAGATGAAATAGAGATTTAGGATTTCACTAGCAATTTTGGATAGATTCAAGGAGGATATATGTATTCTAGCTGATACAAATCATACTTACATTCAAGTAGTGGAATCTCAACAGACATTTCTTGATCCCTTAAGCTATGAGTTGAGTGATGATGTTGTAGTTGGTTACATTGATTTCCTATTGAATTTAGACAAAGATAAAGCTAAATATAGATTTAGCACATATGATAAGATTACGCAACATGTTCATCAAGCAACCTTGGAGAAGGTATCTCACAAGAAGGTTGAGTCAATCATGAAGAAGGCACTATCAAAGGTCAGAATGACAGAGAGTGAATCTAAGGCCATAAGATAGACAATGAAATAAGGTGTACTAAACATACAACCCTTATTAATTTTAGTTGCTGAGACATCTTTGGAATAGAGCATTCCATATGTGACAATGTCTAATGTTTAGCCTAGTGAACATAAGAGAAAATAAAAAAGATTAGTTGAATAAGTGACTACAAAGGCAAAGAGAGTCAAATAGATGGCTACAAGACCTAGAAAAAGGCATAAAACATTGTTGACAATTGAATCTGGTGATGACGAAGAGGTTGAGAAACATAAACCAAGCAAGCAAAAAAGGTGACTCCACCTAAGCAAGCAATAGACAAAGCTCAACAACCTTGGAAGTCAAAGATTGAGAAGATTAACATGACTATTTCAAATAAAGGAAACTTTATTCAGATGATCAAAGTTTTATGATCTTTATAATAACTGTGTTGCAAATAGATAGCACTGAGAGGGGGGGCGAATCAGTATTATTAATCTTTTTACCCACAATTGAATTTTATTAATTACTTTACCACATGCATGAAAAAGAATACCAATAGTGTTAAACAAAATAATCAACCATACAAGAAGAGAATTCATAAAACCATGATTTGTTAACTAGGGAAACCTTGGCCAAGGTAAAACCCTAGTGGGGATGAAACCCAGAAGATGATTCACTATATAAAGGATCTAGTTAAGGATATTGACCCTGTTAGGAGTCTATTGGGACTAAAAATTGCAAGGTCAATTTTGAGTACCATTGAGATTTTGAGCCCTACGAATGCTTTTTGATGAGTGTGTACTCGGCTGTCAGTCTGAGCCCTAAGAGGTGTTTAATGCTTCTAGCACCTTTCTTTCAACGTGTCTAAGTGTTCCATGATGATAAATTATCATTCCGATTCATCTTGTGAAGTCTTGTTTTGAGAAATTATCAAATCTGCATTTTTTGCTAAGTGTCAAATAGTGACAAGAGACTATGTTTGCACTTGAATATCTCACACCGAGAAATATGTCTAGACCTACCACTTTGGGAGTACCTAATATTCATACTCTAGAACCTATGTTTCAAATTTTGAGTCATTTTGAGTTCGTTTGACTAGGTTTTGAGTCCCTCAAAGTTGGCAGTTTGCTGTTTTCATGCTGATGCATATTGCACACATTTCTAGGAAGCCCTGTTTGACGTGCTATAAGTTTTGACCAGTTGACACAAATGCTAAAATTCCTTTTGTGTTGTATTGAAAATATCAGAGACTTGTTGTGTTTCAACTTTCAAGTTATGACGAATCCGTTTGATCAATTTTCAAACGTGATTCCAAATGGAATTTCTATCTTTTTACTAGTGTCATAAAGTGCAGATTTGTCAAGACCCCTGTTCGTGATGTTATATCTCCTGATCTGTGATAGGTCAGGTTGAATGGATTGTACCACTATATTTTCCTCTAAAAATACTTCAAGTGTGTCAGTTTGTAAGTCTTGACAAATCCATATGCACACTTTTCTAGGTTAATTCCATTTCTAAAAATTGCTTTTCAGTCAGTGTTCCTAGTTGCGAAATTCCAAGTAGCCCACTTTGAACATTTGCCATTTGTGTCCTATGATTCTTCATGTGCCCAAACTACATATTCATATTGTCCTCATGATAGAGAACCAATGCCCTGAGTTTCATTTTCCCAAGTGTCCATGTCAAAAATGTCAACAACATGTCAAAAATGTCCATGTCTATAGCACACCAAACAAAGAAAAGCTCCCATAGTATAACAATATAAAATAGAGAAGCCTTCCACGCTGAGCTAAAACAAGAAGCTCACAACTCAATAAAGAGGAGTATCCACACCAAATGGAAAGTATGAAGGCTTTGCACATCAAGCAGCCCGTACACAATAGAGAACATAGACCCTGTGCAAATTTTGAGGAGGCTCCATGTTGAGCCAAAGCCATAGATAATGAGAAGGAGATTCACGTTTTCAGATCATGCCAGCAAAGGAACCTCACGTAGGGGAAGTAAAGGTAGGCAACGTGAACAGTCAATACCAGAGAAGAGAATCCAAACCACCAACAAAGCAGGAGATTTTAAAAGGCAAGTCACTGTAAAAAAGAAAACCCATGCCAAAAATGAAGAGGCTGCGGTAGGAAAATGCAAGAGCACTTTGGATAATTGCGCAAAAAAAATTTAGAATGAGTTTGTGCATGTACATTTTGGTGTCTAACAAGATTCCCAGGAAATTAAAAAAGATGCCAACAGTAGAGAGTCAATGCTATGTAAAAAAGGTAGGGGCAGCACAAAAGGGAGTGAAGGAAGGTGTGATCAGAAGTCTTTAAGAAGACAGAGGCATGGCTTGTGAATGGTGAGATCCCTGTTTACAGAAGAGTCTTCATGTCCAACATGAAGATGCCAGTCAAAGAGACAGATCGTAGTCTGAGCCACCATAGAGGAAACTATGGCAAGAAAAAAGGAAAAGGAAGTTGCAAGGAGGAAGTGTTGTTTTAATGTGAAAACTTTGGTGCCATAACAAACCTAGAGTTTGAGCAGGGGAAGCTGTCCCGTCTTGAAAGACCTCTACGCCTGAGGAACATTTTCAAATATTTAGTCCCACATATGGGCCACAAAAAGTTCTTATAGTCTATAAATAATTAAGAACATAAAACATTATGTGTGTTGTGACAAGTGCCTTTTAGAAGGCAAAGTTGCTAGCGCTTGGGGCCCATATTGCTGACTTGAACATATGACATCAACCGGCATGAATAAATTTCAAATTTTAAATGAAAGTTCAAAAGCCTTGACATGGAAACCTGCGCTTAGATAATGACAAGTGGCAAGATTTGGCTATGCCTACTTCCCAACAAAAACAAAGTGCGCATTGGATAAATAAAGCGGGAATGCAGGAAGCTACCACATGGTAGCGGGTCTCGCATTCATGATGAGGTGGCATTATAGAGCAGTTCAAACGAGAACTGTTCAGATCGTGACACATGTCACTATCTGACGAATGACGCAATCCTGCATTATGGAGATGCTCGAAGGTTAAGTAATGCGAGAAAGTGGACAAGTGACATGTGGTGCGAGTCCCATGGCGTAGACATGGGAAATGATGCAGAGGGCTTAGCAAATCAAATAGTGCCATGTGGCACCAGTCAAAAGAGGGTTGACCATGGATTGGAAGGATGAGGAAATATTGAAGAGTGGAAAACAATTTTTCTATAAAAAAAATTGCTTTTTTCAAATGGATTGCACGTCAAATTTTAAATTTAAAAGGTCATTTCCCTAAAGTTTTAACTTTAGGACTTTTAAATTTTTGAATTTTTAAAGATCAAAGATGTTGCAGGCCTGATAGTTCTAGCTAGAGGAGTCATTTTCAAAATGATTTTCAGGGGGTTTCCAGAAGGCTAGATATGGCTTATTATATATCGTCAAAATTGTGAGAAGATGAACTTTCTGATTCTACAATCAAATTTTGCATAGCATGCCACTGGTTCCTGCTACAGGGGGATTTGTCTCAGGTACCTAAATTGTAACTATATTTAGACCAAGAAGTTCAGATTTGATTTTTGACATGATATTGATTTGAATATGGTTAAAAAATAGTTGAAATGCAGTATGGGTCAAAATTTGAACACATTCACTCAGTAAAAACTAAAATTTCACTAGCATTCTCATAAGGCAGTTAAGATATTTTGATGACTCACACAATTTTCATCATTTAGAAAGGGATATTTTGCAAATCAGTTGCAGATAATGATGAAAACAAAAAAATTAGATCAGATGGGTAGAGAGAGGAAAGAGGTTTTGCAACTGAACAAGATGAAATTCCAAGTGGACATGTGTCATTCTGAGATTCAATCCAGGAACTCATCTTCATCCTATATTATTCTTTCTTTCTTCCATTGTAAGGGTTCCAGTCTTTGGAGACAAACCGGTCACTACTGAGATACCAGATGTTGGATCTAGTTTTGATGTGTTCCCATACTATGATACCATACATTCTTTAGCAAATTCTTCTTGTATGAACAGCAGTAGGAAGATAAATACAAATATTTCAGATCTGTTAGGTTGTTTCATGTCTATTATTTCATGCATATGACTATATAATTTCAAGGAAATAATGCAAAGAGCAGCAGATGATTAAGTTTCAGTTGAATCTTGTCTCCATTCTCATTGAGTTTCAATATTTTACGATCTTTGAACAAAGAGCTTAGGTCATAGTTGCAGTCCCTTAAGATTATATGTTGTTTCATTGTTGCTAATAATTCAAGGAATTATGTAAATGCTTCATAGAAATCAATAGGGTTGCAAATTTATTGAGGAGGATATCAGGTAAGAATGAGATTTAAACTAAACATTGATGTCTATTTACAAGTTAAATAGATAGATCTATATCTGAAGATACACATATGTCTCAGATATTCATATGTATGTTTGTGATCCATGAATTTGCCCAATGGACTAGGCACTGATCAACTATAGGGTCATTTAGTTTTTGTTGCTGCATATCTAAGGGTTTGTTGAAATCAACATTATCAATTAAACATTCTTTCCATTTTATGTTGAAGGACCTAAATAGAATGCCCTCACTCAGCTTGTGAATATTCTAGATTCGCATTTAGCTATGACAGATCTGTGTCATTTCATGAGTTACTAGGAGAAATAAGGGCTTGTATCTGCTTAATAGATTCAGGGATATTTTTTTTTGTACAGGTACAATATCATTGGAATCTAAAGTCTACCTACCTAGGTTTAGCAGAGCCTGAAGTAGAAGAAGGGTCATGCCTTATAGTTGCCCTATTCTCAGAAATGGCATGTTGAAAATGGGAGTTAGTTGCCCCTAGATGTGTCACTTTCTCAGTGGGATAATTGAAAACCCTCCAACATTTTCAAACACCAATAGAGTCTATGAAGCATGTATATTGTCTCGAGTCCCTATTTAGAAGACTAGGCCTTGTTAGTGTTATATTAGGTGAAAAACTAATCTCCCAAGAACACCTGCATGCATAAACCTGTCACATGGATGAAGCAAAGAACAGAGGCAAGGAAAAATCATGGAGGCCAAAAAGCTAGATCCATCTTATGGACATGCAAAGAGCAATATCACATATAATCCAATAAGTGAATGAATAAAATACAAAGAGGTGAATCCTTATAAAGGAATCACGAAACCCAAAAAGGGAAACTAAAGCCTAAGAAAGCTAGGGTTGCACAATATAATTAATAAAATATTAATTATATGCACCTACAAGATAGCTTAAGAAAACTAGAGTAATAGGAAACTTAATTAATTAAATCAAAGTGATTTAATTAATAAGTTAGAACAAATAATTACTCTAACACCCCCCCTTAAGCGAAGCTTGGGAGGAAGCTAACCTAGCACAGCTATGAAAGAGAATTGGGTCCTGGCAACAAGGCCAGATCAGGTACCCAATCACAACAAAATCTCTATAAAGAGGAGAAATAGAGAAAACCACATGGGAAAAACCCTACTCCAAAAAGAGATAGCAAAGAATGTTCCAGAAGAAGGAACAAAGAGATCAGAAGAGAATCATTGAAGCATGAAGAACCGCAAAACTCTGTCAAAATGCTGATCTGTAGAACCTCCATGGAAATAGAAGGCACAAACCATCAACCAAAGGAACCTCCATGGAAATAGAAGGCACAAACCATCAACCAAAGAAGCATAGAACAACAATATAACCTCCCCTTAAGGCAGGTGAGGTGACAGGCAGCTGAAAAGATGGGCCAAAAATCTCCTACAACACAGGAGCCAAACACATCGAGAGTGAGGTACAAACACAAACAAAGGCACGTGTCATCGACACTGCATGAGGAATTAGAGAAAGAGGGCCTATAAGCAGAAAACAACTATCCCCCCCATGGCACTTTATATAATAGTGCGAGTACAACGAATCACAATGATGAAAAGGATCCCGAAACGCAAGAGTGGCACTTTATCTCAGTGCGTTGCATAAAAATGCTTACAATGAATATCAACAATGATCAGAAAAGACATAAGGCTGAAACAACAGAAGGTAGAGCCCAAAACGAAGCAACTGAAGCAACAAAATCGATCCCCGAACCTGAAACAAACAGGATATCCACCAGAATGCTAAAATGAAAAAGACTGAATAGGATGTGCCTGGAACAAAATTTGGAACAACAACCAGCATCACTGGAAAGAGCATAGAAAGAGCTTTCCAACGATATAAATAAGTCCAAAATCGAAGATCGGAAGCTCAAGATACGCCTCCCAGAGTGCAAAATAGAACATCTGGCTTTGACTGCCAAAATAGGCAATCAAACTATATCAAAAGTCCAAATAACTAGCACCATCATGATGGGCTTGAAAAGAGCTTTCTAATGATATAAGATTCATCAAAAAATACCTCCGTATGACAAAGATATGGCCAAAAAACCACAAACAGCTTTTAAAACAAAACAAATTATAGAAATGATGATTTGAAAGCCGTCAAATTTCAGCCCAAAGATGGATGACGTCAGCACCTGCGGCTGTCAGACTTGCTTCAGTACCTTGCTGATGTCACTTCTCTGTCATACTTTGCTGATGCAACGTCCTTTTTTGGAAGATTTTGAAAATGTTTTTTTTAAACAAAAAACAAAAAACTTTGAAGAATTTTTGCAAAAGAAAACAAACGCTTTTTTTAATAAAAACTCATGAGCCTTTTTTTAATAAAGCCTTTTGATTTTATGATTTATTTTTTTAATAAAAAAATAAATCTTTTCTTCAGAAAGCATGCCCAAATCTGGTAACAAATTTTTGCATCAAATTTCAACTGTGTCCAAATTGGGCAAATTTTATTTGGAAACAGGGGTTTTTGGGTGCTACGAATCCAACGGTGAGGTCCATTTGGGCTCAAAATGCACTGGAAAAATGACCCCTCCAAATCCAATACAAAATAACTCTAAAAATTGAAACCCTCTGAAAAATGCAACTTCTGAAATGCTTCAACAAACCACGAACAGCGAGCGGCAAGCTTGCTCTGATACCATGTTAGATTAGGTGAAAAACTAATCTCCCAAGAACACCTGCATGCATAAACCTGTCACATGGATGAAGCAAAGAACAGAGGCAAGGAAAAATCATGGAGGCCAAAAAGCTAGATCCATCTTATGGACATGCAAAGAGCAATATCACATATAATCCAATAAGTGAATGAATAAAATACAAAGAGGTGAATCCTTATAAAGGAATCACGAAACCCAAAAAGGGAAACTAAAGCCTAAGAAAGCTAGGGTTGCACAATATAATTAATAAAATATTAATTATATGCACCTACAAGATAGCTTAAGAAAACTAGAGTAATAGGCAACTTAATTAATTAAATCAAAGTGATTTAATTAATAAGTTAGAACAAATAATTACTCTAACAGTTAGAAGCCTCAACCCTATTAGGAGTTGCTTCAACCCTGTTAGGAGTTGGTAGAACATATACAAATGTGTGCAAGAAGAGCCCACTACCCTAACATACAACTATACAATAAGTTCTTCAAGAAATAAGTGTACATACAATACTGAGATACTTGCTGTACTTCACAAATCTTTTGATTGAAAATTCTTCATACAAGAGTGACTACACACATATCAATCTACATCATATCTCACATAACAATGCGTTGCATCATATATCATAATACCACATTCTCTTGTTACTCTCATTTCACAAGATCATATCAAGTTCGCAATCACTGATTACACTTTTCACACTACTCTAAATTTGCAAATGAAATCCTTTACTTATACCAAACATATTGGTAAATTCTTCCTTAATTGGCTCATATAACATTCTTAGAGTCGGCTCATTAAGAAATAGTAATTGAAAAAATAAATCAAGTTGTTTAACACATTATACTAATATGCTCTGTTCTACATTATATCATCACCGCATTACTAATTCCTTCATAACTCGAACTTGGTTGGTCATATAGACATGCACACTGGTATACATCATTAGTATGATGTCATGCATCTCTAGTTAAATATGCAAGAGAATATTCTAGGGGGATATTCTGCTATCATCAAATTTGTTATGCTGCTGTAATGTTTTTTGATACTTATACAATTTTCCTTCACAAATAAACATGACTAGTCTGTAAAACAAATATGTTTCCATAAATTACAGCCATATAACTTACCTTATCTGATTGATTGGTCATATTGCCAACAATCTCCCCCTTTGGCATTGATGGCAACATTTTGGGAAAATTGGCTAAGTCCCAAACATGTTGTCATACAAATTAAAACAAATAACCATAAAATAATAAAAGTATTGTATTAATGTTTTGAAAGGATTACATCCCTTATAACTTTGATTACAACTTATTGCTCCCCCTTGCAAATTACAATTACAATACAATTTTCCATATTCCCCCCCCTTTGACATTAATGACAAAGGTGCAAAAAAGAAAGAAAAAGAAATTGTCTGTCAAAATTTGGTAGCTGCATCAAAACTTGGAAAAGCAACCACTGAAGTTTTTCTTCAAATATGCAAAGAGTTTCTTCCAACTTTGTTTCAATGAATCAGATACACTATTTAGCCAACATAAAGCATATGTGGCTAGCTCTGCTGGGTTCAAGTATGTAGCCACAAACTTGTCATATGAAGTCTTTTCTACCAAGCATTCTTCCAACTGATTCTCTAGCAATGTTACTTGTGGGAATAAGTGTTATCTTAGGAGAGTGAATCTCTTTAGAGCTTTCTCTTTTTCTGCTTGCATAGTCCTTATGTTGTCATGAAGTGTTTGTATTGTGTGCTCAATGGTATCTATCTTCTGATTCTACTTTAGAAAGTTGTTAGTGAGTATTTGAGCATCTGTCCAAAACTAAAGTCAAAGTATTCTCAAAGGACTTGACTGGTTTCTTCTTCTCAAGAAATTTACTTAAATAAGATATGAGATTCTTCACTTCATTTTCTTCATCTAATTGAAGTGTTGCTATTGCTACTTGGGTAGGTGGTGTGGGCTGCTGTTGCTGTTAAGGGTACGCTTGAGGTAGTTACTTCATTACCAGGCTCAATTTTTGTCTTAAAACATGCATCTTCTTTCTTAGGCTCCTGATATATTTCTTCATCAAAGCTACTATAGTCCACAATATTGCCAACAATGTTGGCACCAAACTCTTTGAATGAGTCCTCAATTTCGTCACCACATTGGTGTTATCTACTTGCATAGATTCACTACCAATGGTGATATGTGGTGAATCACTTGAACTTGGTGTTGCTGCTGGTTGTTCAAAATTGTGAGGACTATATGCTATAAGACTAGCTTCTTGTGTTTGTGCACACTCCTCAGATTCTTTAGGCATAGGGCTTGCCTTCTCTATCTGCACACTTTTCTCTGACATAATGCTTTCCTTTTCTGGTTGCACACTCTTTTTTGTCATTGGGCTTGCCTTTTCTGGTTGTGCACTCTTCTTAGGCATAGTGGACATATATGAGACTATAGCCTTTTCAGTTTTCACATTTACTTCTTCATAATTTCCTCCCATGAGGAGAATGGATCTCTTTTTTTGTCTCAACAATGGTGCTATACCTTTCAAAATTTTTGTTATCTCTTCCTCATTATTTACAATGCATAGCTTTCTCACCATATTAATTCTTATTTTCTTGTCTTCCTCTAATACTATACTTTTTCTATTTCATAATCTATTATACAAATCTTTAGGTATCTGACCTCTTATACTATCAAACCTCTTACCTTTAAGAATCATATTTCTAACTACAACATTCTCTAGTTGTCTTCTATCCATATTATTGTACAAATCATAGTATTTATTTAGTTGCACAAAATTTTTATCATTAATAATTTGCATGTTTAGATTCTCTACCTTGAGTTTCCATGCTTTGCATCCTGCTGATGTATTTGCTTCTTGATCAACTGGCTCTACTAGTCTGTCACCAGTTTCTTCCTCAGATTTAGAAGAACTAATTTGCGAGGTTCTTCTCTTCTTGCTTGGACCACTTTTAGTCTACTTGAATCTCTTCTTAGGAGGGGTTCTAGTCCTTTCAAGTCTTGTAGACTTCCTAGATGTAGGTGCTTCCTCAGTTTTATTGGATTACTTTGTGGTTGTTGCTATGTAATTGCTACATATGCCATAGTAGGTGTGTACACATTTGTCTAGGAAATTGTGTTCTCTTTAGTAGCTCCCAGAACTGCAATGGGTGTAGGGGTCAATAGCTCAGATTGACCATTGGATTTCATTTCCATAGCTATCCCTTTCACCTCATCAAATTATTTTCTTGTCATTCTTGATTCTCTTAAAATAGAATTAATCACCTTTTCCACCTTTTTCTTAGAGTCCTTTATTATTTCAATGGTTTTGACTTCTCTCATTTTCTCAGAATATGTCCCCCATCTAGGACATGTAGAATCAACTTTTGAGTGAAGGATTATTTACATATATCCTTCAATTAATTCCTCACTCATATCATAACCCATAGGTTCAATGAATTTGACTCGAGGAACTACAAATTCCATACAAGTGAAATCTATTTCAACCATAAAACACAATTCATCCTTGTATTTTCCACTAGCGCATGAGGTATCCTATATCTTTGCTTCATTTCTACTTGGAAAGAATTCATTATTTTGTCAATGTCATTATCTCTATCTACTTCAGGTCTTAATCTATATGCACGCGCGATTATCTGCATTGCACACTCACTTCCATCCTAATTAATGATTCCAAGAAACTTCTTGGATGCATAGAAGAATATGTGAGTCAATAGGGATTCAAACCTAAAGACTGTGCTCCTAGATTTCTTGATTCTTGATATATTATCCAACAATGTGTTTGGATAATGTCACACAAATTAACATCTTCGCCTCTTACTGCTAGGTAGGCTGCATGAAAAAATCTTGTAGGGACTAAATCTATCCTAGATCCATGATTAAATTTGTATCCCAAGATTTTTCAAATCAATCTTATTCCATCTTGAATGCTATTGACCTTCATATTTTTGCTATCAAAACATGTGTTGAGATTTGTCTCAACTATCTTGCACACATTCTTGATGTTTATTGGATTACTTCCTACATTACTCAAATCCATGACCTTGTGAATTAGGTCATTACCAATACATATGATAGAGTCTCCTAGCCATAAAAGATCATCATGTATTCTACTCAGAATTATTCATGTCCATTCATGATTATCAAATTTCATGAAGAACATATGATTAACTAGGTTAAGTTGTTCTAGATAACCATATTCGAGTTTCAGTGACAAATCATTTTTGCACATCTTCTCCAATTCCTTATGTATTTTTGTATCACCTATGCTTTCAATCTTGCAATGGATATAACTTCTTATATGCTCAACAAAAAGAACATTTTCTAGAACTTAGAAAAATGCTCCAATAGGGTCATCAAGAAAATAAACAAATGGGCATTTCTTGAAATTGTATCTAGGTCTATTGCTCACATTAAAAAATTCTTGTCTTGCATTTCTAGAAGATTATGCTTAACCATTCAAAAAATACCTCAACTTCATGAGTTAGGGTTTTTGGTGACTTTGCATAATTGCAAGCCTCTTTAATTCTTTAAATCTTGTTTCAATCTTTCACTTTGATTTTGCACAAACAAGTGATGTTTTCAAATCAATTCACATCCTTTAAATCTTTCACAATCTGTACTTTGCATTAAATGCATATCTGCCACTAGTTCAGTGTACTATCTCTATATAACAGAGAGGTTATTCTTCTTTCATATCCTTATCCTAATCTTATCAGGAAATGCACTTTATTGTAGACTTCTCTCAATGTCTACTGTACACTGTCAATTGTGCAACCTTTGATACTTCCTCTAACACTAGTTATCAATAACTGATACTCTGTTTCACTGGGAATGCTTAATTTTGGTAAGAGGAGTCACAAAAAATAAGTGCCTTCATTGTCTTGTTAGGTACATCTTCTATAACTGTATGAGAGATTTTTGGTTCCTTTTCCTTTACAAATGATTCCTTTAATTCATTTTTCTTCTCCTTCATATCATTTCTTCTATTGTTCCTTCTATAATTCTAATTCCTATTTAGGTCTCTTCTATCCATTCTACAAAACTTTGATGTGTGCCCAAAGTTATTGCATAGCTGACATATAGGTACATTTCTTTTATGTTAATTCTACTTGTCATTAGGTGCTCTGTAATTCCTTGCAATGTGTCCAAGATTGTTGCATCTATAGAAAATAATTTGTCTTCTTTCTCCACTTTCATTTCTGTGAGATCTTCTTCTATTTCTTGTATGGTTAGTGTTCCTATATATCCTACTATTTGCATTATTATTATCAAATTTAGATTTCTTACAATCAACTATATAATGATCATATCCATGACAATTATGGTAATAAAATTTTGAAATAGGTTTGAAGGACTTATCTTTGCAATCAACTTCAGTGTCTTCAGGTTCATCACACTAGGCATAATATTCCTTTCTTTTGTTGCCCATGTCTTGATTAGATTCTTTAACTTTATTAGAGTGAGTAACATTCACTTTTTCCTTATATGTATCATTTGTCTTGCTTAGATCCTTATTGACTTTAGGAGTATTAGGTTCTTTTCTCTCAATATATTTCTTAGTGGATTGTCCAAGAAAGAATCCAAGTCCAATCTTGTCATAACTGGGCCTTTGTGCATATATTTTTTCTTCAACCTTATCACTACTGGTATATAATTTCTCAAGTTTCTATTTGGTTTGTACCAACTCACCTTTCACAATAGTGTTGTATTTCTCTAATTCTACATGCCCTAACTTAATAGATTCCAATTTAGATGTTACATTGCTTAACTGGGATCTTAGATCTACATTTTTAGCTTTAATTTTAGAGTCATTCTTTCCTCCATTTTTCTTAAGACTCAACCTAAGTTCAACTATCTTTAACTCATGTTTTAGGATCTCATTTTCTTTCTTCAAATCTTCAATATCATCACCATTGGTTTTCTTACTAGATCCTTTTTGTTTTAGGTCATCTATTTTGTTCTTTAATTCACCAATGTAGGCTTTTGTATCCTTGTATATGTCTTTAAGGACATCTCTTTCATCAGCAAGGAGATCAATCTATTCAAGTGCTTCTTCAAGATTCTTCTTTAATTGTTTTATATCCATAGGGATCTTATTCATGCTATTAAGCCTCTTCTGAATAACTAAGCTTTGATACCAATTGTCAGAAATAGGTAATATTGAGGGGGGGGGGAGTGAATCAATATTATTAATCTTTTTACCCACAACTGAATTTTATTAATTACTTTACCACATGCATGAAAAAGAATACCAATAGTGTTAAACAAAATAATCAACCATAGAAGAAGAGAACTCATAACACCATGATTTGTTAACTAGGGAAACCTTGGCCAAGGGAAAACCCTAGTGGGGATGAAACTCACAAGATGATTCACTATATAAAAGATTTGATTAAGGATATTGACCCTATTAGGAGTCTATGAAGCATGTATAGTATCTTGAGTCCCTCTTTAGGAGACTAGGCCTTGTTAGAAGCCTCAAACCTATAAGGAGTTGCTTCAACCTTGTTAGAAGTTAGTTGAATGTATACAAATGTGTGCAAGAAGAGCCCACTACCCTAATATGCAACTACACAATAAGTTCTTCAAGAAATAAGTATACATACAATACTAAGATACTTGTTGTACTTCACAAATCTTTTGATTGACATTTCTTCATACAAAAGTGACTATGCACATATCAATCTGCATCATATCTCACATAACAATGCTTCACATCATATATCATAATATCACATTCTCTTGTTACTCTCATTTCACAAGATCATATCAAGTTCATAATCATTGATTGCAGTTTTCACACTACTCTAACTTTGCAAATGAAGTCCTTTACTTATACCAAACATATTGGTAAATTCTTCCTTAGTTGGCTCACATAACATCCTTGGATTCAACTCATTAAGAAATAGTAATTGAAATAATAAATCAATTTGTTTAACACATTCTATTGATATGCTCTATTCTGTGCTATATCATCACTGCATCACTAATTCCTTCATAACTCAAACTTGGTTGGTCATTAAAACATTGCACTGGTATACATCATTATTATGATGTCAGGCATCTCTAGTTAATTGTGCAAGAGAATATTCCAAGGGAATATTTTGCTATCATCAAAACTATTATTTTTCTGTAATGTTGTTTGATACCTAGACAATTTTTCTTCACAAATAAACATGACTAATCTGCAAAAAAATATGTTTCCATAAATGACAACCATATAACTTACCTTATCTAATTGATTGGTCATATTGCCAACACTTTGAAAGGGATTAGATAGATATATCTACTATATGACATATCATTGTAAACAATCTTAGTATGAAGGACATCAAAGGAGTAGTGAACCAGAAAGTCTATGAAAGACTCATAGAGAAGAAGACTCCTGCAAGGGAAGAAGACCTTGAACTTTGAAAGTCTATGCTAAGGACCATTTGCAAGACTAATGATGAAGATGAAATTAAGAGATTGTTGAATAACCTCACTCCATACTTAAGGAATAAGTTGAAGCCATTCTTATTTATGGTTTGTGAGAAGGATAAGTTGAGAAAGGAGAAAATAGGAACTATCATTTAGATGTTGTCAAAATCACAGGCAACATCTCCTTTAGGTGATAGTATGAAGATTGATCAAACCAATGTTATAGTTAACATTGATGATAGAAATCCATTTGGTGGTTCTAAATCAAATATACTTGATATTAAAGATGTTGAGGAAAATATGAAACAAATTGAGGAAGAGAAGAGGCTAATAGAAGTTGAAAAGAAGAAGATAGAGGAAGCCAAGAAGCAATTGCTTGAGGAAGATAGAAAAAGAAAGGAAGATGAAGATAATAGAAGAATTGTAGAAGAAGAATGACAAAGAAAAACTGAGGAAGAAGAAAAGAAAAGATTAGAAGAGAAAAGAGAAAAAGAGGAAAATAAAAAGAAAGAAGAGGAACAAAGAAGGACTAAGGATGCAACAAAGAAACAGAGGGAGGATGAGACTAAACCATCTAGTTCATCTACTCCACTCTCTCTTGCAAGTTTGGCTACTGATGATGATGATCAAATTGATCTAATTTCATCCTTATCTAAAATTTTATAGAAGAATAAAATAGTGAAGAGTTTATAAAGGACACTAATGGAAGTAACTAACAAATTGCATAGTACATTGTCTATATAGCACACTGAGTCAGATCCAGAACAGAGAGCACAAGTAGTGCTAAAGTCTTTTGATGATGAGTTTATATTCTTGTTGAATGTTGTAGAGGCAAAGACTCAAATTTCCCATGATTCTAATCTTTTTAACACCATCTTCTAGGACATCAAGAATGACTTAGTCAATCTTGATACATGCGGAAAAGAACTTCAAAAATGTCAGTAGGAAGGGAAAGCTTTGTATGTTAAGTGTACCTTATCATAAAAATTGACTAAAGATATTGATAGTTAGATAGAGGCAAAGATGAATGAGCTAGAGGCTGTTATCCATCCTAATCCAACACCTATCTAGAGAAGTTGATGATATTTAGAGACAAGTTGCTAGTCTTCATAGCAATATTAGGAAACTGGAACTTTGGAAAGAGAAGATATTGAAGAGAACATCTAATTTCAAAGAATCTATTGCTCTAAAGTTATTATTTGTTGAGAAGCAACTAGAAGAATGTGTCAAGGCTAAGGACACATATACAAACTTTTTGTATTTAGATATCAATACAGTTGAGATTGTATCATATGCATTATGTGCATTTCTCACAATAATTGAGTCTACCAAAGACACATGGAACAAAGTTATAGATAGTTTGAAGACTATTTTTGATGATTGTATGAAGATTATTTTAGTATAAGGAAGGGCAACCATTTTTGGATAGTTTTTTGGACAGAAACTTGACATTTTGACCTTTGTCATTGATGTAAAAGGGGGAGAGATTCATGTGAAAATTGTATACATGAGATTGTTGGGAGAGATACATGTGAAGTATAAGGTATATTTTAAGGGGGAGCATATATGTAAGGTTGAAAAAGTTGTAATAAATGTAATGTTTATATGTTATTTATGTTTGTTTTTGTCACTTAGCCAATTTTCCCTATTTGTTGCCATCAATGCAAAAGGGGGAGATTGTTGACAATTGGCTAATTGTGATATGTAATTATTTTCATTAATGGAAAGAAATGATGTACATGTTGAAAGGAAACCTCAGAAATAAAGGTACTTAGTGTTTGGTTATCAGAAAATTGTCTAAGTATAGAATTTGGTTTACAATAGTGTATTATTTTGTTTATAACATGTTACAGACATCATATTATGACAAGAAAAGTTACTGGAGATAGTATACACATTGGTGATGATGTGTATAACCTCAAAAATTTGTGCGGACTATACAAAATAGAGTTAATTGTGTTATGATGATGTAAGACAACATAATTGAAGGAAAGAATTATTCTATTTACAAAATAATTACTTGTCCAATTAGGACCGACATCCTAGTTGTTTACTCTAACTTGGAAAAGTGAATTGTGGTCTTAGTTGACCTAGCAATAATTTGTGTAAAGGCATGGTATTTATACAAAGGACTTCTTGTGATAAGAAGTGTGTGCTTAAAAGTGCTATTTGTGTAACATTGTGTAAGTGAAGTAAGATTGCAAAGTTTTGTATGAACTATTTGGTGATTTGAGATTGAACTGAAGATCAGAGATCAGCCAACGAAGGAAATAATAGTAGATTACTTGTTTGACTAGTGAGCTCTTCTTGTAGTTGAAATTGCATGTTTGGGAAATGGGCTCTTCTTGCATACATTATACTATGACTCCTAACAGGGTTGGAATCTTCTAACAGAGATTCAAAGTCTCATGACAGGGACTTCTTATACTAAATTTGGTTATTGACTCCTAACAGGGTCCATCCTCTAACAAGGAACATATATATTAGTATATTATCTAGTTGGTATTATCCCCACTAGGGTTTTCCCTTGGCCAGGGTTTCCCTAGTCAACAAAATTTGTTGTTATGAGTTATCTTTGTGTATTGTTATTGTTACTATTTAGCATTACTTTATTGCTTTTTTATGTATGGTTTAAAGTAAGTAATAATATTGAGTTGGCAACTAAAGTTTGTAGATTTATGATTCACCCCCCTTCTTAGTATTCCCTATTTATAACAATAACTATCACTTAGCTTAAAATATTTTCTTCAACTTATACTTAAGTTTCTTAATCTTCTATTCCAACTCCTTCATTGACTAACTATCACTGATATTCGATCATGCTTAGAGTTAAACTTAACTCTTATCCTTTCACTCACACATCATTTTCAATTATCTCCTACACTTCATGTATTAATTAAAAAATACATTATCTTTTCAAGGGCTAACTTGTCAAATTTCCATTATAATTTCATAATACTTAACTTCACATCACTAATCAACATCACTATCTCACCTTGTTATCTCTTCTTTTAAAATCCTCTTCATCAATCAATAGATATGGAACTCTACATTGTTAGTAAATGTCTCTCTAGTAGGTTTGACAATGTCTTACTAGTAGGGTTGACAACAATAACAACATAGCATTGGTTCCAATTATGGTTTCCAACAATCTCCCTCTTTGGAATTGATGGAGACACCTATAGTTACCAAGCAATCCAAAAATCTTTAGGACTTTTACTATCATCTCCCTCTATTTTTTCCCCTCTCTTTCTTAGTTTCATTCTAATTCTCATCCATGAAATCTCAGAATGCTCCCTCTATCATTTCAACATTTACCATGTCTCTGTCATATTTGTAGATGAAAATACCTCAACTCATGCTCTTGATTTGAATACACTCTCTCTTTTTGATAACTTTAACATCTCTAGTATCATATATCTCCCTCTTTATTAACTTGAATGATAAGTTATATATATCCCACTCTAATCTTCTTCAATATATAAATGGTAATTGTCATACATATTCCTCTATGACAACAATTTCAAATCTATCAACCATTCACATACATCTTCATCTCATTTTTAAAACTGTTATAGCAATATCACTTCAACATTCACTCTTTATAACTTCACTTGTTCATAGTTTAGTTTCTTTATTTTCATCGCTTTAGGAAACTCCTAAAGTGTGACCTCCTACATCAATCTTGTAAGATATTCTGATCATAATAATTGATGCAATGCAAAATCTCTACTCAATTTGCTTTAGGTAGGGGGATGACACCTAACTTACCTCTTAGATACTCACAAGAATCCTTAGGTAGTGTCTTAGAAAATATGTTAGCTAACTATTATTTTCTATTCACATATTCCTATCTCACTTATTTTTCTTGTACATAATGGGACTCAAAATTGCATTCCCATTTTTGAGTACCATTCCAAACTTTTGAGTCACTTTGAGCCCTATAAACAAATTTTCTTGCTTGTGTACCTGATTGTCATTTTAAGGTCTAAGAGGTGTTTAATGTTTCTAACGCATTTCATTCAACATTTCCATGTGTCCTATAATGATAAATTGTCATTCAAAGTCATTCTGCAAAGTTTTGTTTTGAGTAGTGTTTAGTTCTGCAGTTTTGCCTAAGTGTCAAACAACAACATTAGGCCTAGTTTGCATTTGAATATATTGTACCTAGTAATGTTTCATGATTTTTCACTTTGGAATTATTTAGTATACATATAAGTGAGCCTATTTTTGAATTTTTAAGTCATTTTGATATATTTTGACTAGGTTTTGAATCCCTCAAAGTCGGTTACTTATCTTTGTCATGCTGATGCAAATTGCCTTGAATTTTGGAAGGCCCTATTTGACCTATTATAACTTTGATCTAGTTGACCATAATGAGAAAATTATTTTTGAATTTTATTTTAGAGGTCACACACTTGCTATGTTTTAGATTTAAGCTTGTGACAAAATTGTTTGATCAGTTTTCAAATGTGATTCCAAATGCAATTTATAATTTTTTACTGGTGTCATAAAATGCAGATTGGTTGGTAACCCTGTTCGAGATGTCATATCTCTGAATCAGTAATAGATGAGATCATATGGTTTGTACTACTACACTCTACTATAAAAATACTTCAAGTATGGTAGTTTTAAACCTTGAAAAATCCATCTACACACTTTCCCAGGTTCATTCCATTTGTGAAAAACACTTTTCTACTGATGTTTCTAGTCCTGCAATTCTAGGTACCCCACTTCGCATGCTCACCAAATGCATCTAGTTATTTTTCATGAGCTCAAATCCTCATGGAAATGAACTAATTCCCCAATTTTCAAACCTACAAGCATCCATTTGCCCAGTTTTTGAAGATCAAACCAAACACACTTTCTAGTTTTGTAACATGTTGGTTTGCAGGCAATTTTAATTGGATAATTTTGAATGTTGTTATCTTTTGACTAAATGGTCATCATGTGATGAGATCTAGTAGGGTTTAAGCATGCTGAACAAGGAATTAGGATGTCAGATCCTAGGGCCTAGTCAAGTGTTTAAGTCAGTTTTTAAAGCCAGGCAACATGCCCTATTATCAAAAAATCATAGTTTGTGAAAATAGGGTAAAACAAGTTTTAAGTGATGATTCAGTGCTCAAATTGGAATTTAGATAGTTTGAGAAAATCAATGGATCAGTTTACAATGTCAATTGTTTAAAAATGAATTTTTTTAGCCGAACCCACTTTGGGGCCCGATTGATTACATCAGATTGATGAAATTGTGCATGGATTGAAGATGCTTAAGTTGCAATTGGTGAACACAAGGGGTTCCCAATTTTGTGACTATAAATGTGGATAATATTTTCATATCTTCTCCATGATGTCATATGTATTGGTTTTTTTTCTCAAAAGAAAGGTTTTGGCTTTCACATATTAAGACTTGCAAAATGTTGGGGTTTCCATTATATAAAGGAGGGACTTGGCATGGTCACATTTTCAATGAAACAAAGTGAAAAGTCTATTTTCTGAATGCCATGAGATTATAAAGGTGTAAATTTAGTGATGAATATGGATATTCTTATAAGTTAGTCTAACATATTTTACCTATGTGGGGACTTGTGGATTAAGTTCAAGAAAGGCACCACATGACCATTTATCATGGGCTTTGAGCACGAGGGAACTTTATTATTATTTGTGTTTCTAGACTTGTGCACTACAATGCAATGGCATTTTCAAATTGAAAATTTATAGGGTCTCCATGATTTTACTCATAAGCTAATGCTCAAAGTAATTAAGTGGTCATGTGAAATGTTATTCATTATAAATGTCTAATTTCTTGTAATGCTCTGAGGAGTGTATTGTAATTTTGAGTCATTGGTTTCCATTAGTGAATTTTCTCCACCCAAGAGCACAAAGTCCATGCATTGGAACATCCATGGTAGGGAAGGAGAATGCAGTCAACATTAAAGGTGGATGCTAGCAATCTGGGCAAGAGGAACCATCTGAGGATAGAGCAACCATGACATCAAGTGCTGGGGATGCAATCCATGATTGGAGCAGAGCTCCATATACAAGGAATAGATGCCGTTATAGTTGTAGACCATGTGAGGAGATGGGATTTCTTTAGCACTCCATAAATTTTTGATCATCCACGTCCACCTTAGGAGCATCCACATAGTTTACAATATAAAGAATCTATAAGAAAGGGCACAACATCTCACAACATCTGCAGTATTCACAGGAGCAATAGTCCAAAGGCAAGATGATGCTACACACCATGACAAGAGGCTAAGTGATCCACATGGAGAGGCACCATTAGAACAAAGAAAGCATGGCTATGGCATGGTGGAAATGAAAAATGGCAAAACAAGTATTTAAATTGTAGGGGTAAGATCTAGAAGAACTCAATGGAATAGTATACGATCTCTACAATGTTGGATGTGGCAGAACAACTCCACATTAAGAAAATGATGCAAAGAATCCATGTCAAAAATGGGAGCACCACCTTTGAGTTTCTGAATGAAGAAGGCCTAGGTTGTGGGGTTATTATCGAAGCAAATTTTTATTCCACATTGATGGGGTGACACTTTTTCATGTTCCTTTTAGATGAGGAAACTCACTAATTAAGATGTCTTAAAAGGCACAGGTCTTTGAACACTCATAGCTTGCTATGTGGGGTTAGTTAGTGACCAAGGACAACAAAGTTTTGACCATTTCAAATTCCAAAGAGGAAGTACCAAGTGGCACATGTGGAGGCTCATTGGAAGGTTAGGATGCTAAGGAGAAAAATGTAAGATGCTACATTGAAGCCATAAGGTCGAAAGGATAGACTTTGACAGCTACAATATCAAGACATTCTATATGTTTGGGGGTTTTAAATGATAGAGCTAAGATATCATGATAAGCCCATTCTTGTGAGATCGTAAATAAAAAATTGGAGATGTGCAATGTTATGATGGGGTAGGATTAGAAAGAGTTTTTAGTAGAATTAAGATGCTACAAAATTTCCAAGAATCATAAGATTGAGAGAGATCAATTATAATGTTAAGATGTTACGAGAGATATTTAAAATTTCAAATGTTACATTGGATGATGCGAGGCCCATCTTGGTGAAGTGGTGAATAAAAATTTGACAAGTGGCATAGGATAAAGGATAAAATGAAATATTTCAATTGAGATGCTCCTAGATGTGTGTTCATTCTAAAAGTTGAAGATTTGAATAAATTTAATGATATTATAAAGTTTAAACTATATGGATATTTCAAAATTTTCTTTTTAATACCCAGTTCATGGCCTAGGGCCTGAAACTTTGAATCAAAATTAGAGGCACCATTTTCATCCAAAACATGCACTATAATATACTATTGGAATTGGAAAGTGATGGATTTTCCATTTCTGTAAATGGATTTTACACAAATATTCACTAGAAGTAGCTACAAATAGATTTGTGATCCTAGAGGCTTCTCAGTTTAAAGTACACATTTAATATTTTCACATGAAATAATATTAGGATTGGATTAGATTTTGATGTGATCAAGCACCCTGAGCAGCTATAAAGGTATAATTGAATGTTTTAAAGGCAGTTGGAAGCAATGAATTGTTTGCCAATAGTACAGTTGAGTTTCACAACAAAAGTAGAACATGACAATCCAAGATCAAATTTGAAGCTCCAACACATATTATGATGTGTATCTGATATTTCTTCAGAGGATATTTTGCTAATTACTTTAAAAGTAAACATCAGATATTTCTAGAACAACATTTATGGTTTTTATTACTGATAGATGAAGAAGATCAATTTCAACAACATCAAGATGAAGATAGTTTTAGCATGACACATGTTAGAATCAAATGGTAGTTCCAAAACTTTTTCTTATCTATATCTTCTTCTTTTTTTCTTTTTTTAAGGGGTTCCAAGGGTGGAGAGTTTCTTGACTACTATGATACCATTCTCAGTATTTCCTTTGTTATTAACAATAGTGTAGTTTTCTTTAGAGCATTAGCTGATACAATCATTCATTTTGTATTTTTTGAAGTTTTGACATATAGATGATGTATTAATTTCAATGAATGAATATAAATTTTGATTGGAAATTTTATTTTGAAGTTTACCTCCTTTTCTATGAGTTTTGTAGTTTTCTATGATATATGCCCAAAGTGCATATTGTGCATATGCAATTTGTGTTGAGGTTGTATGTTGTTGTGTGTCTTGCTGTTGGGTCAAGGACCTAAGTAATTTTCTTGATATGCCATTGATAAAACTATAGGGATCATAGGAGGATTTGATAAGTATGAATTTCATTTGAAAATTGATGTCTATTTACAAGCTAGATAGATAGATCAGATGTTTGGATATATGAGTATACTTCAGGTGTCCATGTGTATGTTAAGGTTTAGTTGATGCCCAATGGATAAGGAATTGGTCAGCTTAGAGGTTACATATTCTCATTGTTGCATACCTAGGTTATGTTGATGATTCAATCATCAATCAAATATCAATTTACCATTTTATGTATTAAAGAACTAAAAGCACTGATCAATACTTATTTGCATTTACTTTTTGGTTATAGTTAGCTACTATGCGTAGGAAGTTTATTAGTAAATCATAGAATAATATTGACCATTTTTGCTATAGGGGATAGTCTGGAAGAGGGAAAGTATCAAATTAGCAAGATCAATCCTTAAGGTTTCCTTGTAGAGCCTAAAGTGAAGTGAGTCCTGATGACTATGTTGATATTGGCCCAAAACTAAGATTTAGCCTTGCTAAATATAGGATTTAGCTAATCCTTAGGCTTGTCCCTATCTTATTGTTTCCTCGTATTAGGTTTAAACCCACTTGATATGTTCCTTACCAAAAAGAACTCCAACATTACCAACTCTCTCAAGTAATGGTACTTGATCTCAATAAGCTTAGTATTTGTGTGTATCACATGGATCTTTGATATGTTTATAGCACTTGTGTTGTCACAATATATCATAACAAGTTCAATGATTTATTCCTTCCCAAATTTTAATAATTGCTTGATCCACACAATGTTTGAGCAATTTACCACTATAGCAATATAATCATCTTCAACTATAGATTGAGAAATGTAGTTCTACTTCTTTCTTATCTATGAAATAGGTCTCCTTCCTAAAAAGAAAGTGCCTCCACTTGTACTTTTTCTATCATCAATGTTGCCTGCCTATGCAGCATATGTATAGACCTTCAATTCAAAATTTTCACTCTTCTTGTACCATAGTCCATAGTCTTCTATTCCTTTCAAGTATCTTAGTATCCTTTTCATTGCCATCTTGTGATTTTCTCTAGGATTATCAAATAATATTGTAACAATACGTACTACTACTGCAATGTTAGATCTTCTATGTACAACATACTATAGTTTTCAAATCATTGACCTATATAATGTTTGATTCACCTTAGCATAATCATCATTCTTTGACTACCTATGACTAGTAACTATAGACATTCCAATTGGTCTTGAGTCTTCCATTCCAAAAGTCTTCAATATCTCCTTCACATACTTGAATTATGTAGTGCATATGCCTTTATTCATATGATAAACTTGAAATTCCACAAATAATTTTATCTCTCCAAATATTGACATCTCAAATTCCTTCTTCATTTAAACAATAAAATATTTTCTCAATGAACATTTTACCCGAAATACGATATCATCAACGAAAATTTCTGCTAGCAATATCTTATTTTTAGATTCACTTTTCAATTATAAATTGTTATTGTCATTATTTCTTACAAAACCAAAATTCACCAAATAGGTGTGTAACCTTTTATACCATGATGTAGGGGATTGATTCAAACCATATAAATTTTTCTATAACTTACATACCACATTCTTTTTACTTCGATAAAAAAATCCTTTAGGTTGTTCAATGTAGAGTTTTACCTCCAAAATTTCATTCAAAAATGCAGATTTGACATCCATTTGGTACACTTTTAATCCTTTGTAAGAAACATATGGAAGAAATATTTTCACTCCTTCCAATCTTGTAACTAGGGAAAAATTTTCACCATAGTTAACTCCTTGTGCCTTACAAACTAGTCTTTCCTTATTCCTTGTGAATTCACTTTTCTCATTCAACTTGTTTCTAAAAACCTACTTAGTTCCAATGACATTCTTGTCCCTTAATATAGGTATTAATGTCCATGTCTTATTCTTCTCAATTTTCTCAATCTCTTCATTCATTGCCTTGATCCAATCTTAATTTTCTAGAGCATCTTTGACTAATTTGGGCTCAAATTCACATAGTAAGGATTTATCATTTGTTAGTATTCTCCTTTTCATGACTCTCAAATCTTTGTCTCCAATCATTTTATTTGGTTCATGATGTCTTCTCACATACTTCGCCAATACACATTTACATCATGTGTTCTTCTTGTTGTGGTTAACCAGATTCAACTTGCTCTTCTTCTATAATTGTCTCTAGCTACAAATTTTCTTTCTCTATTTGATGGTTGAGATTTTTTATCTATGACTTGACTCCTATAGCCTTATGCTTAGTAGTCCACTAGTTCTCAAAATAAATCTTCTGTAGAACCTCGATAGTGCCTAGCTGGTGATGCTTAACAACCACCTTCTCTAGCTTAAGTAAGGTGCTAGGTTCACCTTCATAGATATATAATTTATTGTTGTAGTCTTCAAGTTCTTTCCTGCATTCTTCTTCATTCTTTTATGCAAATTCATCAACTCTAATATTTTCACTTTGTACAATTTTTTTAGTGTTAGAATTCAAATTCTTGTAAGCTTTACTTTTGGTGGAATATCTTAGAAATATGCCTTTGTCACTTTTTGGGTCAAGTTTAACTTTTCTTGTATCTTTCAATATGTACACTTGCTTCCAAAAAATTTAAAATAATTCACATTAGGTTCATATCCATACCAAAGTTCAAAAGGTATTTTTTTTGTACCTTTCTTAACTTGAATTTGATTTAGAGTGTTCACTTCCAACTAACTAGTTCACTATTAACTAGTTCGTTTTTTCTCTCCACTTCTAACTAGTTCACTATTAGCATCATAGATCTTTTCCTTCTTATTTTGGAAATCAAATCTTTAGCCTAGACTGATCAACTATGCCACACTTAAAAATTTATATTTCAAACCATCAACCCAATATGAATTGTCACATATGATTTTATCATTTAGTTTAATTAATCATTTACCTATCACATAACATAGTGCATCATTTTCAAACTTAATACTACTTCTATTATATTATTCTAGCTTCTCACTCTTACTTTTATCACTAGTAACATAATGTGAGAAACCACTATCATTTAACCATCTATCATTCTTACTCACATGTGAAATCAAATCTTTGTCATAATCATCTCTCATTGAAACATAAAAAAATTCTTCATCATGATCATCAAAATTACTATAAGAGATATTTTCTTCAGCCATGTAACACAATTTCTTACCTTTATTCTTGTAATCTTTGTAATCTCAATTTTCTCTATTGTCTCTCCTTCCTCTGTACTTGAAGTCTTTCCTTTCCTCTTTTTCATCTCTACCAAGACATCTTACTATAGTATGAACAACTTTGTTACATGTAAAATAGATAATAGGAAGTTTACCTTTGTATTTTCTTTTTCCTCTATGTAGTTTTATGGTCAACAATTCTTCAAGATCATCAAGATCATCATTAGATTCATTGTCACTTTACATACTTGATTTTCTTCTTTTTTCTTAGATCCATTAAGGGTTAGTTGTGCCCTAAATAAAGATTTGACACTAGTAGGTGAATAATTATCAAAATTTGACAATTCAAATGTAGTGAGTCTACCAATTAGACTATCCAAGGTCAGATCATTACCAGGTGTACATATCAGTTCTTGAACTGCAGATACTCTAATTGCATAGATAGGAAGTAAATTCCTCAATACCTTATCAAATTTTCATCAGATATATCTCCTCTAGCTCCTTTGATAGCATTTACCACTTCTTTGATTCAACCACAATACTATTTTACAATTTTTTCTTCTTTCATTCTCATGTCATCAAATTTTCCTCTAATGATTACTTCCTTTTCCCTCAATGCATTTTCATCTCCTCCATGGATTTTTTAAAACTTGTCCCACATTTTCTTTATAGTAGTACATTTCTTCACATCATCAAATTTAGCATAACCCAGGGCTAATATAAGTTCAATCATCATTTGGTTGTGCTCTTTCTTTCTTTCATTTGTTCAACAATCATAGTTCTTGGCACCTTAATGTATTCATTATCCAAGCAGTATGATGTAGAGTCTCCAATACTAGATAAGTGCAATCCCATCAATATTTTCCATTCTATGAAGTTCTCCTTGTCCATCTTGGGTATCTCTCTCTTGTACATCTTGATCTTTGGCTATAAGTCCTTCAAACTTTCCTTACTAGTACAGATGCTCTGATACCAATTGTTAAAATATTTTAGAATAATTTTGAGGGGAGGGGGGGGGGGGGGATGAATTAGTTATCCTCAAGTCTAAATGTACCAATTCAACCTTCAAAAACTTTAAACATTTTAATTAATCTCATGAAACAACTTAGTCTATATAGTACATCATCAACAATTTAACATTCTTTAACTCTCTGTTATGTCTATGTGTGCCAATTAATAGTAAAATAAATAACTATAAAAATAAAATGCATACATAAATATCCATGCATGTAGATAACACTTTGAAACCAAGATTTAATGTGGAAAACCCAATTTGGGAAAAATTGCCAAGTAACATGCTACCAATTTTCACTCCTTTGAAGTAAGCTCATTTAAGAGCCAACACTATTAAAGGCTATACAACACACTATTAAATGTGACCTTGTTAAAGGATTTCATCACCTTGTTAGGAGTGATCTTGTTAGAGGGCATTAGATCATTCCATTAGAATGCCATCTTGATTAAAGGATTTACAAAATGATTGTTAGGTCAACTTTGATTAAAGGATTTTGATTGCCACAATGGTTAGAATGTAACATTAGGTTTGATCTGTAAAAGTTACAACTCACTTTGTAAATTTGGATCTCCATTCTCTCATCTACTGGTTCATTGACTGGCCTCCATTCACATCTCCATTACTGATCTACTTGGCATCTATTCAAGCAATCATACTTCACCAAACTCTTTACACTTCACCTTTGCTATTTTTCTCTTTACAACTTCTCCTTAAGATGACCAATCAACAATGAACCAACCTTAGAAAATATCCCTTATTGCTTCTTAAATAGGTAATTTTGATATTTTTTTTCTTAAACATCACCATAGATCTTAGGGTTAGGTAAGATTTTATTTAATCATTCCATTATTTTATCCTCCCTCCTCCTTCTTGATACTTCTAGAAACTTATGATAAAAATTCATGCCTTTGATCACATAAAAAATTGCACTCCTCTGCCAAACATCTCACCTACACACATTAAAAAGAAATAAAGGTTAGGAAACCAACACAAAGGTGTACACATGTGCACCTCCATGAGGTGCATAGGTGCATGCCACTGCACATCTAAGAAAGACCTATCTAACAAAAAAAAAATCCCAACACTAATCAAACTAACTTCACATAATGAATGTGTGAACATGTGCACACCTTCTTAGAGTCAAACATAAAACATAAAAAAAAAAACCTAACTCCTAAGGCATTGTGAAGGTGCACACATGCACACCTCCATCATTTTGGAGAAAAAACTTAGCTCCCGCAAGTTGCCATGCGCAGCTGTGCACACCTCACCTATGTGCACATGTGTGTAGATACACAACTGCACACAAAATCCATTTCAAGGCTTAAAACAACAACTAGCACACTTGTAAGGGTGCACTAGGTGTGTTGAACTACATTCTAGGGAATTTTGTGGGGATGAAATTATTTTGTTGCATTTTGATTGGTCTTCAACTATTTTGGAGTTAATTAAAGTCTATTTTAGGTCAAATTTTATCCTTTTGACTAATGTTTGCTTTTCTTGTGTAGATAATCCTCTTTAATAGCATAAAAGATGGCTCTGAAACTAGTCGCATTGAAATATCAAGGGGAATCAAGGAAATCAAGGTTTCAAGATTGGCACACCAAGATCAAAGATATGGAACTTGGACATATAGAATAGAATGCAATCCTCATGGTCTACAATAAGCCTAAAGAGAGATTTGCAATGGTGTCAACACTCATTTGGTTAGGCCTTGTCAATATAGCATCACATCTAACATTAGTTCAATCTTTAAAATTCATAATGACCCTTGTTGTAGAGAAAAATAAAGGTACAAGGATATTATGAAAGAAGCACAAGAAATAATGCAATCCTCCTTCCTCATTGATATAAAAACAATGGGTCATTGAGTAGATAAAGTTGACATGACAAGGGGTTATATGAAGGATGATATCGGGTATGCAATTATGGTATTGAAAAAAGTTATGGGACTCCCAATAGTTGGTCACCTTTAAACCTAGATGATTCACTTCATTGAGACCATCAGAATGGAAAAGATGCCAATTGATTGGGCTACCATCCTAAGTGACAACTTGGATGAGAAACTAGTAGCCATCAAAGCTAACCTGCACTTTTATATGACATCATGCATGGTGTATTTGTTGGTGGCAAGAACCATAGACTACCAAGACCTCTATAGATAGGAAAACATGTAGAATGCAAATTCTTGGCCCTATGTGGTATATCCATAATTAGTGAAGAAGAAGCTCCCACTACAAAGTATACTAGAATATAGGTTGGTGAGTGACAACTTCATCTTTGTAATCATTGTGTTCATTGAAGGTGATTACACCAAAAGAATGTTAGCAGAGGTAGTAGCCAAGATCATAGCTTCGACACCTACTAGATTTAGTTCAAAGAATTCACCTATAAAAGGGTAGCTAGTACTCTACTATTCCCAAAGAAGCTCACAAGATACCCATTTGATAGGATCATCTTGCTTGAGATTGCACACCAACTGGCTTTTGCATACGAAAAAGTGAGAAGACAGCATAAGAAGACATGGGTTTGGCCCATCACAATTGGTATTTTCTAGGTGAAGCAAAAACAAGATATTATCACCTTTGATTCAAAGTGGGATCAATATCCCTTGGAAGAATACAACTCCCCTCACCCATACTTTAACAACATTGGCATGGTACAACATCTGGAAGGGAAAGAGTTTGTACATAAAGATGCATTGGAGGACCATTGGATGACTGTTGTAGATGACTACAATGTCTGTATAAGGGACTATTATAGGATGACTCTATATTTAGTAGAACATGTGCTAAAGATAAAGCTCCCTCTTAATGCTATGGAAAAGGACACTAAAGTTTTCATGGATCCATTATACAATAGGGATAAAATCTATGACCAACCTATAAAGAATGCTAATATTGGGAGGGATGAGAATGTAGATATAAATCATCAAGCTAGGAACATAGTCAAGCTAACAAAGGAATGCATCAAGAAGCCATTTAGAATGGATTCCATTCCTTAGGATACCCCCCTACAAGCCACAACAAGTCCAATCATAAGAAAAGGTGCAAAATTCACCATACCAACCTTCCCCGCTTAATCCCCAGTAAGGCCAAAAATAGTTCATCAACATGTGTGGGAGGATGATGTTGGAAATATAGGAGTAACTAAGAGGGGAGAGGTGAATTAGTTACCACAAAAATAAATCCCAGATCCCTTAGATGTCAATACAAAAAAAAGTATAACTTTTGTTGAAATTCAATTAACATAGAGGCACTCAGTTAATGCTAAAAAATTTCTATCACTTGACAAGTACCAAAATATCAACTATATCTTAGTAAATGCAAATCTTAAGATATTAAGTGTGATTAAACTTATTTAACTTAGTTGCATACACATAAAATAAATAGCATGAACACAAGTGACACTAGGATTTAACATGGAAACCCAATTTGGGAAAAACCACCAATTGCAACTAGCTACTATTTTTCACTCTTTTAAAGTAAGCCTTGTTAGGAGCCAACCCTATTTAAGGTTAAAACACACACTATTATATGTGACCCTGTTAAATGATTTAATCACCCTGTTAGGAATGGCCTTGTTAGAGGTCTTTAGACACTTCAATCTAGAAATGCCACCTTGTTAGAGGATTTGGAAAATAGCTGTTAAGCGAACTCTGCTAAGAGATTTGATACACTGCTACAATTATCAAAAAGTAACAATGATACAACCTGATTGTTGATGCAACTATATTTCTAGTTTTAGATCTCTATTGTGGCTTGAATACTTGATCCTCCTTGATCAAATAAAACTTTGTAACTTGGTCAACTTAGGATACTCTGCTATCTTTTTAATCCCACTCTTCTAATATTTAATCCCACAACTTGACCTTATACATATATCTTTTCCCTTGTCAACTCATCTTGAATACACTTACAAATATTCAATATTCAACCCTTAAACCAACTAGACTTAACAAATAAATTTATTAAACTAAATATGCTGAATTAAGAAAGTCCTTTGTTAGCTGACCCAACTTGGTAGACACTAATATTGAAATAATTTCTTGTGTTAACCAAGTGAACTTGGTTAACACTATAACTTTGTAAACTTCCTTTGGTAACAAAGTAAGCTTGATTAACAATGGTTCCATGTGTAATGAAATAACTTGCACAATAGAATAAATAATATGAAATATTATATAAATACTTGATAATAACTGAGAGTAACAAGCCACTTTGAGGGGGAAACCTCCAAATATCTCCAATGAGAACACACTTCACAATATGATGTTGAAAAAATATTCACAACCTCCTATATATACCTAATTATGCTTAGGTTAAATAGAAACAACCCTACATAACACCTAGGCTGACCTACCTACCTAAATAATACTATAATAATGATAATGTGACTTAATTAAGGATTAAGATAGCCACAAGTTGACTATTCATAAACCTATATACATCAATATTAAGGGTGTAGCATGCCCCCTCTCTTCAAAGAAGCATTTTCCTCAATGCTAACCAAGTGTGGATTCATTTGAATGAACTCCTCATCCTCCCATGTGGCCTCTTCAACTAGTAAGTTCTTCCATTGGATGAGATATTGAGTCAAGGTTCTATTCCTTATCTTCTTCATGTGTGTTTGAAGAATACACTCTAGCACCAAAATGATTCTTCCCTCTTAATCAAGTTCTAGTAGTACTGTTTGAGTAGGAATGTTCTGCCCAATTACCTTCTTCAAATAAGAAATATGAAAATTTGGATGTATCTTTGTTGTTGGTGGCAACTCAAGCTTGTAGGAAACACAACCAATCTTTTGCATGATTTGGCATGGTCCATAATATCTTGGAGACAAAGTATTATTCTTTTTTTGTTGCTTCATTGAGATTTTTTTATAAGGCTACAATCTCAAGAAGGCCTAGTCCCCAAATCCAAAATTTCTTTCACTACGATGTTGGTCCACTTGTTGTTTCATTCAATTTTGTGCCATAGCTAAATTCTCCTTGAGTCCTAAAAGTACCTATTTTTGATAAAGCAAGTGGTCCTTTACTACCTAAAATCTTGGTGACACCTTTAATGATGATGTGAAGGAAGGAGGACGCTATCCATAAAGTGGCAAAAATGGAGTCATTTTTGATGAGCTATGAAAAGAAGTATTATACCACCATTCTGAAAGAGGTAACCAATCTACCCATTGAGATTGTTTTTCTGAAGTGAAACAACATTGATATCCTTCCAAACATTTATTAAAAACCTTAGTTTGCCCATCTAATTAAGGATGGTATGAAGAACTATGAACCAGTTGAGTACCCAAACATGAGAATACATCTTTCCAAAAGTGACTAGTAAATATAGGATCACAATCACTAACAATAAGCTTAGGTGTACCATGTAGCTTTTGGATATTCTCCAAGAATACTTTTGCCACTATACTTGTAAAAGGATGTGATAATGTAATGAAATGTGCATATTTAGTGAGGTGATCAACTACTACCATGATGACATTATGACCTTTATATTTGGGAAGCCATGTGATGAAGTCTATGGATACCTCTTCCCAATGTTTGCTAGGAATAGATAAAGGCTACAAGAGACCTAGTGTCTTAATTGTTTCCCCATTATTTTTTTGACAAATCAAACATTCAATCACAAATTTTTGAACATCACCTTTTAGACCTTCCCAAAAAAATTCTCTCTTGACCCAATGATATGTCTTCAAAAATCTTGAATGACCACCAATTGGGGACTCGTGTAGTTCTTTGAGAATCTTGTGTTTATGAGTGGAATTATTGTAGAGATACAAGAATTCTTTATACCAAATAATACCTCCCTTTAAAAAAAAATTATCTGAACTACTAGGATCACTTTTTATTTATTGGATGAGATTACTTGTTGCAACATCATTTTTCCATTCTTCTTTGGCTTCTACCACCTAGTTTTCTTGTAATATTGAAAGGGCACATAATAAGGCTTCATCTTTTTCATCCTTCCTGGAAAGTGCATCAGCCACAATATTTTGCTTCCCTTTCTTATATACAATTTCAATGTCATATCCCAACACCTCAGTGACCCATTTTTGTTGCTCTTTTGAAGATAGTCTTTGTTCCAAAAAATATTTTATGCTATCATGATCTATCTTAACCTTGAAGTAGTGACCCATTAAATAAGACCTCCATTTTTTAATTGCATGAAGGATTGCTGGCATTTCCTTCTCATAAATAGGTTTGAGTTGATTTTTAACTTTTAATTGATGTCTCTCAAAAGTAATTGGTTGACCTTCTTGCATGAGAACTACTCCTATCCCATTTCTATAAGCATCGCATTCCACAATAAATTGCTTGGTGAAGTCCAAAGTGGAAAGCACTGGAGTTGTACACATAGCCATCTTCAATTGCTCAAATGCTACATTAGAAGATTAATTCCAATGAAAATAATCCTTATTAAATAGAGTGGTAAGGGGCACTAATACACAACCATAATTCTTGACAAATCTTCTATAGTACCCTATAAATCCCAAGAAACCCCTCAACTTCTCAATGGTTTTTGGAATAGGCCATTCTATGATAGCCTTAATTTTGTTAGGGTCCACTTCTACTCCTTCATGTGAAACTATGTGTCCCAAATACTCCACCTCCATAAGACCAAAAGCACACTTGGATGACTTAGCATAGAGTTGATGATCTTTGAGTAATTACAATGCTTGATCTACATGCTACAAATGTTCTTCCCAAGTCTTGCTATAAATTAATATATTATCAAAAAAACACTAACACAAAATTCCTCAAGAACTTCTTAAAAATGGAATTCATCAAAGTTTTGAATATAGATGGGGCATTAGTAAGATGGAATGAAATCACCAAAAATTTATAATGACCCTCATGAGTTTGAAATGCTATCTTGCAAATATCGTCCTCCTTAATCCAAATTTGGTGATAACTCAATCTATGATCTAACTTGGTAAAATACATAGCTCCATTTAATTCATCTAGAAGATCATTAATGAATGGAATAATAATCTTATCTTTAATGGTGCACTTATTGAGCACTCTATAATCTAGATACATGCACCAAGTTTCATCTTCTTACACACCATCACAACAGGTGAGGAGAAAACACTTTGGCGATGCCTGATAATTCCTGCCTCTAGAATTTCCTCAACAATTTTTTCTATCTCACTTTTTTGTATATGTGGGTACCTATAAGGCCCAATGTTTGGTGGCTGGCTCCCTAGAACTAGTTATATGGCATGGTCATGATCCCTCTTAGGAGGAAGTCCTTTAGGCATATCTCCAAGAATCACTATGTAATGATCAATTATTTCTTGTAAATCTAGATGAATAAGAGCATTAGATTGAGAGACTTCTAATGAACATAGTTGGGTCACAAATCCATCCGCTCCTTTATTGAAAAACTTTTTCATTTAATAAGAGCTTACCATCTATGAGGATTTTGCCTTCAATACCCTTAGCTCCACTACCTTTCCTTTTGATTAAAATCACATTAATAGTTCTTGGAAGTTCATCTGAATTATTCCCAATGTAGTAAGCCATCATACTCCCAAAACAATATCTACCACACCCATGGATATCCCATATATTGAGGTATCAAGTTGATAATCTCCCATGGATAATTTGATGCTATGACACTTCCCTGAACAACTAACTATGCCCCCATCTACAATCAAAACCTAAAACTTTGGGGTTGGATATATAAAAGAATTTAGAAGAGTTTCCAACTTTTTATTGATGAAATTATGAGTACTACTTGAGTTGATCAACATTGTTACTTTCAAATTCTTTAAGAAACCCACTACCTTGAGAGTTTATGGTGTATTGAAGCCTAAAAGTGCATGATAAGAAATGATTTGTTGAGAATCATTTGATTCCTCAAATGACTCCCTATCCTCCTCTAATATGGGCTCATCCTCTTCTTCCTCTCTTGGACCTTCAATGTAGAACAATTTCTTTTCACTACATTTATGTCCTCAACTATATTTGCTATCAAAATTGAAAGACAATCCTTTTACTCTATTCTCCTCAATTTGTTGTGGAGTCAACCTAGTAGGTTGAGGAAGATAAGATGTTGAATAAACTTTTTCTATTGTCACATTAGCCCCTTGCTTTCTAGGAATCAAGAACTTATCCTCTACCTTGTTAGAGTAAATAATTATTATTTATGCTTTTACTTAAGTTTACTTAGGTTAATGCATTTATTTATTAGTTGTAGTCTAGGAGTTTTTGAAAACATGAGAGTTTGTTCCTATCTAAGTCATACTTATCCTCTCACCTTGATCGAGGATATCCCACCTTTTGTGGATGTATGCTTAGTTGTCATTCTTATCTCCTAGCATCTTCTAGCTTGTTCTAGAAGTCTCCTTGAGGCCTTTATATTCAGGCTCTCTCATTGTATTTCTCAACTCATTTTTCATCTCATATTGTACAAAAATACATTTTTCATTATTGTAATATGAAGTTGGCTTTCATCAACTTATACAAGGTATCAGAGCCTCCCTCTTCCTTCTTGGTTGAAGGATTTTTGAATCTGTGATTTGAAAACACAAACCCTAGTTTGTTTGTGATTTTTTTCTTCAATCAGGGGGAAGATCATTTTTTAGGAGCACTTTGGGCCTAAACAAACATTTCCATTGAGTTCAAAAGGCTCGTTACAGTCAGGATTCATATAAAATTTTTCATTTTTGGTTTCCATAGCATCCATAAATTTTTTTTAGCCCACCAATAGGATTATATAGACTATATGGCGAAAAAATTAAAAAATTAAAAAAGAGGTCATAGCGGCCACTTCGCCCAGTGGCCACCATGGGACCACCACTACACTGCCTATGCTCAATCTAGGCTCTGCCACAACTAGGCATGCAACCCTCACTTTTGCAGTCTTTTTTTGCCACGATGGCCATCAAGCCATCAATCTTAAACAAGTGATTTGTTGACATTAGCATGACATCAACACTACATCATCAACCTCACTTGTAAGCACTCCAGGTCCCTTTTTGACCTACTCACAATTTTTTGGCCATAACTTGAGCATACAGAGGTATTTTTCTAATCCAAATGAAGCACCAAAAAGCTGGTTCCAAGACAAAGACATTGATGTAGGTATTTTTTTGTTTTGATGCAATTTTGTTGCCTATTTTTGTAGTCAAATTTGGATATTCTATTTTTCACTACAATGAGCATATCTTGTGCATCCCATTTCAATTTTTTGAAAATGTTATATTTTTGGAAAGCTAGTTTTGTTATCTTTTTAGAAATGTTGTAATTTCCTTCCAATTCTAGCCCATGCTCTTTCTATCATTTTTTGACAATTTTTCTCTATGGTGGATAACTTGGGTATTCTAGGTCTGAGGATCATTTTCATGGCATGGAATCTTTTGTTTTAAGCTATACTATCTATTGTATTAGCTTTTTTTCCTTTTTGATCATTGTTGATATCATTTGTAAGTATCTTTATGCAAACACACTTAGATAAAGTGCCACTATTGCATTTTGGGATCATGAACGTTGTTTTGAGACAGTTGTACTCACACTATTTTATAAAGCACCATGGGAGGGTTAGTTGTTGCTATTTTGTGCCCTCATCCTTTATCAAGTGATTCTCCCTTCCATGATATTAACCCCATGATGTGTCAGTGACACATGCCTTTCTAGGTGTTTGTACTTGTTACTCTCTCTCGTTGTTCTTGATTCTCTCTATAAAGGATTTTGGCCCACTTTTTTAGTTTCCTATCACCTCACCCAATATACATTAAGGGGGGGTTATTTTTTTGTTCTAATGCTTCCTTAATTTGATGGTTCAATAGTGTGAGCTATGTATTCAGTATTTGATCCTATGTACTAGGAAATTGCAGTGGCTGGCTACCTATGCATTTTAGTAAGATGGATCATCTACCATTTAGACACACTTGGTTTGTGCCTTCTAATTTCCATGAAGGATATTTAGATCAATAGTTTCTTTCTGAATGAGTTTGTGGCTTCTTCATGCTTCAGTGATGCTCTTCATGATCTTCTCTTGTTCTTGTTTTCTGGGACATTCCTCTAGTTGGAGGCTTCGTTAGTCCTTCGCTAGGTTTTCTCTTACCTCTTCTTCAGGGAGGTTTTTTCCCATGTTTCTTTCTCTCTTTCCATATTTTTAGAGGTTACATTTCTTTGCATTGTACATGGGTACCTAACATGGCCTAGTTGCCAGGACCCATTATGCATTTCATCTTAGCTTTTTTGAGCTAAAGTTCATTCACCTCAGTTGTACTTAAGGGAGAGTGTTAGAGTAAATAATTATTATTTACGCTTTTACATAAGTTTACTTAGGTTAATGCTTTTATTTATTAGTTGTAGTCTAGGAATTGTTGACAATAGGGGAGTTTTTTTCCTATCTAAGTCATTCTCCTCACCTTGATCGAGGAAATCCCACCTTTTGTGGATGTATTCTTAGTTGCCATTCTTATCTCCTAGTATCTCCTATCTTGTTCTAGAAGTCTCCTAGAGGCCTTTATATTTGGGCTCTCCTATTGTATTTTCATATCTTTTGCATATCAATATTGTACATCAATACATTTTTCATTGTTGCAATATTTGTTCTCTCATTCCATTTAGTTTCTCCAAGCTCCACCCTTCCTTCTTTGGTTTTTGTTCGACAAGTTATTTGCATGTAGGTGATCTGTAGAAGTTGATGAAAGCCAACTTCATAGCTCACCAAGATCACCTGCATGTAAATAACTTATTGAAGGGAAACCAAAGAAGGGTGGAGCTTGGAGAAACTAAATGGACTAAGAGAGAAAAAATATTGCAATAATAAAAAATGTATTGCTGTACAATATGATGTGAAAAGACATAAAATTACAATAGGAGAGCCCAAATATAAAGGCCTCTAGGAAGCTTGTAGAACAAGCTAGAAAGTGCTTGGAGATAAGGTTGACAAGTAAGCATATATCCATAAGAGGTGGAATATCCTTGATCAAAGTGAGGAGATAAGTATGACTTAAATATGAACAAACTCCTATATTGTCAAAAACTCCTAAACTACAACTATTAAATAAAAGAATTAACCTAAGTAAACTTAAGTAAAAGCGTAAATAATAATTATTTACTCTAACACCCCCCTTAAGTGTAACCTAGGGGAATGCACTTAAGCTTGCAAAAAGCTAAGATGAAATGTAGAATGGGTCTCGAAAACCAGGCCATGGTAGGTACCAATGTACAAATGCAAAGAAATGCAACTTCTAAAAACAAAGAAAGTGAGAAAACCACATGGGAAAAACCCTCCTCCAAAAAGAGGTTAAGAAAACCTAGCGAAGGACTGAAGAAGCCTTCAACTAGTGGAATGTCCCAAAAAATAGGAACAAAGAGAAGATCATGAAGAACATCACTAAAGCATGAAGAAGTTGCAAACTCTATTAGAAAGAAACTGCTAATTCGAAGATCCTCCATGGAAATAGAAGGCATGAATCAAGAGTGTCTATATGGTAGATGATCCATCTCACTGAAATGCATAGGTAGCTAGCCATTGAAATTGTCTAATATATAGGATCAACCACTAAATACATAAGTCACACTATTAAACCATTGAACCAAGAAAGCATTAGAAACAATAGAATGACCCTCTTTTAATGCAAACAGGGTGAGGTGATAAGAAACTAAGAAAGTGGGCCAAAATCCTCTGTAGAAAGAACCAAGAATAGCGAGAGAGAGTAAGAGGTACAAACATCTATAAAGGCACATGTCATGGACACATTCATGGGGCTAATGTTGTAGAAGGAACACTCATTTGAAAAAGGAAGAGGGCACAAAAATGACAACAACTAACCCCCCATGGTGTTTTATAAAATAGTGCGAGTACAATTGTCTCAAAACAATGTTCATAAACACGAAATCTAAGAGTGACACTTTATCTCAGTGCATCTACATAAACATACTTACAAATGATATCAAAAATGATTAGAAAGGGAAAAAACCTAATACAAAATATAATACAACCCAAGAAAAAAGATCCCATGCCATGAAAATGATCCACGGACCTGGAACACCCAAAATATCCATCATAGAGAAACATGCCAAAAACATGATAGAAAGAGCATGGGGCAGAATTTGAAGAAAAGGAAAATATTTTTGAAAAGATGATAGAACCAAATTTCCAAAAATATAATGTTTTCAAAAAATAGAGATGAGACACACAAGAAAATCTTGTCAAAGTGAAAAAAAAATCTAACTTTGACTACAAAAATGAGCCACAAAACTACATCAAACCTAAAAATACCTACACCAATGTCTCTGTCTTGGAACCAGCTTTTTGAAACTTCTTTTAAATCGGAACAATACCTCTATATGCTCAAGTTATGGCCAAAAAACCATGAGTAATTCAAAAAGGGACTTGAAGGAGAGGCTGACGATGTAGTGCTAAGCTTGTAGAAACCAAAGAAGGAAGTGTGGAGCTTCGAGAAACTAAATAGAATGAGAGAGAAGATATTGCAACAAAGAAAAATGAATTGCTGTACAATATTGCTATGCAAAAAGATATGAGAAGTACAATGAGAGAGCCCAAATATAAAGGCCTCAAGGAAACTTGTATAACAAGCTAGAAAGTGCTAGGAGATAAGGTTGACAACTAAGCATATGTCCAAAAAAGGTGAAATATCCTTGACCAGGGTGAGGAGATGAGTATGACTTAGATAGGAACAAAATCTAATGTTGTCAACAACTAATAGACTACAACTAATAAATAAATGCATTAACCTAAGTAAACTTAAGTAAAAACATAAATAATAAATATTTACTCTAACACCCCCCCCATTGAGTGCAACTTAGGGGAATGCACTTAAGCTTACAACAACTAAGATGAAATACAAAATAGGTCTCAGAAATGAGGTCATGTTAGGTACACATGTACAATGCAAAGAAATGCAACCTCTAAAAATAGGGAAAGAGAGAAAACTACATGGGAAAAACCCTCTCCCAAAAGCTTAGTGAAGGTCAGAAGAAGCCTCCAACTAGAGGAATGCCCTAGAAAATAAGAACAAAGAGAAGATCATGAAGAGAATCACTGAAGCATGAAGAAGCTACAAAATTTTTCAAATTTTTTTTTCTGATCTGAAGATCCTCCACAGAAAATAGAAGGCATGAACCAAGAATGCCTATATGGTAGATGATCCATCTCACCAAAATGCATAGGTAGCCAGCCATGGTAATTTCCTAGTATATAGGATCAAATACTGAATACATAGCTCACACTATAAAACCATTGAACCAAGGAAGCATTAGAAACAAAAAAAAAACCCCCCTTAATGTAGATGGGGTGAGGTGACAAGCAACTGAGAAAGTTTGTCAAAATCGTCTATAGAAAGAACCAAGAACAATGAGAGAGATGAAGAGGTAAAAATACCTATAAAGGCATGTGTCATCAACACATCATGAGGCTAATGTCATGGAAGGGACACTCACTTGACAAAGGAAGAGAGCACAGAAATAGAAACAACTAACCCCCCATGGTGCTTTATAAAATAGTGTAAGTACAACTGTTTCAAAACAATGATCATGAACCCAAAATGCAAGAGTGACACTTTATCTCAATGTGTTTGCATAAAGATGCTTACAAATGATATCAGCAATTATTAGAAAGGGAAATTTTTTATACAAAAAATAGTACAACCCAAAAAAAAAGATCCCATGCCATGAAAATGATCCTCGGACCTGGAACACCCAAGATATCCAACATAGAGAAAAAAATGTCAAAAACATTGTGGAAAGAGCATGGGGTAGAATCTAAAGGAAATGAGAACATTTCTAAAGAGATGATAGTACTAGTTTTCCAAAAATATAAAATTTTCAAAAAATAGAGATGGGATGCACAAGATAAACTCACGTGCCATGTGACACTTTTTTTGCTGCGACAACCCCCTAGCTATCAATTTTAAACTAGTGATTTGATAATGTTAGCATGATGTTACCACTACATCAGCACCCCTGACAGCACTCCAAGTCCCATTTTGACCTACTCATAATTTTTTGGCCATAACTTGAGCATATGGAGGTATTTTTCTATTTTGAAAGAAGCACAGGAAAGCCACAAAAGGTGAGGAGATAAGTATGACTTAAATAGGAACAAACTCCCATGTTGTCAACAATTCCCAAACTATAACTATTAAATAAATGCATTAACCTAAGTAAACTTAAGTAAAAGTGTAAATAATAATAATTTACTCTAACACCCCCCTTAGGTGCAACTAAGGGGAATGCACTTAAGCTCACAACAGCTAAGATGAAATGTAGAATGGGTCCTGACAACAAGGCCATGTTAGGTACCCATGTACAATGCAATGAAATAAAACCTCTACAAATGGAGAAAAAGGGAAAACCTCATGGGAAAAACCCTCCCCCAAAAAGAGGTAAGAACAAACATGATGACAAAAACAAGGAAGGAAGGCCTCAACAAGACCCCCCAAGGACAACTTCCACCAGAAATGGCTCAAGAGACTCTCTCAAAGCCATAAGTACAACCAACCCCCACATGAGAGATATAAAAGACACCAAACCCCCCCCAAAATAATGGAGCCCCTAGAGAAAGAAGCACACCAATGAAACTCCAATGCGGAGTAAAGAAGGGAACAAAACAAGGGATCCCTTGAACGAGAGCGAAAAATAGAAGGCCTAGATGATGCTCAAAGGAGAAAATATGAGGATCCTAAAAGGGAATCCCCAAGGTAGGTGTGATGACACTATCATGAATGTCCATTGTAGAATCCACAATAGGTGCACTTGGAGGCTCGATGAATGAAGTTGGAAGATTAGGTAGAGTAGAAGAAAAATCCCACTAAATAGAAAATACCTCAACTGGATGTGGTGTGGTAGAAAAAATAGGGATCTTAAGAACAATACAAAAGTTCAAGTATCCTGACTGCACCACATGATGCTCTTGTGAAAGAGAAGTAGTGTGCTCTGACAATGGAGATAATGGACCAAAGTGTGAGAAGGTGTAGAGATGAGTGGAAGGATCAACTACCCCTATAGAAGTAAGACCTCTTGTTACATGATCTTGAATGAAGATTGAATCAATAGTGAACTCAACTATCTTCCTTGATCCACTATGTGTAATCTAAAAAATAGAGAGAAGGTTTGTAGACAAAGATGGAAGATACAATACATCATTGAATATACCATCCTGGATGTGAACTAAACCTTTCCCATAGATTGGTAGGGTAGTGTTATTCCCCATGAGAATATGAGGAATGGGAGAAGCCTCAATAGTGGAGAAGACACCTCGAGAAGATGTCATATGGTGAGAAGCACCTAAATCCAGTATCCAAGGAACTTATGAAGGAGATGCAATGGAAGCCTATAATGCATGATGCTTTCCAAGAACTAATTTAGATGTCGAAGAGGTGGAAGAAGCCTTAAAATAAGACCCTTAGGAGGAAGAAGAGGATGAGAGGAAATAGTACTCTTCTGAAGGAGAGATTGCAAATCAACAATCTATTTCTCATAGCCATCGAATCTCTGTGATACCATGTAGAAGTTGATGAAAGCCAACTCAATAGTGTGCCAAGATCACCTGCATGCAAATAACTTGTTGAAGAGAAATCAAAGAAGGAAGGAACAAGAGCTTGTAGCAGCAAAGACAAATTATATTGCAATAATGTGAAAATGGAATTGCTATACAATATTGATGTTAAAGTAAATAATTATTATTTACACTTTACTTAAGTTTCCTTAGGTTAATGCATTTATTTATTAGTTGTAGACTAGATGTTGTTAACAACACGAGAGTTTGTTCCTATCTAAGTCATACTTATCCTCTCACCTTGATCAAGGATGTCCCACCTTTTGTGGACATATGCTTAGTTGTCATTCTAATCTTCTTACACTTTCTAGCACTTTCTAAGCTTGTTCTACAAGCTTCCTAGAGGCCTTTATAAATAGGCTCTCCCTTTGTATTTTTTGTATAGCAATTTAATTTTCATATTGTTGCAATATAATTTCTCTTTGTTGCTTCAAGCTCTTGTTCTTTCCTTCTTCGGTTTCTCTTTAGTAGGTTATTTGCATGCAAGTGCTTTGATACCATGTAGAAGTTGATGAAAGCCAACTTCATAGTGCCCACCTTTTGTGGATGTATGCTTAGTTGTCATTCTTATCTCTTAGCATCTTCTAGCTTGTTCTAGAAGTCTCCTTGAGACCTCTATATTTAGGCTCTCTTATTGTATTTCATAACTCATTTTTTCATCTCATATTGTACAATAATACATTTTCAATGTTGTAATATTTTTTTTATAGCACTTTATTTGTTGCAATGGCCCCTTGGCTGTCAATTTTAAACCAGTGATTTGCTGATGTTAGCACTACATCAGCACCCCTGCCAGTACTCTAGGTCCCTTTTTGACCTACTTGTAATTTTTTGACCATAACTTGAGCATATTGATGTATTTTTCCAATTTGAAAGAAGCATAGGAAAGCTAGTTTTGAGATGGAGATATTGGTTAGTTATTTTCAAGTTTTGATGTAGTTTTGTTGCCTATTTTTGTAGTCAAAGTTAGATGTTCTATTTTTCACTCTGATGAGCTTATCTTGTGTGTCCCATCTCTATTTTTTGAAAATGTTATATTTTTGGAAAGTTGGTACTGTCATCTTTTTAGAATTTTTTTCATTTCTTTTAGATTTTGCCCCATGCTCTTTTTATTATGTTTTTGGTATTTTTTCTCTATGGTGGATATCTTGGGTGTTCCAGGTCTGAGGATCATTTTCATGGCATGGATCTTTTTTTTTGAGTTGTACTATTTTTTGTAACAACCTTTTTCCCTTTCTGATCATTGTTGATATCATTTGTAAGCATCTTTATGCAAACACATTGAGATAAAGTGCCACTCTTGCATTTCAGGTTCATGTACGTTATTTTGAGATAGTTGTACTCACACTATTTTATAAAGCACCATGGGGGGTTAGTTTTTTCCATTTTTGTACCCTATTCCTTTGTCAAGTGAGTGTCCCTTCCACAACATTAGCCCCATGATGTGTTAGTGACACGTGCCTTTATAAGTGTTCGTACCTCTTCATCTCTCTCACTATTCTTTGTTATTTCTACAAAGGATTTTGGCCCACTTTCTCAGCTGCCTGTCATCTCACCCCATTTGCTTTAAGGGGGGGTTATTTAGTTGTTTCTAATGCTTCCTTGGTTTGATGGTTTGATAGTGTGAGCTATGGATTCAATATTTGATCCTCTATACTAGGCAATTGCAGTGGCTAGCTACCTATGCACTTCAGTGAGATAGATCATCTACCATATAGACACTCTTAGTTTGTGCCTTTTATTTCTATGAAGTTGGTTTTCATCAACTTCTACATGGTATCAGAGCAATCAAAAAATTGCCAGGTGGATGACATGTGACACTTTTTTTTTGCTCTGATACCATGTAGAAGTTGATGAAGGCTAACATCACAACTCAAAAAGATCACCTGCATACAAATAACCAGTCGAAGGGAAACCAAAGAAGGAAGAGGTGGAGCTTGGAAAAGCTAAACTGTCTGTGAGAGAAGATATTGCAAACAAAGAAAAATGTATTGCTATACAATATGCCTTGAAAATGAGTTATGAAATACAATGAGAGCCCAAATATAAAGGCCTCAAGAAAAGTTCTAGAATAAGCTACATCTATGGCCTCTCCACCCATGTGGAGTTTTGAGGACACGTGGTCTAGTCTATGACTTCCATGTGGCACAGGTGCCATGTTAGCACTCAGACACCTCATCTACCATGTGGATGCCACATGGCACTACCATGTGGCATGCTATGTGGAGATTTTTGCTACAACAACCATCTAGCCATCAATTTTAGGTAAAATGCTAATGTCAGCATGATGTCATCACTACATCATCAGCCTCACTTGCAAGCACTCTAGGTCCCTTTTTGACCTACTTGTAGTTTTTTGACCATAACTTGAGCATATAGAGGTATTTTTCTGATCTAAAAGAAGCATCAAAAAGATAGTTCCAAGAAGGATACATTAGTGTAGGCATATTTTGGTTTTGATACAATTTTTTGGCTTATTGTTTCAATAAAAATCCAAATTTTTACTTTTCACTTTGGCAAGCTTTTCTTGTGCATCTTATCTCCATTTTTTGATAACATTATATTTTTGGAGAGCTTGTTCTATCTACTTTTTAGAAAGCTATAATTTTCTCCAAATTTTTCTCCATGCTCTTTCTAGAATGTTTTTGGTATTTTTGCTCTATGGTGGATATCTTGGGTGTTTCAGGTTCGAAGATCATTTTCATGGCATTGGATCTTTTGTTTTGGGTTGTACTATCTATTGTATCAACTTTTTTTCTTTTCTAATCATTGTTGATATCATTTCTAAGAATCTTTATGCAAAAGTAATAAGATAAAGTGCCACTCTTGCATTTTGGGTTCATGAACATTGTTTTGAGATAGTTATACTCACACTATTTTATAAAGCACCATGGGGGGGTTAGTTATTGCCATTTTTTTGCCCTCTTCCTTTGTCAAGTGAGTGTCTCTTCCATGATATTAGCCCCATGAATGTGTCGGTGACACATGCCTATTGTTTGTACCTCTTCCTCTCTCTCATTGTTCTTGGTTCTTTTTGTAGAGGACTTTTGGCTCACTTTCTCAGTTGCCTCTCATCTCATCCTATCTCTATTAAGGGGGGGCGGGGGGGGGGGGGTGTTATTCTATTGTTTCTAATGCTTCCTTGGTTTGATGGTTTGATAGTGTGAGCTATGTATTTGGTATTTGATCCTATATACTACGTGATTGCAGTGGTCGGTTGCCTATGAATTTCGGTGAGATAGATCATCTACTATATAAACACTCCTAGTTTGTGCCTTCTATTTCCATGGAGAATCTTCAGATCAGTAGTTTCTTTTTGACAAAGTTTGCGGCTTCTTCATGCTTCAGTCATGCTCTTCATGATCTTCTCTTTGTTCCTATTTTTTGGGACATTCTTCGGTTGGAGGCTTCTTTAGTTCTTCACTAGATTTACTTACCTCTTTTTGGGGGAAGGGTTTTCCCATGTAGTTTTCCCTCTTTCCCTATTGTCAAAGGTTGCATTACTTTTCATTTGTATATGGGTACCTAACATGGCCTTGTTGTCAAGACCCATTTTGCATTTCACCTTAGCTGTTGTGAGCTTAAGTGCATTCCCCTAAGTTGTACTTAAGGGGGGTTGTTAAAGTAAATTATTATTATTTACACTTTTACTTAAGTTTACTGAGGTTAATGTATTTATTTATTAGTTGTAGTCTAGGAGTTGTTGATAACATGGGAGTTTGTTCCTATCTAAGTCATACCTATCTCATCACATTGATCAAGGACATTCCACCTTTTGTGGACGTATGTTTAGTTGTCATTTTTATCTCCTAGCATCTTGTAGCTTGTTCTAGAAGACTCCTTGAGGCCTTTATATTCATGCTCTCTCATTGTATTTCTCAACTCATTTTCAAGGCATATTTTATAGCAATACATTTCTCTTTGTTTGCAATATTTTCTCTGTCAGTCCATTTAATTTCTCCAAGCTCCACTCTTCTTTCTTTGGCTTCCCTTTAATAGGTTATTTGCATGCAAGTGATCTTTGCCAGTGGGTCACCAACCCACCACTCTTCTACCATGCTAGCTGTCCACTTGGCTAGTCCTCTGAGTGACATGTGGCATGAGTGCCACATTGGCACCTGCCATGTGGCCCATGCCATGTCAGGACACAATCGGCTATATTGCCATGTGGTAGTCTTTTTTTGCCATGATGGCTATCTAGCCATCAATTTTAAGCTTAGAGAATGCTGATGTCAACATGACATCATCATTGCATCAACACACTTGTAAGGTTTTGAGGTCTCTTTTTGACCTACTCGCAAATTTTTGGCCATAACTTGAGTATACGAAGGTATTTTTTTTATCCGAAAGAAGCACCAGAAAGCTGGTTCTAAGATGGAGACATTGGTGTAGGTATTTTGTGATTTTGATGTATTTTTTTTCTCATTTTTATAGTTAAAGTTGGATGTTCTATTTTTCACTCTAGCAAGCATATCTTGTGCATCCTATCTTTGTGTTTTGAAAATGTTATATTTTTTGAAATTTGGTTCTCTGATCTTTTTAGAAATGCTATCATTTCTTTCAATTCTACCCCATGCTCTTTCTATCATTTTTTTGACATTTTTGCTCTATGATGGATATCTTGGGTGTTCCTGGTCTAAAAATTATTTTTATGGCATGAGATCTTTTATTTTGGGCTGTACTATCTTTTATATCAACTTTTTTCCTTTTCTAATCATTGTTGATATCATTTGTAAGCATCTCTATGCAAACACACTAAGATAAAGTGCCACTCTTGCATTTTGAGTTCATGAACATTGTTTTGAGAGTTATACTTGCACTATTTTATAAAGCACCATAGGGGGTTAGTTGTTGCTATTTTTGTACCCTATTCCTTTGTCAAGTGAGTGTCCCTTCCACAACATTAGCCCCATGATGTATCGGTGACACATGCCTTTATCAATGTTTGTACCTCTTCATCTCTCTCATTGTTCTTGGTTCTTACTGCAAAAGATTTTGGACCACTTGTTTAGTTGCTTATCACCTCACCCTATTTGCATTAAGTGGGGGGGTTATTCTATTGTTTTTAATGTTTTCTTGGTTCAATGGTTCAATAGTGTGAGCTATGTATTTAGTATTTGATCCTATATACTAGGCAATTGTAGTGGCTGGCTACTTATGCATTTCGGTGAGATTGATCATCTACCATATAGACATGCTTAGTTCGTGCCTTCTATTTTTCATGGAGGTTCTTTAGATAAATAATTTTCTTTTGATAGAGTTTGTGATTTCTTCATGCTTCAGTGATGCTCTTCATGATATTCTCTTGTTCTTATTTTCTGGGACATTCCTCTAGTCGGAGGCTTCTTCAATCCTTCACTAGTTTTTTAGTTACCTCTTTTTGGGGGAGGGTTTTTCCCATGTGGTTTTCTCTCTTTTTCCATTTTTAGAGGTTGTATTTCTTTACATTTGTACATGGTACCTAACATTGCCTTGTTGCTAGGACCCATTTTTCATTTCATCTTAGCTTTTGTGAGCTTAAATGCATTCCCCTAAGTTGTACTTAAGGGGGGGGGGTGTTAGAGTAAATTATTATTATTTACACTTTTACTTAAGTTTACTTAGGTTAATGCATTTATTTATTAGTTGTAGTCTAGGATTTGTTGACAACATGGAAGTTTGTTCCTATCTAAGTCATACTTATCCTCTCACCTTGATCGAGGATATCCCACCTTTTGTGGATGTATGCTCAGTTGTCATTCTTAACTCTTAGTATCTTCTAGCTTGTTCTATAAGTCTCCTTGAGGCCTTTATATTTAGGCTCTCTCATTGTATTTATCAATTCATTTTTCATCTCATATTGTACAACAATACATTTTTCATTGTTGCAATATTTTCTCTCTCAGTTTGTTTAGTTTTTTCAAGCTCCATCTCTTCCTTCTTTGGTTTCCCTTCGACCGGTTATTTGCATGCAGGTGATCTTGGTGAGCTATGAAGTTGTCTTTCATCAACTTCTACATACCTTGTGTACCAACATAAAAGACTCATTTACTGAGCTAGGAGTAAACATGCATACCTCATATTGAATGTGATCCTTGAGACTGTTGGAAATGATTGAAAAAGATCATGAGGAAAATTGTTGGAATGATCATGTGGAATTGGTAAAGAATGTTCTCAATCATTATTTTTTCATTGATGTCAAACTTGCTACTTATAGGAATGACAGTTGCTTTAGTGATCCAAATGCTATCAAGTGGTTGATTGACAAGGAGGAGGCAATCAATAAGCTATAACTAGAACACCTAGAGAAAGGTTGAAGTTATGATGTTGTAATGAAGTACAAAGATCAACTAAGTCATTGATGAAATAGTGTATTGATGACATAGAGGATGGGCACATTGAAACATATCAAAGATGTAAGATTTTAGCTAAGACATCTATAAAGCCTAACTAAAGTTCTTTAGAGAGAGGTAGCCGAGCAAGCTAGTAGGTGCCGAAAAAATTCTTAGTTAAAGCCAAGCAAGTAAACTTCAAGTGCCGAGTGAACTTCAGATGTCGAGTGAACTTCAGATACCAAGTGAACTTCAGATGCTGGGTGAACTTCAAATGCTGAGTAAACTTCAAGTGCCGAGTAAACTTCAAGTGCCAAGTAAAATCAAGTGTCGAGTAGAAATAGATGTCGAGCATCAAAAAATGAATAGTGCCGAGTAACATAGAGATGTTGAGCATTAGTATATTAATAATGCCGAGTTGCTACATTATTTTGAAAATTGAAGATTCACCAGATCCAAGCCAACAAGGTTGTTATCTAGAAATCTATGAATTAAATGGAAGATAAGAATGATGAGCTAGTGGCATAGAACACCATGTAGAACATTTTGGAGATTACAACTAGAGTCTAGAAAAAGTTTCTAGATAAGAGCAAGATATAGGGTAGATACATTGTATCCTACCTAATCCATTTGAAACCCTAAAGTTGGAAAGGGAGAATCAAGTAGCAAAGGCAAACTAGATTTCTATTTAAGAAGTCATAAGGTCATGAAGCAAAGAGAGGAGAAGGTGGTCGAGCATAAAAGCATGAAGTGCTGAAGGAGGTGCTAAGGAGAAAGAGAGCACTGTTACTCTGTTTCGATAAGATGACCCAAGATATGATAGCATTGGCATGATGAGTAAGAAGACTTAAGGAGATGAAGCTTGAGAGGAAGACAAGTTGTCAGAGCTGAAGTGATTAAAGCAAGGAAAAAGGATAGAACTGAAGAGTGATCTGAAATTTGCAAAGTATGTTGTAAGTTGTATCAGATCAACATTCCATTATTGTTACTCTCTAGCAATTGTAACAGTTAGTTTAAATCTTATGGACTTAGGTTGGTTTAATAGCCATGAGGTAAATCCTTTAAAAGGGTGACATTCCAAGTGTTACTCTCTAGCAATTGTAACAGTTAGTTTAAATCTTATGGACTTAGGTTGGTTTAATAGCCATGAGGTAAATCCTTTAAAAGGGTGACATTCCAAGTGAATGTTCTAAAGTCCTTTGATCAGGCCCCTTCTTAACAGTTTGGTGAAATCCTCTAACAAGGTCACATTTAACAGTGTGTTGTAAGCCTTTAACAGGGCATCACTTTAGACGAGTGAGAATCAAGTAGCATGTTACTGGTGGTTTTCCCAAATTGGGTTTCCACATAAATCATTGTGTCATGTGTTAATCTTGCATGTTTTATTACTGCATGTTGATTTATTGTAACTTGCTAATATGGTTGAACTAAGTTTGGATGGATGAAAAGTGTATGGATTCATTAAAAGTAGTGAAAAAGTATTATTAGGGCATTTGGACCTTGGATAACTGATTCACCCCCCCCTCTCAGTTATTCTAAAGAATTCTAACAGGGACCACCCAAGGATAAATCATTCAAGTTCTCCTCTATAATTTTATCCACTCTTAAGGATAGATATTGGAATTTTTGAATATAATCTTGAACTTATCCTATTTGTTGAAAGTTAGCAAGTTTGCTAAAAATTTTTTTTGTCACACTATTTCTATATTGTTCTTGGAGTTCTTCTATAAAAATTCACCATGATATGGTGAGACCCTTTTTCCTCTTATGAGTACAAAGCCAACGATACCAAATGAATTGATCTGGTTCTAGATATAAGGAAGTCATTGTGACCTTTTTCCATATGGGGTTTGATGCACCTCAAAAAAATTCTCTATTTGATTTATCCATGTTAGAGGATCCTTGCCATCAAATATGCACATATCCACCTTTGGAAAAAAATTGTAGATCCCATAGGAGTATTAAATTTATTGTCATTATTAGTCAACTGATTTCACCTTGATTGCTTGACAATTCCTTCCTTGTTTCATTCATATAGGTGCTTAACATGCTTTGTTTATCTAATATATCTCCTTGTAGGTCACACATATCCCCCTTAACCTCTTCCTTGAACTTACTTATTTCTTCATTGGGATTACTATCCTTTGTTGTTTCCCAATCTTGATCAAAAGATTTCCCTAGTGTGGTAGCATTCTTTTTCTCTCTTGTTGGAGGCTCCATCATGATGGAAACCAATATTTTTGAAATAAGTCACAAATAAAATATAAATTCTCTAATTTTAATTTTTTTTTTTACTATAACTTACTAGGGCTAAGATACCCTTAGGAAAAATTCAAAAAAATTGGCAAATTTGCTGCCTTGAAAGCTAATTTTCCTAATTTTGTAATAACTTGCTTATTTTTGCTTCAATTTCTCCAATCTTTGAAATGTATACTCCTCTACTATGTATTTCAAAAATGCAATACAAGTTATACTCCAATTCAGCAGGATGTGAGTGATATGTGGATATCAATAAATCGTGTAGAAATAGTAATTCTATAATAATTTGCTCAAATTTTTGCCAATTCCTTTAAATTTTGGACTATAGCTTATTTAATATATTATTAAAAAACCCTTTAAAAATATTTGAAAAATTTGCTAAAATTTGAAAGTTATGCTCTTCCCAAAATCACCCCAGTGTTGAGAAAAAATCTTGCCTCTATGGTGCTAAGATCATGCTCTGATACCACTTGTAATAAAATAACTTACATAATAAAAGAAATAATAAGAAATATTATATAAATACTTGATAATGACTGAGAGTAATAAGCCACTTTGAGGAGGCAAACTCCAAATATCTCTAATTAGAACACACTTCATAATATGATGTTGATTTATAAGACTCATAACCTCACCTAATTATGCTTAGGTTGAATAGACACAACCCTACATAACACCTAGACCAACCTACCTACCTACCTAAATAATACCATAATAGTTATAACATGAATTAATTAAGGAAACCCTATATACACCATTATTAAGGGTGTAGCACCATGCCAACTTTCCTTTGTTAACTTGGTGAGCTTGATTAACATTGAACTTCTATGAAATTCTCTTTGGTTCTTGAGTGAACTTGGTAGACACTGTCTTTTGAACTTGGTTAACTCCAAAATGCTCAGTAGACACTAGAAACTATCTTCATCACCCAAGTGAACCTGACAAATAGTGACTAGTAAAAATTGAGAGTTTTCAATCTTTTTCAAGCTTATGCTATTGCTATTTTGTGTGTATAGTAGTAGATTTTACCTTTGGAGACAACACAGTCAAATGCATGGGGACTCTAGAATGAATATTCATTGGTTTCAAGCATATTATGTTGTTGTTATAAAAGAAAAGTTGGTTTTTTTGATTTACAAGTGTTACCATGACCCTATGATTTATCTAAGCATTGATTATCTTTATTTGTATTCATGAGAGCATATCCAATCATTCCCCTTTTCATAAAAATAAAGTTTCATATGGACAACACTACCACCTCCTCAAGTAGTTCAAGGTTCTTTGCATCTTCTTATGGCTATAAATTATCTTTTTGTGGCTTTTAATCAAGGCAACCCATTGAATTTGTAGTAGCATTATGCTATCCCTATATTATCCCTTAAAAGCCTACCTAACTTCACTAGGGAAGACCAAACTACACCAAATGAGCATATGACAGATAATAGCAAGATATAGGGTAGATACATTTTATCCTACCTAATCAATTTGAAACCCTAAAGTTGGAAAGGAAGAATCAAATGGAAAAGGAAAACTAGATTTCTATTTAAGAAGTCATAAGGTCATGAAGCAAAGAGAGGAGAAGGTGGTCGAGCATAAAAGCATGAAGTGCTGAAGGAGGCGATAAGGAGAAAGAGAGCATAGTTACTCTGTTTTGATAAGATGACCCCAGATATGATAGCATTGGCATGATGAGTAAGAAGAATCAAGGAGACGAAGCTTGAGAGGAAGACAACCTGTCAGAGCTGAAGTGATTAAAGCCAAGCAAAAGGATAGAACTGAAGAGTGATCTGAAATTTGCAAAGTATGTTGTAAGTTGTATCAGATCAACATTCCATTATTATTACTCTCTAGCAATTATAACAATTAGTTTAAATCCTATGGACTTAGGTTGGTTTAATAGCCATGAGGTAAATCCTTTAACAGGGTGATATTCCAAGTGAATGTTCTAAAGTCCTTTGATCAGGCCCATTCCTAACAATTTGGTGAAATCCTCTAACAAGGTCACATTTAACAGTGTGTTGTAAGCCTTTAATAGGGCATAACTTTAGAAGAGTGAGAATCAAGTAGCATGTTACTAGTGGTTTTTTCAAAATTGGGTTTCCATGTAAATCATTGTGTCATGTGTTAATCTTGCATGTTTTATTACTGCATGTTGATTTACTGTAACTTGCTAATATGGTTGAACTAAGTTTGGATGGATGAAAAGTGTATGGATTCATTAAAAGTAGTGAAAAATTATTATTAGGGCATTTGGACCTTGGATAATTGATTCACCCCCCCTCTTAGTCATTCTAAAGAATTCTAACAATTGGTATCAGAGCCAAACTGCTGTTTCAGTTTAAAGGAACTATAAGGAAGAAAGATCAAAATGTCTAAGAGAGAAGTCCCCAAGCTCAACAAAGACAACTTTGTTGCATGGATAAGTTTGATTAAGCTACATCTTGGATCCATAGGAGATTATGCCCAAAATTCAATTATTACTAAACATGTTGATCGAACTGGTACTCTTACTGTAGAAGATATGAAAAACAATCAGGAACACAATCAGACAATGCTAGAAATTGCCTCTGCACTCAACTATGCTGAATTTGATGATATCAAAGGATGTGACACTACATTCAAAATGTGGAAAGACCTATCAAAAATCTAAGGAGGAGATCAGAATGTCCAAAGAGCAAAAAGAGAAAGCTTCAGAGGAAAGTTTGATCATATGAAAATGGAGGAAAATGAGAATGCTGCTCAGTATGGCGCAAGAATAAAGGAAGTGGTAAGTGCAATAAGATGTTTGAATGGTCATTTGGATGAAGATACTATTAATAGTAAGTTCTTAAGAACCTTGCTCCCTATCTATGCTATTTAAGTATCTGCAATAGAAGAACTAAGATGTGTACCAGGAAACAATCTATGTTTTGAAGGTATAGTGGGTAGACTCACTGCATTTGAGTTATCTAACTTTGACAACTACAAACCTGAGAATGTTGAATCTACTTTCAAGGCCAACCTATCACTAAAAGATGATGAACAGGTAAAATAAAAAAAGGGAAGAAAGATGAAATATGTATCCAGTGATAGTAGCACTGATGAGGAAGATGTGGAACAATTGGAAGCACTACTTGCTAGAAGATTTCACAGAGGTAAAGGAAAATTGAAAGGTAAGATGCCTATCATTTGTTTTAATTGCAATGAAGTAGGTCATATGGCTGCCAGATGTACACAGAAAAAGGATTACAAGAAAGGCAACAAATACAATTATGGAAGAGAAGACAATAAGAGAGATTACAAAGACAAAGGCAAGAAGAGTTATATTGTTGAAAAATTTTTTGATGATAATGATGATGAAGTTGTTTATGTAGCCATGAAGGACCAATCTGATGAAGAAGAGCCTACAACACTGGTAACATGTATGAACAAGAATAACAGATGGATCATAGGTAGTGGATGCTCACATCACATGACAAGAGATAAAAGTAAGTTTGTTAACTTTACTCAGTATGATGGAAATAGTGTTAGATTTGGTAATGATGCTCCATGTCAAATAAAAGGAAAAGGTTCCATTAAGCTTACATAACAAATTTCATGTGATAATGCATACTATGTTGAAAGATTAAACTACAATTTGCTAAGTGTCTCACAGTTAGGCAATATTGGATGCAAAGTAGAATTTGAAAACAAAACTGCAAAACTCTATGATACTAATCGTAAACTGATAGGAAAAGGAGATCAAACAAGAAGTAATCTATTTTACCTTGATATGGATGATGTTTCTTGTTTTGTTGCAAAATTTGATGATGAATGGTTATGGCACAAAAGGCTATGTAATGTCAACTTTGACAATCTAGTCAATATTAGTAAAATGAAGAAAGTAAGAGGTTTACCAAAATTGAAGAAGCTTGATAATACCATGTGCAAACAATGTCAGCTAGGAAAGATGACAAAGTCAAGTTTCAAAAGCAAAAACTATACATCTAAAGAAGTACTTGAGTTAGTTCATACTGACTTATGTGGTCCAATGGAAGTACAAAGCTATAGAGGAGATAAATACATAATGTTGTTTGTTGATGACTATTCTAGAATGATGACTGTTATGTTCTTAAGACAAAAATTTGATGCCTTTAAAATGTTTAAGTGGTATGTGGCTAGAGTTGAAAAGGAAATAGGAAAGAGCTTGAAATTCTTGAGATCAGACAGAGGTGGTGAACTCACATCAAAAGAATTTGAGATATTTTGTAATGATAAAGGAATCAAAAGACAAACGTCAGCTCCCAAAACTCCCCCATAGAACAGAATTGTTAAAAGAAGAAATAGATCTATGATTGACTGTGCCAGAACATTAATGATGGAAAAGACTATTGCTCTAAAATACTGGAGAGAAGCTATAAGTGTAGCTGTTCATACATTGAATCAAGTACAAGTCAAGAAAGGTACAAATACAACACCTTTTGAATTATGGTATGGTCACTCACCCAATGTAAAACATTTAAAATTGTTTGGTTGCAAGTGCTTTATCCTTAAAGATGCTAGAAATGGAAAATTTGATGCAAAAAGTGATGAAGGCATATTTCTTGGTTACTCCACTAGAAGTAAGGCATACAAGTGTTTGAATACTAACACTAACACAATTGTGGAAAGTGAAAATATAACCTTTGATGAGCATACAGAAGTCTAAGTTGAAGAACCAAGGAGAATGAATGAATACAGAACCTTTGTGTATTCTTATGAAGGAATGCCTGTCAATCAAATTGAAACTCAACAACAAATTTTAGTTTCAGCCAAGTCACAACCAGTGAATGCCGAGTTGCATTTAGAAGCCAAGTTACAGAATGAAGGAAATGCACAATCTGATTCAGAAGTTAGTACACATGAAATAGATGAAGAACAATCTAAAAACTCAGTACATAGTGACCCTAAATAAGAAAGATCAAACATGGAAATAAGGACAAAACCAAGATTATCCAAATATGTAAAAAGACATCACCCTGCTGAATAGATAATTGGTAACAAAGATGCAAGACCAATGACAAGGAATAAACTAAGACATGAATCATGTCTGATTAGCAAATCTAAACCTAAAATAGTATATGGTGCATTACAAGATGATGAATGCTATAAATATATGGAAGAAGAGATTGATCAAATAAAGAAGAACAAAACCTGGAGTTTAGTTCCCAGACCAGATGACAAAAATGTGATTGGCACCAAGTGGGTATTCAGGAATAAGCTAGATGAGAATGGTGAGATTAATAGAAACAAAGCTAGACTAGTATGCAAGGGTTATGCTCAAGAAGAAGGACTAGACTATGGGGAAACATTTTTCCCTATTGCTAGAATGGAAAGAGTAAGAACTTTACTTGCATATGCTGCATATAAAGATTTCAAAGTTTATCAGATGGATGTAAAGTCTTCTTTTCTAAATGGTATACTAGAAGAAGAAGTATACATTAAACAACTAGAAAGATTTTTTGATGAGAACAATAGGGATATGGTTTGTAAATTACATAAAGTACTCTATGGTCTGAAACAAGCACCTAGAGCATAGTATGAGAGACTTCACAAGTATCTAGTGCAAATAGGATTTGAAAGAACAGATGATAACAACAACATGTACATCAAAGCAGAAGAAGGTAAGGATATTATTGTATCTAAAATCTTTGTGGATGACATAGTGTTTGGAAGAAATGAAGTGCTTTGCAAAGGCTTTGTTGACAAAATGAAACATGAGTTTGAAATGTCTATGTTTGGAGAGATCAAATTTTTTGTTAGATTGCAAGTACTTCAACTAAAACATAGTATATTTGTGACACAATCAAAGTATATCAAAGAAATACTCAAAACGTTTGGATTGGAGGAGTCCAAACTAGTCAACACACCAATGGCGATAGGAAATAAGCTATCCAAAAATGATGAATCAACTGAAGTAAATCACATAATGTACATATCCATGATTGGAAAACTACAATATGTTGTACATAGAAGACCAGACATAGCATTAGTAGTTGGAATAGTGGCTAGATTCTCTGCTAATCCCAAAGAAAATTATCTCATAGTAGTAAAAAGAATAATGAGATATCTTAAAGACTGATAAACTTGGTCTATACTACAAAAAGAATGGAAAGTTTGAACTATGCATATACAGATGTAGATTGGGGAGGCAACATTGATGATAGAAAAAGCACAAGTGGAGGTGCATTATTTTTAGGTAAAAGGCTAGTTACTTGGAATAGCAAGAAACAAACATGCACATCCCAGTCCACTGCAGAATCAAAATATGTAGCAGCTGCAGTCAATTGCACAAACATTGTGTGGCTCACACATCTATTAAGAGGAATGAAAGAAGAGGTAACAAAACCTGTGATGCCTCTCAATCATTGTTTTGTCATTGATGTCAAACTTGCTACTTGCAGGAATGACAATTGCTTTAGTGATCCAAATACTATCAAGTGGTTGATTGACAAGGAGGAGGCAATCACTAAGCTGTAACTAGAACACCTAGAGAAAGGTTGAAGTTATGATGTTGTAATGAAGTACAAGGATCAGCTAAGTCATTGATGAAATAGTGTATTGATGACATAGAGGATGGGCACACTGAAACATATCAAAGATTTAAGGTTTTAGCTAAGACATCTGTAAAGCCTAACTAAAGTTCATTAGAGAGAGGGAGACGAGCAAGCTAGTAGGTGCCAAACAAATTCCTAGTTAAAGCCGAGTGAGTAAACTTCAAGTGCCGAGTAAAATTCAAATGTTGAGTGAACTTTAGATGCTGAGTGAACTTTAGATGCCGAGTGAACTTCAAATGTTGAGTGAACTTCAAGTGCTGAGTAAACTTCAGGTGCCGAGTAAAATCAAGTGCCGAGCAGAAATAGATGTCGAGCATCAGAAAAACAATAGTGCCGAGTAACACAAAGATGTTGAGCATCAGTAAATCAATAATGTCAAGTTGCTACATTATTTTGAAAATTGAAGATTCACTAGATCCAAGACAACAAGGTTGTTATCTAGAAATCTATGAATTAAATGGAAGATGAGAATGATGAGCTAGTGGCACAAAACACCATGTAGAACATTTTTGGAGATTACAACTAGAGTCTAGAAAAAGTTTCTAGATAAGAGAAAGATATAAGGTAGATACATTGTATCCTACCTAATCCATTTGAAACCCTAAAGTTGAAAAGGGAGAATCAAGCGACAAAGGCAAACTAGATTTCTATTTAAGAAGTCATAAGTTCATGAAGCAAAGAGAGGAGAAGGTGGTCAAGCATAAAAGCAAGAAGTGCTGAAGGAGGTGCTAAGGAGAAAGAGAGAACAATTACTCTATTTCGATAAGATGACCCCAGATATGATAGCATTGGCATGATGAGTAAGAAGACTCAAGGAGACGAAGCTTGAGAGGAAGACACGTTGTCAGAGCTGAAGTGATTAAAGCCAAGCAAAAGGATAGAACTGAAGAGTGATCTGAAATTTGCAAAGTATGTTGTAAGTTGTATCAGATCAAAATTCCATTATTGTTACTCTCTAGAAATTGTAACAGTTAGTTTAAATCCTATGGACTTAGGTTGGTTTAATAGCCATGAGGTAAATCCTTTAGCAGGGTGACATTCCAAGTGAATGTTCTAAAGTCCTTTGATCAGGCCCATTCCTAACAATTTGGTGAAATCTTCTAACAAGGTCACATTTAACAATGTGTTGTAAGCCTTTAACAGGGCATCACTTTAGAAGAGTGAGAATCAAGTAGCATGTTACTGGTGGTTTTTCTCAAATTGGGTTTCCACGTAAATCATTGTGTCATGTGTTAATCTTGCATGTTTTATTACTGCATGTTGATTTACTGTAACTTGGTAATATGGTTGAACTAAGTTTGGATGGATGAAAAGTGTATGGATTCATTAAAAGTAGTAAAAAAGTATTATTAGGGCATTTGGACCTTGGATAACTGATCCACCCTCCCCTCTCAGTTATTCTAAAGAATTCTAACAGAGACCACCCAAGGATAAATCATTCAAGTTCTCTATAATTTTATCCACTCTTAAGGATAGATTTTGGAATTTTTGAATATAATCTTGAACTTATCCTATTTGTTGAAAGTTAGCAAGTTTGCTAAAGAATTTTCTGTCACACTATTTTATATTGTTCTTGGAGTTCTTCTATAAAAATTCACCATGATATGGTGAGACCCTTTTTCCTCTTATGAGTACAAAGCCAACGATACCAAATGAATTGATCTAGTTCTAGATATAAGGAAGTCATTGTGACCTTTTGTCCATATGGGGTTCAATGCACCTCAAAAAAGTTCTCTATTTGATTTATCCATGTTAGAGGATCCTTGCCATCAAATATGCACATATCCACTTTTGGAAAAAATCTGTAGATCCCATAGGAGTATTAAATTTATTGTCATTATTAGTCGACTTGAAGATTTCACCTTGATTGCTTGACAACTCCTTCCTTGTTTCATTCATATAGGTGCTTAACATGCTTTGTTCATCTAATATATCTCCTTGTAGGTCACACATATCCCCCTTAAACTCTTCCTTGAACTTACTTATTTCTTCATTGGGATTACTATCCTCTGTTGTTTCCCAATCTTGATCAAAAGATTTCCCTAGTGTGGTAGCATTCTTTTTGTCTCTTGTTGGAGGCTCAATCATGATGGAAACCAATATTTTTGAAATAAGTCACAAATAAAATATAAATTCTCTAATTTTAATTTTTTTTTTACTATAACTTACTAGGGCCAAGATACCCTTAGGAAAAATTCAAAAAAATTGGCAAATTTGCTGCCTTGAAAGCTAATTTTCCTAATTTTGTAATAACTTGCTTATTTTTGCTTCAATTTCTCCAATCTTTGAAATGTATACTCCTCTACTATGTATTTCAAAAATGCAATACAAGTTATACTCCAATTCAGCAAGATGTGAGTGATATGTGGATATCAATAAATCGTGTAGAAATAGTAATTCTACAATAATTTGCTCAAATTTTCTCCAATTCATTTAAATTTTGGACTATAGCTTATTTAATATATTATTAAAAAACCCTTTAAAAATATTTGAAAAATTTGCTAAAATTTGAAAGTTATGCTCTTCCCAAAATCACCCCAGTGTTGAGAGAAAATCTTGCCTCTATGGTGCTAATATCGTGCTCTGATACCACTTGTAATGAAATAACTTACATAATAAAAGAAATAATAAGAAATATTATATAAATAATTGATAATGACTAAGAGTAATAGCCCACTTTGAGGAGGCAACCTCCAAATAGCTCTAATTAGAACACACTTCATAATATGATGTTGATTTATAAGACTCACAACCTCCTATATATACCTAATTATGCTTAGGTTGAATAGACACAACCCTACATAACACCTAGACCAACCTACCTACCTACCTAAATAATACCATAATAGTTATAACATGAATTAATTAAGGAAACCCTATATACACCATTATTAAGGGTGTAGCACCATGCCAAATTTCCTTTGTTAACTTGGTGAGCTTGATTAACATTGAACTTCTATGAAATTCTCTTTGGTTCCTGAGTGAACTTGGTAGACACTGTCTTTTGAACTTGGTTAACTCCAAAATGCTCAGTAGACACTAGAAACTATCTTCATCACCCAAGTGAGCCTGATAAACAGTGACTAGTAAAAATTGAGAGTTTTCAATCTTTTTCAAGCTTATGCTATTGCTATTTTGTGTGTATGGTAGTAGATTTTACCTTTGGAGGCAAAAAAGTCAAATGCATGGGGACTCTAGAATGAATATTCATTGGTTTCAAGCATATTATGTTGTTGTGATAAAAGAAAAGTTGGTTTTTTTGATTTACAAGTGTTACCATGACCCTATGATTTATCTAAGCATTCATTATCTTTATTTGTATTCATGAGAGCATATCCAATCATTCCCCTTTTCATAAAAATAAAGTTTCATATGGAAAACACTACCACCTCCTCAAGTAGTTCAAGGTCCTTTGCATCCTCTTATGGCTATAAATTATCTTTTTGTGGCTTTTAATCAAGGCAACCCATTGAATTTGTAGTAGCATGATGCTATCCCTATATTAGCCCTTAAAAGCCTACCTAACTTCACTAGGGAAGACCAAACTACACCAAATGAGCATATTAGAGATGTTGCAATCCTTTGTAGCCTACAACATATTACCCAAGATAATATAGCCATGAGAATATTGGCAGATTCACTTAAAGGGAGAGCTCTTCTATGGTTTAGGTGGTTACCAATCAATTCTATATCTACCTGGCATTATTTAGGAGCTCCTTTGGCTAGTCAATTTGAAGATAGATTTGACCATCTTTCCTTTGTAGAGAATTTAGCTACTATTAAGAGGACACCTCATGAGCATATGATGGATTTTAATTTTAGATTCCAAAGGACCTAGAATAGGATCCCAATAGCAGTAAGACCTTCTAATCAACATGCATTCCTATACTACCTAAGGGCTCTTAACAGTGACATTTTAGTCATGATTCAGTCTATGGGAGGGAATACCTTACCTAGAACTTTTGATATTGCTACAAGAGTTAAAAATAACCTAATTCAAGTTGGGAAGATAGCCCCAATGCCCCCTACTCCCAATTTTCTAGAATTGCAACTAGTTCTTGAAGCAATTCCAGCCTTGAAAGCTATCCCACCTATCCTTGCACTCCCATCCCAGGCTGCTAGAATAGCCCCTCAAGTATGAAATCAATCCAAAGGGATTAATGAGATTAAAGAATAGAATCAAACCATTCAAAAGGTTTTAGAACACATTGGTAATGAGCTGCTTTTTCTTAAAAAGCAACACTTACAACAACCCCATGAGAGCTAGTTTTCTCCCAACTATCATGATGATTTCCAAAATCATTTTCAGCACATTGGTGCCCAAAAGGGACATTATGAAGAGGTTATTGATAAAAGGGAGGATCAAATGAGGGTGTTCATTGCACAAGTACAAGAGATTGAGGTTGATGAAGTTACTTATATCCCAAGTGTGCCTACAAAAAAAGAGGTTGCTAAATTTAATATTCCCAATTTCTTGAGTTATAGTTGGCCAAAAGAAGAAGAGAATTGTACTACTCCAAGGGAGAAGCCAATACAACAATCTATTTTCATCCATGAAGTAGAGGAACATGTACTTCAATAGATAGTGCCATATGAAAAGTTCATTCCCGAAGCTCAGTCATCTTCTGATGTTTCGATGGAAAATGAGAAGAAGATTTGTAAGTTTGATTTTCCAAGTTTTGAAAATTTCCTTCCCAAACAACAAGTTGAGGCTGCAAAATCTAACTCTCTACAAGAAGACTTTCATATTGGAAAATTTGATATTTTTCAAAGTTCATTTGATTTGTTTGATGAGCTTCCTAGTTTTGTGAGTGAGGAAGAAGATGAGGTTCACAATGAGAAAAAGAAAAACCAAGATATTCTCACATTGAATTTAGAACAACAAGTAGAAGAGGTCCACAAGAAAAATCATCCAAGACAAGATGAATTAGGTATGTCCTTTGAGCTTCCTATTTATTTGGAACATAATGATGAACACACTTCACTAGTTGTAGGACAAAATAATGAGCAAGAAGAAAGGGTCATGGTTTTCTTTAATGAATTACCTTCTTTTGTTGAGAATTATGAGGTAGAGGTACTTCCAAATGCATTATCACAACATCAAAATATTAATGAAATGGTAGCTGATCAAGGCTTGGAAGAATATTTTGAAAATATTATAGAGGTTTTATGTGAAATTTTAGCCATAGAAAATGTAGAGCATATGCCTACCATAAGAGACTCCACTTTGGAAAACTTTTCTCTTATTGATTCTAAGCCTAATCTTGAATACAAGATAGAGCCACACATCAAGGGTATTCAGAAGGTTGATAGTTGTGATGAACTTCTAGTTTCCTTAATAAAAGAAGAGGAACCCCTGACAATGGAGGAAGAACTAACATGGTTGTCAATAATGCAAGATAACATTGAAAAGCCAGAAATAGATAGAAGCATTGAAGAAACTAGAAAAGTAGACTTTGAGTTTGTACTTTCTAGAGGTTGCCCAATCAGGTTTTTTGCCTAGCTCAAGTCAGATGAGGCATCATCATTAATACCATAAATTAAACATGGAGAAGTAGATGTAGAGGTTCCAATGAAGCAAATTAATTTAGTTGCAAATGCTAATTGTTTCAACCAACAATGTGAAGTAAGTCACACCATTTTCATTCCTCAAGAGATGCTACATGAAATAATTCAGTATTGTTCATTTCTCCATATTCTTGTATTTTCCTTTAATCATTATTATTATGGTACTTTGAAGAAGAAGGGGAGCTAGTTTAGCCAACTAGTAAATAGATCTATTTAGTATTTATCTTTTTGCTGGTTAGGCTAGAGTAGGTTATTTTTCTAGCTTTCCATAAGTGTTGTAAAGAAAATTTAGTTTAGTTTTAATTTTAGTTTCCTAGTTTTCAATAAGAGTTTCAAGCTCAAGGGGATCAAAGAGTTATAAAGAAGGTTTAGCTTGCATCAATATTCAAGTTTATAGCTCTAGTCACAATTCCATAGTAGACTCTATACCCAATGGACAAGCTAAGACAACTAGTCAAATGATGCTTAGTAGGCAAGCAATCATTAGTAGTCGCCATAATGTTACCAATTTTCATATCATTCTAATTGGTGAAATTTAGTAGCCTAATTACTAGGTGCATTTTCCTATACAATAACCTAGTTTGTCATTATTATGTGATCTTCATTAGATTTGTGTTCATTTACAAATTAAGAGAAAAATCAAGTACACAATCAACAAAAATAAAGGAGCTAAATTGAAAGTACAAGGAAATGTGCATGTGATAAATGTATGGGCTCACATAGGCCATGAGCATAGCCAACACATAGATCATATTGAAAGAAACTCATGCATCAGAAATGAAATAAAAATACAAGGTATCATTCATTTATTGAGTCATATATGCAGATGGTTGATCACTAGCTCTAGTTTCCTTCCAGAACCTGCAAGAGTTACAACAAGAGAGTGAGGAGGAATAGATCTATAAAGATCTTATAAATATTTAATATCTTGAAAATATCATGCATGCAAAATTAGAAAGTAATCAGATGACTATCCTCAAGACATGCATAGAAGGCTCAAAAAGATGATGTAAAAGGAGAGAAGCCTATTTTTTATCTAATGTCTTTGTTCCATGTGTAGGTAAAACAAGTTAAATGGATTAGAAATTTAATATTTAGTATACAAGAAAAACTTATAGAGGTGAAAGGAACTAGGCATCATTCTTGTAGAAAAACGGATAATGCAGAATGCAGGCCTATTATCAGTGACATAAAGTGTGTAATTTCATTGCTATAGCCACTTGAAAAATTGGTACAGCCACATATGGACTCGTATAACCCTATAAATTTTTGAGAATTTAGATATTGATGTTCAAAATAAAATTTTTTCTTTCTTGAAAAAATTATACAAGAGGTTTAGAGGGTCATTTAGTTCTATTTCTAAAAACTACATGCCCAAATTTTTTTTTTTGATCTTACAACAGAGAATGAAAAATTTGGTATGGCTACATATGGTTTCTTGTGACTTTATAAATTTATGAGGAGATATATATTGATGTTGGGAACAAACTTTGTTCTTTCCAAAAATATTTTTATGGAGGTCTAAGGGGTCCTTTCATTGATTTTTTGAAATATGCTTGAGAAATAGTTCTTGTAGCAAAGAAAGTAGAATATAATATGCAACCATGACATGCATTCACATGGGGATAATAGAATTATATGGAAAATAATGCCCTAGCCTTATCATGCAGCCATTAATATTCAAACCCTCATCACATATGTAGATAGGCAACAAGAAATAATCAGACATATTCTTCCTGTAGCATGCAACATATACAAAGAAACAAACACATGCAAAAAAGCCCAACATGTAGGTTATGACCCATATCAAAGTGCAAAGGTTGGGCATATAAAATAAGGTAAAAAAATAGTATGAGAGTTGAATCCCACAACCTCTATAGTTATCTGATTTTAAAACATAAAAATCAACAAGAAAATAATGAAGAACATGCATGAAAATGAAGGAAATGAATAGTAAAAAGTTGTAGATCAAGCCCAACCAAAAAATCCTTGTATTTTTTCAGAAAATTGACTAAATGGAATAAGGAAAGTTGAAAGCAAACATTTATGCATTCAAGTTCCCGCTGTTTCTAAAAATGATGCTACAAAGACTGGTTCATCTCCCTGTCGCAATGGAAACTTTCCCTCCTTGTTTCAGTCCAAGTTTGAGTTCAAGCTAGGACATCTTTTTCCACTTAACATTCCTTTATTTTAATATTAATGTGTGAAAATAAGTTAATATATTCATAAAAGGAGGTGACATTTTAATATGCATACTGGGAAATGTTTTATTTTTCTAAGTGTTAGAAACATGGAATGTTTATGTGTGCAAGGGGGTTATTTTTAATAAATCAAATTCCAAGGTGTGTATAAGGGGATTTTAAGTTAATGTTTGCATTTTATTACAAATTTAAATGTTTGAATGGGTAATGTTGTTATAAATTATCCCATTTAAATATATATTTAAAATGAAAAAAATGGAGGAGGTGATTTGATTTGATTTTGCCAAAATTAAGGGTAGGAGGTTTTCCATAAAATGGAAAATTGCATACACCTACTAGTGGATTTATTGGGAGATGACAGTTTTCCAGTTTTAGTTTGTAACATGATTCATGAGGATGACAGTTTGCAATCCTTAGTTGATTTGATGAAAATCATTGATTGGTTTCCAATTTTGGGATAATGTAGATTGTGGGTTTTGAATCTATTTATACCCAATTCTTGTGCATTATTCTAGTTAGCTCTTACATTCTACCTCCTTGTGAGTTCTTTCTTTTTTCCTCCTTGGAGAGTTAGTGTTTTTTAGGTTAGTCCTATATTGTGATGTAGTTTTTGAGCTTTTTCTCCTTCTGAAACAATATATCAGTGATCCTCTTTGGCCCTATTATCAATTTTTCATTGTCTTTTAAGAATTTCTAGCTCTAAGTTATTGTGTTTTTCCATGAAACCTTGGCTTAATTAAGTGTTTATGAAGCATTTGAGAAGTTATTTATGAGAAGAAAAAGTCTAATTTGTATGCAATCTAAGTTTTAAAGTTGTGAACAAGTTTTCTATCTTTCAAACCTTGCACCTTGTTACTTTTCATGCACTTAATGTTAATAGGATCTTTCAATGATCAAACTGTTGTAGTCATTTCAAGTTGTGAGTTTCATTCAAGGTTGCATCACTCCATAGTTTTGGTGAATCACCTTCAATTAAAGTTAAATTTTTTTTTATGTTTACTCTCTCTCCTCTTTTCCTACAAAGTTAAAGTCAGTTTCAAGAGGTGATTAAAGGGAAGCCAACCCTTTGTACTGAAGGTTGATCCTTAATATGACATACCCATAGATCAAGAATCATCCCATGTTTCACTAGATTACTGAAAGTTAAACTTCAACATAAGGGTGCAATCTAGGTGACAACAGTAACATCAAAGACAATATATAATTGATCATTTGTTTTCAAAAATATCCCTCTTTGGCATTGATGGAAACACAACATGTCATAATATAATGAAATTTTAGAGAAAAATAAAAGTAAGGATAATATCCTTAGTTTCATTCTAATTCTCATCCATGAAAACTCCCTCTATTAGTGTGAACTCTCTCTGACATCAATCGCTCCCCTTGGAATGATTTTTTGATTAATTTGATTACAGTGACTGCAATATCAAACTCTCCCTCTTTGACATCTCTAACATATATAAAAATATCTCTAATATATGATAGTAAACTCTTCCTCTATTAGAAATAAAATTTCTCTGATGTATGAAAAAAATCTTTCCCTTTGATATCTCATGCCAAAGATAGCATTCAATGAACTTCCATGTACTGCTTCATATGCAATCTGACCTTTACAATATTGCATCAACTTGACAGATCTTCATCATGCTTGGTTGATGCATCACTAAAATTTGATTAGTGATTTTTAGATAGGGGAATCACCCCTAACTTACCTCTTAGATACACAAATACATCCTCAGGTAATGGCTTGGTGAATATGTTCACAATTTTTTCTTTTGTATTCACATATTACAATCTTACTTCCTTATGTTGCTCTAACTCTCTTAAGAAATGATACTTAATTGCAATGTGCTTGGCTTTGGTATGCATCACAAGATTCTTGGAAATTTTAATTGAACTTGTGTTGTCATAGAAAAAAATTGGATCTTTAATCTCTTCCTTCATACCTATCAACAATTGCTTGAACCAAACAATATTTGAACAATTGACTACTATATCAACATATTCTACTTCTACTGTTGATTGAGAGATACAATTTTTCTTCTTGCTTGTCAAAGATACTAGCCTTTTCCCAAGAAAGAATACTCCACCATTAGTGTTCTTCCTATCATCAATGCTTCTTGTCTAATCAACATCAATGAATGTTTTCAACTCAAAGTTTCCTCCTTTCTTATACCACAAGCCACAATCTTTAGTACCCTTTAGATACCTCATGATTCTTTTGATTAATATCATTTTATTTTTATTTTGGATTAGTAGAGAATATTTCCACCATTCCAACTAATAATGCTATATTATGTCTTGTATGCACCACATATTTAAGTTTTCCAATCATTAATCTATATGTAGTCTAATCTATTTTTTTTGTATCATCATCTTTGAAAATCTTATGTGCAATAGACATAGGTGTTCCAACTAGTCTAGAATCCTCCATTCCAAACTTATTTAGTATCTCCTTGATTTATTTTGATTGAGTAATATAGGTACCATCCTTCTTTTGTTGAATCTGTAGGCCAACAAAGAATTTGATCTCTTCAAAAATTTACATCTCAAATTCCTTACTCATTTCCTTTGAAAAATATTTACACAGATCATCATTTCTAGTAAATAATGTATCATCCATAAAGATTTCTACCAACACAATCTTCATATCTGTCCTTCTTTGATATATAGACTTTTGTTATCATTAGTTCTTTGAAAACCAATCTTTATGAGACACTTGTGCAATCTCTCATACCATGCTCTAGGAGCTTGTTTGAGACCATACAATGCTTGTGTAGTTTGCAAACCATGTCCCTTTTTCTAAGATCAATGAAAACTTCTGGTTGCTCAATGTAGACTTCCTCTTCTAAGCTTCTATCTAGAAATATTGATTTCACATCCATCTAATACACGTTGAATCCTTTACGTTCTGCATATGCAAGGAGTGTTATAACATCTTCAAGTCTAGCAACATAAGAAAAAGTTTCTCCACAATCAATAACTTCCTCTTGAGTATAACCCTTGCAAACTAGTCTTTCCTTGTTTCTTGAAACTTCTCCATTCTCATTCAATTTATTTTCGAATATCTATTTTGTGCCAATTACATTCTTATCCTTGGGTCTAGGAACAAGGTTCCAAGTCTTATTCCTTTTAATTTGATCAATTTCTTCATTCATAGCTTCAATCCAACTTTCATTCTCTAATGCATATTTTATAGATCTAAGTTCAAATTTAGTAAGAAAACATGTACCTTTTAACTTGTTCCTTTTTATTGCACCAAGTGATTGATATCCAATGATTTTCTTGGGTGCACAATGCCTTCTAATATTTCTAGCAAGTATGAGCTCCTTCTTTCTAAAATGATGAGGTTCACCATGATCTTCTAATTCATGTTCATGTCCTACTATCTATGACTCGGGTCCATTAGATTGTGACTCAGTTTCCACTTGTTGAAACTCGGGTCCTTTTGATGACTCGAGTCCTTCTAATGATTTAGGTTACAATTGTTGCAACTTAGGTTGAACTAGAGAATTTTGGGACTCGAGTGGTGATGGCTGCTAAATCCCATTTGCTTGAATATTAATAATATTATCAAGCTCATAGTAGAAAAAGTTACTATAATCTTCAGGTTCCTTATTGCTTTGTTCTTTGCTCTTTTCTCCAAACTCATCAATCTTCACAGGTTCCTTATTTGATCAAATTGTCCTCGAAGAATTTCTATCTTGGCTCTTCTTACATTATCATGTCCTTCATAGATGTCCTTTAGTTTGATCCACATCTTATGAGTAGTACCATAATATTTTACTTCATAAAATTCAACATAGCTGAGAGTTGAAGAAATATCAACCATCATGATATTATAATTCTTCTTTTCTGTGATTTGTTCAACAATCATAGTACTAGTAGGTCCCACATACTTGGCATCTAGGTAATTTAGGCTTGAGTCTCTAGTGGTTTCCAAATAAAATCTCATGCCACACCTTTAAATTATATCTATTTAGCTTAGGGATCTCCCTTCTGTAAGATGTCCCAATCTTTAGCTTAGGTCCTTGAAACCTTCTCTACAAGCACCAAAAGATCTGATACCAATTGTTGGAAATATAAGTGGAGTAACTGAGAGGGGAGGGGTGAATCAATTACCACAAAAATAAATCCTAGATCCCTTAGATAAAATAGCATGAACACAAGTGACATAGATTTAATGTGGAAACCCAATTTGGAAAAAAAAAAACACCAATTGCAACAAGTTACTATTTTTCACTCTTCTAAAGTGAGCCTTGTTAGGAGCCAACCTTATTAAAGGTTACAAAATACACTAGTAGGTGTGACCCTATTAAATGATTTAATCACCCTCTTAGGAGTGACCTTATTAGAGGTCTTTAGACACTTCAATCTAGAAATACCACCTTGTTAGAGGATTTAGCAAGTAGCTGTTAAGCTAACTCTATTAAGAGATTTGATGTGTTGGCTCCTGATTTAACAGTTTTGAAAATGACCAAGAAACTAGAAAAATGCATCTAAGGCTAGCCAATTCCTATGATGAATGCACCTGACTGCAGTCCTGGGCCAACTTTAAGGCATAACTCCTTCTTCACTTTAGGCTCTGCTAGACCTAGGTGGGTTAACCTTCAGGTTCTGAGATATGATACCAGTTCATTTAAAACATAAATCTAAACCTAATTACTATAGATGTAAACCCCTTATATCTCCTAATAACTCATGAAATGACATAGATCTATAGTAGCTGAATGCAAATCTATGAATCTCATAAGTTGAGTGAGGGTTAATCCTTTAATTCCTTCAACATGAAAGGGTAAAACACGTTTGATTAATAATGTTGAATTCAAAAAACCCTCAGATATGCGGCAGTAAGACTTTAATGATCCTGTAGCTAACCAGTGCCTAGTCCATTTGGCAAATCCATGAATCAAATGCATACATATAGATATCTGATACTTATTTATATATTCAGATATATGATCTATATATTTACCTTGTAAATAAACATCTGTGCTCAATCTAAACCTCATTCTTACATGATTTTCCCATCAGTAAACTTACAACCCTGTTAATTTCCCTAAAGCATTTACATAACCCCTTGAGTTATAAGCAACAATGAAATAACATGCAACCTTAAGGGACTACAACTACAACCTAAGCTCTTTGTTCAAAGATTATAAAACGTTGAAGATTATTGATAAGGGAGAGAAGATTCAAGATGAAACTCAACCTACTATTCTTTGTATCAATTTTCTTGAAATAATACATTCATATGCATGAAATGAAAACATAGAAAAAACTAACAGATCTAAACTATCTATATTACTCTTCCTAATGCTATTCATACAAGAGAATTCTACTAAAAAATATGGTGTCTTAGTATTGGGAATGCATCAAGACTAGAACCAAAACCTTGGTATCACAGTAGTGTGCAAATTTTTTCCAAAAGATTAGAACCATGAATGGTCTAACAGTGAAAAATTGGAACTCTATTGGTATTACCTAGAGAAAACTACCAACAACCTTGCAAAAGAGAAGGAGGAAGAAAGATATAGGAAGGAAGCAATTCTCGGATTGAATCTGCAATTGAAATGTGTACCCTCAGAATTCCTTCCCAAGAAAATGCAAAGCCTCTCTCTACCTTCTGTCTATAACTGCATATCAAATCCCATCATTTGGCCTCTTCAAGGTAGAAATATCTCAAAAATCTCATGATGAAAGAATGTAACTAATTTTGGTGTTAAAATCAAATCACAGTAAAAGTGAAAAACTAGTTACAATAACCTCCAAAAGCCAAGAAAAAATCTCAGAATGAATTTTCTTCATTTTCACATTTCATCAAACTTTCATATCTATCTTTTTAATCAATTTTGATGATCAATGTTGAAATGTTCCTGTCCTGCTGAGAACGCCCCAAAATTCACAAATTGGCTTATAGCTCAAACCGATGAGCACCTGTGCACAATTTGACTTCATATTTGGAAAATTTAGATCTTCCTGGTTCCAGTGGTATATTGGAGCAACCATTTTTGATAAAAAATATCCTTGTTATGCCCTTCTAAAGTTTAGGTCTTCATTCATGGCTTCCATTTAAAATTCCAAAAAATTATTCCTTTTTCTATAGTTTGACTATACAAATAATCTCCATTTACTTAAAATCTGACCTGTACGTGATCTTTGAGGAAAAACATTTAAAAATTAATTTTTGAAAACTTTGATTTTTCCTCCACTTTTTCACTTAGGTCAAATTGGTTTGACCATCCTTGACACATGTCGCACTCTGATTGGTTCCCTTTTACACAGTCATCAGACTTCCAACTGGGCACCACATGTAAGCATTTCATTGGTCTTTCAATTTTGCCATGTCACAACACCACCTCATCATGCCATGTCAGCATCGCTATGTCACTATATGAGTTAGCATTCATCATGTCATCAGTGACATAGAGACCTTGCGATACGTGTCACCCTCTGCCACATCAACACCTTCAAATTTTTCCATCTCACCATGACATGTGACCACCACATCACTTGGTTGCCACTTGTCAATTTCTAATTCGTTGATGGTGCCACATCATGACCACATGTGCCCATGACTTTCTCACAAAATTTGCAAATTTATAAGTTTTTCCAGTGACTTGCTATGTCGCTAGCTGGAAAACTTGGATTTTTTGGCTAGTGACATAGTGACTAGCCAAATTTTCAACCTTTCTGATGATGACATCAACACTTTCTAGGGCATATTCCTTCAAAATTTATTGCTTTAAGAGCATCTATCTAGCTAATCGAGACCCACCTTGCACCAAGTGGCTTTCAAAAATTTTGTGCCTTTGAAGACACTTGCAATGTGTGTGCTCACATATTTAATCATTTGAAAAATTCTCAACTCGTGAATGTGGGATTAAAAGTTTTATAACAAAACCCACTTCTCTGCCCATTACCACTTCCATCTTGCGTAGGCAAGTTCTCTTCTTTAATCTGTAGGGTCTCTCTCTTTTGAAGTGATTCCTTCCCTTTTTAGTGTGTGTGGAGCTTCTTTCAATAGTGCACCCTTAACTTTGGATGTGAACGGCTTTCTTTTCATATGCTGCCCTGCTATGATTGCCGACATCTCTACTTTTGAATGCATAGACTCTCTACTTTCACATGAGGCCAAACTTTTTGTGGGTTTGTCTTAATGTCCCTCAAGTTCTTTTAGCTGCTACTGGTCTTCTTTTTAAAACATGAGCAGAGCTCTTCATGGCAGCAAGCTTCTTCAACATGCATGAGATTCCTTTGTTTGCTTTATCTTCATTTTGCTGAGGCTTCTAAGATGCCTCTGACAAATCGAGCTCCCCTACTTGCGTGAAGCTCCTTTTTTGAGTGTGGAGTTTCTTTAAAAGGCATCTTCATTGATGTAGTCTACTTGACTATGGCTTTTATTGTGTGCATGAGCCTCCTTTGTATATGATGGCCTGCTTTCTATTTTGCTACCTCTACGGCTTTTTTTATTTCTCAGCATAGATGGCATTGAAAACCTCCTCTCATAAGTCGTGGGCTCTGCTCCAATGCATGTTTTCCACTAAATTTTATTGTGGCTTCTTTGCCATCAACGTGGACTTCCTTAACCTCATGCCGCGTATGAGGTGGCCTCTATGCCCATGGCATAGATTCTCTCTTTACTTGGACATGCAGTGGACATTACATGTGCCTCTTTTAACATGCATGAATGACTCCCTTTTGGTTGTGATCCCCTATTTTAATTGTGCCTCTATCTTTTCATTGGTCCTGCCATTTCCTTCAGTAGGTGACCAAATGCATTTGCATGAATAATCCCATGTAGCAAGTGAGTCGAATCTTCTAGAGCAAGATGATTTTCCTCTTTAAGTCCAATGATCAACAGTCCCAATATCTGCTTCACATGACTTATTCAAATGTTCATGAGATGCATTTTTTGGCATGGAAACACCCTTTGTGATAATCCTCAATTAAACCTTATCCATTTGGTACTATTAGTCGGGCCCCAAAGTGGGTCCGGCTAATTTTTTTCGTTTCTAGACAGCTGATCCTTCAGATTAATTCATTTGGCATCTCAAACTGATTGAAAACAAAATCCACCACTGAAACAACATTTAAAACTCATTTTATCCTTTTTTGCAACCTGTTAACTTTGTGCCAGGAGGTCCATTGATTGGCTTTAAAAACTGACCCAAACCTATGACTAGGCTCTGAAATTGAACAAACTGACTCTTTGTTCTGCATACTTCCACCCTATCAGATCTCATCTCATGATGAATCTGAGGTCAAAAGATATTGACCGTCAAAGTTACCTTCTCAGAACTACCTGCAAGAAAACATGTCAGAAAGCAATAAATTGGGTTTGTATTTGGCCTTGAAAACTGGGCAAATGGACACTTGGGCAAACAAAACTTGGGATGTTGGTTCTCTGTCATGAGGATATTATGGATCTGTGATTTGGGCTCATGATGAATAACTAGGTGCAAATGGGGAGCGGTCAAATTTAGCATTTCAGTAAACTGGTCAAAAGTTATAATACGTCAAACATGGCTTCCTAGAATTATGTGCAATGTGCATCAGCATGAAAATAGAAAATGACCAACTTTGAGGGATTCAAAACCTAGTCAAAAAAACTTGAAATGGCTCAAAATCTAGAACATAGGTTCTTAGATATGGACACTAAATACTCCCAAAGTGGAAAGTCATGAAACATTTCTGGGTGCAAAATATTCAAATGCAAACATAGCCTCCTGCCATTGTTTGACACTTGGGTGAAAATGCAGATTTGACAGTAGCTCAAAATGAGACTTCACAAATAGCTCCAAATGACAAATTATCATCATGGAACACTTGGACATGTTGGATTAATGGTGTTAGAAAAATTGAACACCACTTAGGCCTTAGACTGACAGCCAGGTACAAATACATTTTAAAAGCGTTTACAGGGCTTAAATTTCTCAATGGTACTCAAAATTGAGAAGGCAATTTTGAGTCCCAACAATGGCTCTGTCTGGGGATGCATGTCCCTTGCAGGCATGGAAAGATTTTAGATCTCTAGGAGAACCAGACCACACACCTAACTTCAAAATCTTCTCTCTCGAATAGCTTTATTGAAAGCAAAGACAACTACTCCTACTATGTACACACGATGGCCCCAGGTCATCGAACTTCAACAAAATTGTTTACCTCTATTGTATATCTAATTTTCATTCCTTTCCTCATGAGGTAAACTGAAATTACTTCTCCTATTAGTTTCACCAATCATATTATCATCATGAAACAACTCTCTTGGTAAAACTAAATCTACAACTTCACTTTCATAATGCATATAACAACCAGCTTCATTTTCTACAACTTGTTCATTATGAAAGTACTGATCAGCATGCTCAAATATATTAGACTAAAACTGAAAATCCTCTTCATTTAATGACTATGCATGCTATCAACTTTGAATACAAAGGCTTCATACTCAACTTGGGGAAATAAATGACACATACTTTGAAAATGTGTATCCTCATGCATAACTAGATGATACTCAAATGAACACTCTGACTTGTACTCATATATATCATCAATGTTAGAATCTAAAACTAATCCAAAGTCCTTCAATGATTCTTCACAATCAAAAAATGGATTAGTCATATTAAAGCATTCATCATAAAAATCCTTGCAAGGTGTCGGCAAATTTTCAATAACCGTCTCATCAAACACCTTGTTATCATAATCAGATGCAACATCATAATCATATTCACTATCATATTTGGAAGAAGAAAAATATGATTTCTCATAGCAGTAGGATAAAGTATCATCATTAAACTCATTCTCCACTAAATTTGAACCATCCATGCTCTTCAAACAAAGGATTGATAACTCCATGCAATGACCCTCTTTGAACATTTTGACAAATAATGGGTTGATCATCATCAAGATTCTCATCATATAAAGCATTAGTATACACTTAAAAACCATTAGCCATTTCATCTTCATGGAGACTTTTAGCATGTGAAGAAAAATCAAAACTACATGTAGACTCACTATCTACTCCATCAATGAAACATGTAGAAAACAAATCAAAGTTACTTTCATTGTCTTCATGTAGGTGATTTAAATGTCTTTCAAGAAAATCATCATTTATCTTACCAATAGGTGCTGATGTATTAACCTTAGAATCATTTGTATGTTGATTATCACTACACTCATGCTCAGGACATTCATCTACACAATTAGGTAATCCGTTCTTATAGATAATCCCTTCATCTTCATATTGTGTAGACAAGTTTTCTTCACAACTTTCAACCTCAAGCTGATTTGTATAACTCTAGAATGAAACTTCACTTTTAGATTTAGAATTAGAACTCATACCTTTACTTGGATAAGAGCAATCACTTCTGTCATTGCTTTCTTCTTCCCAATTTGTATCTGATTCACATGAAGATGAACACATACTAGCATGATCCTCTTCTTGACTTGAGCAACAAGTCTTGCCATTGTCTTCACATGATGCTTATTCATAGTACATCGGATCAAAAACTTCATTATCACTTGAAAGACAACTTTCAGCTTCTTCGTATTCACATTGAGATGCATATCTTTCAACTTCAATCTTTATAACATTCTCAACATAATGCAATCTCTCAATAAGAGAATTCATTTCTTACATATCTAACTGGTCAAGTGAATTCACCTTACCATCTACTACTGAAATGTTACAAACATGTGTGCTTTTTTCTTTTGACTATGATTGAGATAAGTGTGATTCATATTCTTCTTCTTGTGCTATCTCTCTATGGCATGTCGAACCAGTAGTACCAAATTCATGATTAGGGAGATAATTTTCAGCCTCCTCACTTGCACAAGACTAAGATATAGGTACAAAAACTTCAAAATTTGAAATATTAGTTACATCATCATACATATAATTATCTTGAGAAGAACTTACTGCTATAACTAAACCTTGATTCGTAAAATCACAATAATGCCAAACCTTATCAAAGTCTAAAATACATCCTACTGTAGCATCAAAAACATGTGTGTTTCTATTTTCGATTGGACTAACCTTCCTTATACACACATTTCAATTTAAATTCTCAATCTAATTAAAACCTACAGTAGGGGTGTTGACATTATGATTATTTGAAATTGAAGTGTCAACACTATGTTCCACTATTCTTTCATGACCATTATACCAAAAATCATTCATAGAAAAATGACCTCTCATCAGTCCATACTTCAAATTATTTTCAATATCTCTGGCAGTCACAAAATCCTGATACAATGTCTGTGGTTCTTTATCCCTTAGTAGAAAATTCATTTTCTTGTCAAATGCATCGAAGTAAACAACTAGACACATTTGATCATCAGGTCTATAACTCTTAGGGATATCATTCAAAAATCTAGCAAATCTGATATTGAATTGAGGCACAAGTTCACCATCCTCAATGTGAATTTTGAAAATCTTATCATAAGAATCAGACATGCTTACCCTTTCTCCAAATTGCTCCATGAAGGCATAATGCAATTCACTCCAAGATGAAATAGAACGTGCTGGTAAAAAAGAAAACCAGTCTCTAGCATCACCTTCTAAGGTTTGAAAAAATAGCTTCATGTGAATGTCCTCATGAAAAATCTCATAGTCACCCATCAAATTAGTGAACAACTAAACATGATGACTAGCTAAAACAATATGGTTCCCATTAAACTTAGGCAAACTTTTTCTAATGTCATTAGGAATGACATTTGGAGAACCATGAATACCATTAAAACTTAATGTAATGTACTGCTTGGTAGAAATAGATCTAGGAGCTTCACTAATCGGCTACATCTTAGGTGAAATGAATCTTGGAATCCTTTAAACTTAAAGCTCAATTACCAAGATTACTTTTACTATTCATTAATTGTAGCAGTTCTATACCCTTCTACCAATCTCAACTTCAAACACACTTCACAAACTTAATTACAACTGACTGAAACATGATCTAATGAAGTGTATAAAACCTTAAAACTATTCTCCTCTTCTTAGTGCTGAAACTTCACTTGATGGAGAACACATATGTAAAACTTACTTTCTTCCATAACAAGAAAAGCATCATGAAAATGAAATACCTCAAGTGTTGATGCTGAAATCTCGATTTGTTGGTTTGGCACTGGTGTTGGTATAAATTCCTTACACCACTGATCAAATCCTTTATAGAGTTTCCATCTCCTTGAGGAGAACTAAATGAAATCATAGTTGTGATTCATTTTTATCATTCCAAAATCTTATGACAATAGATCAAACAACACTTCTAAACTTATCTGTAAGAAACTTATTTAGATCTCTCTTCTTGTTTAAAAATTTTTTTGACAAAAATTTTAGATATGTCTAATTCAACTGAAAACTCTTGAAAAAAATTATATAACCAATCTACATTGGTACAGAGATCCTTTAGAGAGTTGCCACTAACAATCGTGAGAAAGATTTAAAACATGATTCATAACATGATAGATCTGAACTAGATTGTTGACTTGTAAGATGTGTAAATCTTTAAAAATTTCGAAGAGAGAAATCACTTTAAAATAATTCTAACTCTGAATTTTCAGTAGTACCATAAAAATCACAATCGGTTGAATTGACTGGAAATAAAACTAAGTAACACAATTTATATTCAACCTTGAAATTACTGCTACAAATGGCTAAAACTCACTAGGGAACATAAAACATTAGCAGAGAAATGGTAAATACCTCACATAACCCTACTGCTATAGCATATCCTTCCTATTGTATTGAATCTTCTTCAAATTCTCAAGGTTTGTCTGTCATACAGATTCAATACAATCCCTAGTAGAGTCGCCATTTTGTTGGCTCCTAATTTAATAGTTTTGAAAATGACCAAGAAACCAAACGAATACATCTAAGGCTAGCCAATTCCTATGACGAATGCACCCAACTGCAGTCCTGGGCCAACTTTAAGGCATAACTCCTTCTTCACTTTAGGCTCTGCTAGACCTAGGTGGGTTAACCTTCAGGTTCTGAGATATGGTACCAGTGCATTTAAAACATAAATCTGAACCTAATTACTGTAGATGTAAACCTCTTATATCTCCTAATAACTCATGAAATGACACAGATCTACAGTAGCTGAATGCAAATCTATGAATCTCATAAGTTGAGTGAGGGTTAATCCTTTTAGTCCTTCAACATGAAAGGGTAAAACACGTTTAATTAATAATGTTGAATTCAACAAATCCTCAGATATGCAGCAGTAAGACTTTAATGATCTTGTAGCTGACTAGTGCCTAATCCATTGGGCAAATCCATGAATCAAATGCATACATATAGATATCTGATATTTATATTTAGATATACGATCTATATATTTACCTTGTAAATAAAAATCTATGCTCAATATAAACCTCATTCTTACATGATATCCCCATCAGTAAACTTACAACCCTATTAATTTCCCTGAAACAGTACATTCATATACATGAAATGAAAACACATAAAAATATAATAGATTTGAACTATCTGTATTATTCTTCCTAATACAAGAGAATTCTGCTAAAAAATATGGTTGTTGGAAAATGAAGATGGGGTAACTGAGAGGGGAGGGGTGAATCAGTTACCACAAAAACAAATTCAATAGTCCCAAAGATGCCTTAAACTTAGTTGCTGCTGCTACTCGGTAAACACATAAATTACTGCTTAAAACTTGATAGATGTTTAGTTTTTTATTAAGCATTTACTGAAATAAGCGACCATGCAAAAGAAAGTAATTATGAACACAGTAGACACCAGATTTACATGGAAACCCAATATGGAAAAAACCACCAGCAACTAGTCACCAATTTTCACTCTTCTGAAGTGAGCCCTGTTAGGAGCCAACCCTGTTAAAGGTTACAAAACACACTGTTAGGTGTGACCCTGTTAGAGAATTTAATCACCCTGTTAGGAGTGGCCTTGTAAGAGGTCTTTAGAACAATTCAACTGAATTGCCACCCTGTTAAAGGATTTATGGAATGGCTGTTAAACCAACTCTATTAGGAGATTTTGGAATCACTGTTACAATGGTTAGAAAGCAACAATGAATGATCTGAAAATACATGCAACTTATCTTGCTGAATACAGATCTCATTTTAGCTCCACAAGATCCTTACTAATTAAATATATCTTTGCAGCTCCAAGATTTCCCTCTGCTCAACTCTGCTTAGGCACACACAAGTTTCTTCCTTGCACTTCCTTGCACTATCCGTATACACTCTCTATTCCACACTTTTCCGCATCTTGAGCACCTCTTTATATACTATACATAATACCAGGTCGGCCCAACCAACTTGACAAAACATATTCCAAAGTCGGCTTGAACTAACAATCAAAACAAAATTCTTCACTGGCCGACGCTGCTCAAAAAAAAAAAACTGCTTCCTGTGTTAACCGGCAGAACTCGATAAAAACTACAGTTACCGGGGAATTCGGTAAACCTGCCACTTCCTTTGGAAACTGACTAGACTCGGTAAAAGCTGTCTTCGACTACCGAGTGAGCTCGGTGAAAACTAAGCTTTCCTTAGCTTACCGTGCGAAATCGGTAAATACTAACCGTCCGCTACAAAATCCTTTGATACTCGAGTGATCTCGGTAAGAACTAAACTTTCCTTAGCTTACCGTGCGAACTCGGTAAATACTAACTCACCGTGTGACATACAGGAACGCTTGGTATACACTGCAAAAGGCTTTACTGACCGACTGAGCTCGGTAGACTCTGTAAATTGTTTTCCTGACCGACAGAACTCGATAGACTCTGTCTGATAACTAATATGGCATTTGTGTAACATTAAAGACAATACACAATTACTTAATTGTATCCAAAAATATCCCTCTTTGGCATTGATGGCAACACAACATGTCATAGCAGAAATGAAATTTGAAAGCAAGTCTACAGCAACACAACACAATTAACAATTCTCCCTCTAAGATAGAGAACTCTCCCTCTTACAGTAATCTCCAAGTCTATAGCAACACAACACAATTAACAATTCTCCCTCTAAGATAGAGAACTCTCCCTCTTATAGTAATCTCCCTCTGTGAAGGAATGAAAGCAAGTCTACAGCAACACAACACAGTTAACAATTCTCCCTCTAAGATAGAGAACTCTCCCTCTTACAGTAATCTCCCTCTGTGAAGGAATTACATAATCAAATTTCGGAAAGATATGACAGTAAAACTCTCCCTCTTTGACAACACATGCCAAAGACAATCCAATTTCAATGAATTTCATTGTACCTTTAGTACTGATTCATATGCAATATTTCCTTGATTTGCTGCATCAACTGATGATTGTTCAATTTTGTAAGAGCTGATGCATCACTAAAACTTATTTTTAGTGAACTTCAGATAGGGGAATGACCCCTAACTTACCTCTGAGATACAAAAATGCATCCTTAGGTAAAGGCTTTGTGAATATGTCAGCAATCTGTTCCTTTGTATGGACATATTCCAATCTGATTTCTTTGTCCTGCACCAATTCTCTGACAAAGTGATACTTGATTGCAATGTGCTTAGTCTTAGAATGCATTACTGGATTCTTAGATATGTTGATTGCACTTGTATTATCACAAAATATGACAACTGGTTCCTTGATTTCCATCTTCATGCCTTGTAGAAATTGCTTGAACCAAACAATATTAGAACAGTTTACTGCTGCAACAACATACTCTGCCTCTGCTGTTGATTGAGATGTACAATTTTTCTTTTTGCTTGTCCAAGAAACCAACCTCTTTCCAAGAAAGAATGCACCTCCACTTGTGCTTTTTCTGTCGTCAAGGTTTCCTGCCCAATCAGTATCAGTAAACACTTTTAAGTCTAGGTTTCCTCCAAATTTATACCATAATCCATAATCTTCAGTTCCTTTCAGATATCTCATTATCCTCTTGATTGCCATCATGTGATTTTCTCTTGGTTTGGCTGAAAATCTTGCCACAATTCCAACTGCAAGAGCAATATCTGGCCTAGTATGAACTACATATTGCAATTTTCCAATCATAGATCTGTACAATGTCTGATCTATTTCCTTTGAATCATCTTCTTTGGTAAGTTTTAGTCCAGTACACATGCGAGTTCCAACTGGTTTACAATCTTCCATACCAAACTTTTTCAATATCTCTTTGATGTATTTTGCTTGAGTGATGTAGATGCCATTCTTGTTCTGCTTAATTTGAAGTCCAACAAAGAATTTGATTTCACTGAACATTGACATTTCAAATTCCTTGCTCATTTGTTCTGAAAATTCTTTGCAAAGATCATCATTCCCTATGAAAACAGTATCATCTACAAATATTTTTGCCAGGACAATCTTATTTTCTGGTCCTTCCTTGATATACAAACTACTGTTATCATTTTTTTTTTGAAATCCAATTTGAATAAGATAGCTATGCAATCTTTCATACCATGCTCTGGGGGCTTGTTTCAGACCATACAGTGCCTTGTGCAATTTGCAAACCATGTTCTTTTTATCTGGATCTATAAAACCGTCAGGTTGTTCAATGTAGACCTCTTCATCCAGTATACCATTTAGAAATGCTGACTTGACATCCATCTGATAAACTTTAAATCCTTTGTAAGCAGCATATGCTAATAAGGTTCTAACATCTTCCAATCTAGCAACGGGAGCAAAAGTTTCTCCATAATCTATGCCTTCCTCTTGAGAATATCCTTTGCACACTAATCTAGCTTTGTTTCTTGATACTTTACCATTTTCATCCAACTTATTTCTGAAAACCCACTTTGTACCGATTACATTTTTGTCTTTAGGCTTGGGTACAAGAGTCCATGTCTTGTTTTTCTCTATCTGCTCTATTTCTTCATTCATTGCTTCAATCCAATTATCATTTTCTAATGCATCTTTGACAGTTCTAGGTTCAAAATCAGCAAGTAAACAAGTACCTTTCAACTTACTTCTTGTGATGGTTCCTTCAGATTTATTTCCAATGATCTGATCTGCTGAATGATGTCTCCTGACATACTTGGCTAGAACAGTTTCTTTTCCTTTTGGATGAATCTTGTCATTATCTTCTTGCATTTCACCTACATGCTTGGTTTGGTCTGGCTCGGTATCAACTGGCTCGGTATGCACATGCTCGGTTACCTCTGGTTCGGTAATCTCTAACTCGGTATTCTCTGACTTGGTAGACGTTGGCTCGGTAGATGTTTCCTGCAACTCGGTTAGTGATGACTCGGTAGAAGAAGGTTTTTGATTCTCTGATGCAGTTGATATTATATCTGGTTCACTGAAGACGAATCTTTTGTAATCTTCTGGTTCTCTTCTGCTTTCTTCTTCAGTCTTTTCTGCAAACTCATCAACTTTCACATGTATACTTTCTATGACTTTGTGAGTAGATAAGTTCAAGCATCTATATGCTTTACTCTTGCATGAGTATCCAAGAAATATACCTTCATCACCTTTTACATCAAATTTACCTTTTCTAGATTCTTTCAAGATATAACATTTACTTCCAAATACTTTCAGATAACTTATATTGGGTTTATAGCCATACCATAATTCATAGGGAGTTTTGAATGAGTTTTTTTTCAACTGTACTCAGTTTAAGGTATGAATTGCTGTACTGATAGCCTCCTTCCAGTATTTGATAGCAACATTCTTTTCTATCATCAAGGTTCTTGCACAATCCATGATGGATCTGTTCCTTCTTTCAGCTATGTCATTTTGTTCAGGAGTACCTGGTGCTGAAACCTGTCTTTTGATTCCTCTTTCAATACAAAAGTTATTGAATTCATGTGAAATAAATTCACCACCTCTGTCTGACCTTAGGCATTTCAATCTTTTCCCTATTTCTTTTTCTACTCTTGCCAAATACCATTTGAACTTTTCAAATGCTTCTGATTTGTTCCTTAGGTACATGACAGTCATCATTCTTGAATAATCATCAACAAAAAGAATAAAATATTTTTCACCAGTATAGCTTTCAGTTTCAATAGGTCCACATAAGTCAGTATGCACAATTTCTAATAAATCTTCAGACTGATAATTTTTACTTTTGAAACTAGACTTACCCATCTTTCCAATTTGACAATTCTTGCATAAACCGACCTCTGGTTTTTTTAAATCAGGAATGCCTCTCACTTTCTTGAATTTGCTTATCTTTACCAAATTGTCAAAATTCACATGACATAACCTTTTATGCCATAACCAACTCTCTTCTACTTGAGAAATAAAACATGAATGTTCACCAAGTTCAAGATAGAACAAGTTACCTTTAGTTTGAGTACCAGATCCAATCAGCTTTCCTTTACCGTTCAACAGTCTTGCTTTGCCTTGGATGAATTCCACTTTGAGTCCATTGTTGAGTAACTATGCCACACTCAACAAATTGTGCTTTAGTCCTTCTACCCAATAAGCATTATCACATACAAGTTCCTGGGTTAGAGTGATTCTTCCTTTTCCTTTGATGCAACAAGGTTCATTGTTTCCAAATCTTACACTGCCACCATCATACTCTTCAAATTGATCAAACTTTGTTTTATCTCCAGTCATATGATATGAGCAGCTACTATCAATGATCCATGTATCATTCTTACTTATGTGAGAGATGAGTGCCATTTCTTCATTGTCAGATTCATCTTTTACAGCAATGTAAACAATCTCATCCTCTTCTTCATCATTAGAATCATTAGAATCTTTAGCCATAAAACATGATTTCTTACTTTTATCCTTAAATGATTTGAGATCTTTCTTACTGTTCCATTTATTATCTTTCTTGTTTGGACACCTTGCAACAATATGACTGACTTCTTCACATGAAAAGCAGATTAGGGGTACTTTACCTTTGTATTTACCTCTTCCTCTTGAATATTTCCTTGCAAGTAGAGCTTCAATTACTTCAAGGTCACTGTCAGAACTCTGATCTGATTGATCTTCACTCTCTGACTGAGATTCCTTCTTCTTCTTGCCTTTGTCCTTGAGTGAAAGCTTGGCTTCAAATGCAGACTCAATGTTCTTTGCAGCTGGAACATAATTATCAAAATTATCTAGTTCAAATGCTGTCAATCTTCCAACTATGGCCTCTAGGTTTATCTTGTGATTGGCCTCACACCTTCTTTCTTGAATGGCTGATACCCAGATGGCATAAACTGGAAGTAGAGTTCTAAGAACTTTACTTATGACTGTCTCTTCACTGATACTTCCTCCAGAAGCTTTGATAGCACTGACACATGTTTTAATTCTTTCAACATATTTGGCAATGTTTTCATCTTCTTTCATTTTCATCTGATCGAACTGTCCTCTCAGACTTTCAGCTTTGGCTCTTCTGACATTGTCATCTCCACCATAGATCTCTTTTAGTCTTTTCCACATTTCATAGGTAGTAGTGTAGTCCTTGACATCATCAAACTCTTCATAACTCAAGGCAGATGCAATACCAATCATCATAATGTTATGAGTCTTCTTTATAGCAATGTCATTGACTGATAATGTACCTGATGGTTCTACATATTTCTCATCAAGATATTTCAAACCAGTGTCACCAATGGAAGCTAGATGACATCTCATTAATCCCTGCCATGCTGAGAAGTTTTTTCAGTTAAGCCTTGGGATTTCCCTCTTGTAAGACATCTTGATCTTTGGCTTAGATCTTTGAAATCTCCCTCTGCAAGCACCAAAAGCTCTGATACCAATTGTTGGAAAATGAAGATGGGGTAATTGAGAGGGGAGGGGTGAATCAGTTACCACAAAAACAAATTCAACAGTCCCAAAGATGCCTTAAACTTAGTTGCTGCTGCTACTCAGTAAACACATAAATTACTGCTTAAAACTTGATAGATGTTTAGTTACTTTATTAAGCATTTACTGAAATAAGCGACCATGCAAAAGAAAGTAATTATGAACACAGTAGACACCAGATTTACGTGGAAACCCAATATGGGAAAAACCACCAGCAACTAGTCACCAATTTTCACTCTTCTGAAGTGAGCCCTGTTAGGAGCCAACCCTGTTAAAGGTTACAAAACACATTGTTAGGTGTGACCCTGTTAGAGGATTTAATCACCCTGTTAGGAGTGGCCTTGTAAGAGGTCTTTAGAACAATTCAACTGAATTGCCACCCTGTTAAAGGATTTATGGAATGGCTGTTAAACCAACTTTATTAGGAGATTTTGGAATCACTGTTACAATGGTTAGAAAGCAACAATGAATGATCTGAAAATACATGCAACTTATCTTGCTGAATACAGATCTCATTTTAGCTCCACAAGATCCTTACTGATTAAATATATCTTTGCAGCTCCAAGATTTCCCTCTGCTCAACTCTGCTTAGGCACACACAAGTTTCTTCCTTGCACTTCCTTGCACTATCCGTATACACTCTCTATTCCACACTTTTTCGCATCTTGAGCACCTCTTTATATACTATACATAATACCAGGTCGGCTCAACCAACTTGACAAAACATATTCCAAAGTCGGCTTGAACTAACAATCAAAACAAAATTCTTCACTGGCCGACGCTGCTCAAAAAAAAAAACTGCTTCCTATGTTAACCGGCAGAACTCGGTAAAAACTACAGTTACCGGGGAATTCGGTAAACCTGCCACTTCCTTTGGAAATTGACTAGACTCGGTAAAAGCTGTCTTCGACTACCGAGTGAGCTCGGTGAAAACTAAGCTTTCCTTAGCTTACCGTGCGAACTCGGTAAATACTAACCGTCCGCTACAAAATCCTTTGATACCTGAGTGATCTCAGTAAGAACTAAACTTTCCTTAGCTTACCGTGCAAACTCGGTAAATACTAACTCACTGTGTGACATACAGGAACGCTTGGTATACACTGCAAAAGGCTTTACTGACCGACTGAGCTCAGTAGACTCTGTAAACTATTTTCCTGACCGACAGAACTCGGTAGACTCTGTCTGATAACTGATATGACATTTGTGTAACATCAAAGACAATACACAATTACTTAATTGTATCCAACAATGGTGTCTTAGTATTGGGAATGCATCAAGACTGGAACCAAAACCCTAGTATCATAGTAGTGTGCAAATTTTCTCCAAAAGACTAGAACCATGAATGGTCTAATAGTGAAAAATTGGATTCCTGCTGGTATTACCCAAAGAAAACTGCCAACAACCTTGCAAAAGAGAAGAAGGAAGAAAGATATAGGAAGGAAGCAATTCTCAGATTGAATCTGCAACTGACATCTGTACCCTCGGAATTCCTTCCTAAGAAAATGAAAAGCCTCTCTCTACCTTCTCTTTGTAACTACATATCAAATCCCATCATTTGGCCTCTTCAAGGTAGAAATATCTTAGAAATCTCATGATGAAAGAATGTAACTAATTTTGGTGTTAAAATGAAATCACAGTAAAATTGAAAAACCAGTTACAATAACATCTAAAAGCCAAGAAAACATCTAAGAATGGATTTTCTTCATTTTCACATTTCATCAAACATTCATATTTTTCTTTTAACCAATTCTAATGATCAATGTTGAAATTTTCCTATTCTACTGAGAATGCCCCAAAATTCACAAATTGGCTTATAACCGAAATAGGTTAGCACCTGTGCACAATCTAACTTCATATTTGGAAAATTTAGATCTTCTTGGTTTCGGTGGTATATTGGAGTGACCATTTTTGATAAAAAATGTCCTTGTTATGCCCTTCTGAAGTTCAAGTCTTCATTCATGGCTTCCATTTAAAATTGCCAAAATTTATTCCTTTTTCTATAGTTTGACTATACAAATAATCTCCATTTACTTAAAATCTGATGTGCATGTGATCTTTGAGGAAAAACATTTAAAAATTAAAATTAATTTTTGAAAAATTTAATTTTTCCTCCACTTTTTCACTTGGGTCAAACTCGGTTTGACCATCCTTGACACGTGTCGCACTTTGATTGGTTCCCTTTTGCACAGTCATTAGACTTCCAACTGGGTGCCACATGTCAACATTTCATTGGTCTTTCAGTTTCACCATGTCACTACACCACCTCATCATGCCACGTCAACATCGCTATGTCACTATTTGAGTTAACATTCACCACATCATCAGTGACATAGCGACCTTGTGACACGTGTCACCCTTTGCCATGTCAGCACCGTCAAATTTGTCCATCTCACCATGATGTGTCACCACCACATCACTCAGTTACCACTTGTCAATTTTTGATTCGTTAATGGTGCCACATCACCACTACACGGGCCCACGATTGTCTCACAAACTTCATCAAATTTCTAAGTTTTTTTGGCAACTCACTATGTTGCTAGCTGGAAAACTTGGATTTTTTGACTAGCGACATAAAAACTAGCCATATTTTCAACCTTTCCAATGATGATGTTAGCACTTTTTGGGGCATATTCCTTCAAAATTTATTAGTTTAAGAGCATCTGTTTGGCTGATTGGGACCCACCTTGCACCAAGCGACTTTCAAAAATTGCGTGCCTTTGAAGACACTTGCAATGTGTGTGCTTGCATATTTAATCATTTGAAAAACTTCTCAATTTGTGAATGTGGGATTAAAAGTTTTATAACAAAACCCACTTCTTTGCCCATTGTCGCTTCCATCTTGCGTAGGCAAGTTCTCTTCTTTAATCTGTAGGGTCTCTCTCTTTTGAAGCGGCTCCTTCCCTTTTTAGTGTGTGTGGAGCTTCTTTCAATAGTGCACCCTTAACTTTGGACATGAGTGGCTTTCTTTTCACATGCTGCTCTGCTATGATTGCTGACGTCTCTACTTTTTAATGCGTAGACTCTCTGATTTCACATGAGGCCAGACTTGTTGTAGGTTTGTCTTAATGCCCCACAAGTTATTTTACCTGCTGCTAGTCTTCTTTTTAAAATGTGAGCAGAGCTCTTCATGGTAGGAATCTTCTTCAACATGCATGAGATTCCTTTGTTGGCTTTATCTTCATTTTGTGTGAGGCTTCTAAGATGCCTCTGACAAATCAAGCTCCCCTATATGCCTAAAGCTCCTTTTTTGAGTGTGGAGTTTCTTTAAAAGGCATCTTCATTGATGTAGTCTACTTGGCTGTGGCTTTTATTGTGCGCATGAGCCTCCTTTGTATATGATGGTCTACTTTCTATTTTGCTACCCCTGAGGCTTTTTTTTATTTCTCAACATCGATGGCATTGAAAAATTCCTCTTGTAAGCTGTGGGCTCTGCTTTAATGCATGTTTTCCATTGAGTTTTATTGTGGCTTCTTTGCCATCAGCGTGGAGTTCCTTAACCTCATGCTGCGTATGAGGCGGTCTCTATGCCCATGGCATAGATTCTCTCTTTACCTGCACATGCAGTGGACATTACATGTGGCTCTTTTAACATGCATGAATGACTCCCTTTTGGTTGTGATCCCCTATTTTAATGTGGCTTTGTCTTTTCATTGGTCCTGCCATTTCCTTCAATAGGTGAGCAAATCCATTTGCATGAATAATCCCATGTAGCAAGTGAGTCAAATCTTCCAAAGCAAGCTGATTTTCCTCTTTAAGTCCAATGATCAACAGTCCCAATATTTTCTTCACATGAATTATTCAAATGTTCATGAGATGCATTCTTTGCCACAGAAATACCCTTTGTGATAATCCTCAATTAATCCTTATCAATTTGGTACTATTAGTCGGGCGTCAAAGTGGGTCCGGCTAATTTTTTTTCATTTCCAGACAACTGATCTTGCAGATTAATTCATTTGGCATCTTGAATTGATTTAAATAAAAATCCATCACTGAAACAACATTTAAAACTCATTTTATCCTTTTCTACAACCTGTCAACTTTGTGCTAGGAGGTCCATTGACTGGCTTTAAAAATTGACCCAAACCTTTGACTAGGATTTGAAATTGAACACACTAACTCTTTGTTTAGCATACTTCCACCTTATCAGATCTTGTCTCATGATGAATCTGAGGTCAAAAAATATTGACCATCAAAGTTACCTTCTCAGAACTACCTGCAAGAAAATATGTCAGAAAGCAATAAACTGGGTTTTGATTTGGCCTCGAAAACTAGGCAAATGGACACTTGGGAAAATGAAACTTGGGGCATTGATTCTCTATCATGAGGAAATTATGGATCTATGATTTGGTCTCATGAAAAATAACTAGGTGAAAATGGCGAGTGGTCAAAGTAGGTTACTTGAATTTTGCAAACTGGAAACATTGACAGAAAACATTTTTTGAGAATTGAATTGACCTGGGAAAGTGTGCAAATGGATTCATCAAGACATAAAAACTGGCACACTTAGAGTATTTTTAGAAGAAAACATAGGGGTATAATCCATTCAATCTAGCCAATCATGGATCTCAAGATATGACATCCCGAATAGGGGTACCCAACAATTTGTGAATATTGACACCAGTAAAAAGATAGAAATTGTATTTGGAATCACATTTGAAAACTGATCAAACACATTTGTCATAAGCTGAAACTTGAAACATAAAAAATATCTAAAATCTATAATGCAACACAAAAATAAATTTAGCATTTTAGTGAACTGGTCAAAAGTTACAATACATCAAACAGGGCTTCCCAAAATTATGTGCAATGTGCATCAGCATGAAAATAGCAAATGACCAACTTCGAGGGATTCAAAACCTGGTCAAACAGATTCAAAATGACTCAAAATCTAGAACATAGGTTCTTAGATATGGATACTAAATACTCCCAAAGTGGAAAGTCATGAAACATTTTTGGGTGCAAGATATTCAAATGCAAACACAACCTCCTGTCGTTGTTTGACACTAGCTCAAAATGAGACTTCACAAATAACTCGAAATGACAAATTATTATCATGGAATACTTGGACATACTAGATGATAGGTGTTAGAAACATTGAACACCAGTTAGGCCTCAGATTGATAGCCAGGTACAAATGCATTTCAAAAGTGTTTATAGGGCTTAAATTTCTCAATGGTACTCAAAATCGGGAATGCAATTTTGAGTCCCAACATGATGCACTGCTACACTTATTAGAGAGTGAAAATGATACAACCTAATTGCTAATGTAACTCTATTTCTAATTTTAGATCTTTTTTTTGGCTTGAATGCTTGATCCTCCTTGATGAGATAAAACTTTGTAGCTCGGTCAACTCAAGATACTTTGCTATCCTTCTAATTCATTTCCTTAGTTTATCTTTTCAATCCCATCCTTCTCATATTCAATCCCACAACTTGACCTTATACTTATATATTTTTCCTTGTCAATTCAGCTTGAATACACTTACAAATATTCAATATTCAACCCTTAAGTTGGCTAGACTTAACAAATAAATTCATTAAACTAAATATACTGAATTAAGAAAGTCCTTCGTTAGCTAACACAACTTGGTAGACACTAACTCTGAAATAATTTTCCTATACTAACCAAGTGAACTTGGTTAACACTATAAATTTGTAAACTTCCTTTCATAACTAAGTGATCTAGGTTAACATTGGTTCCATGCCAACTTTCCTTTGTTAGCTGAGTGAGCTTGACAGACACTGACTAGTGAAGATATAATGTTTTCTGTAACATCAAAGACAATATATAATTGATCAACTATTTTCAACAGTTGAGTACTTTGGAGCTAACAAGGGTACGAAAAGGAAAAGAATACCTTCTAGACCCAAGAAGCAAAAAATTCAAGCACATATGCATTCATAAGGATAGGTAAAACTATAACAAGAAGATCCCCAAGCTGAGCCTAAATCACAAGAGTAGATACAAGAGAAGCCACAAGAGAAAGAACAAACATAATAGCTAGAGGAAGAACATGTAGAGGAGAAGAGGGTGCCACTAGTAGTAACTAAAGAGGAAGAAGTCTCCTCCTCATCTCCAAAAAGGGAAATTATTGAACCATCTGTGGAGGGAACAAAAAGAAGGAGAATAAAGAAGAAAAATACTGCATATCCATAAGTTTCTGAGACCATGTCAAAAGTAGAGGATGAAGAACAAGGGGAGAAAATTGAATTCATCCCTTTGAGCCAAAGGGCCTACTTGGCTAAAGTGATAGAGGAAGAGAGGAGAAAAATCTCCACATTATCACCTCCATCTCCTTTAAGGGAGCCTATGTAGGTATTAACATTAGAATATGAGCAACAAAAATGGATAGACAATACAAAGGGTCAAGAAACTAATATCTTCAACCTCTCCAATTTTGACTTCATCCTAGTAGGCATTGAGATGGTGGGAGAAAAAATAAGAGATATTCCCATAAACAAACCCTTAAGAGAGGAATGGAATCAATGGCCATGTCTACCTCAAGGACCTCTATGTATTCCATAACCACCATCTCAAGATTTGACATTCTTGGATAAAGGTTCAGTGACTCCACTTCCTCAAGCTACACAAGAAGAAGAACAAGCAACCAAGGAAGGGGAGCCCCAATAGCTGCATTCTGATGCAGTATCTAAGAAAGGGAAAATAATTGAAGAGCCTCAAAAAAATCCTTAGGATACAGAGGTTAGGACTTTAGCCCAACTAGATTCAAAGACTCAAACTAGAGATCTTTCTCAATAGGAGAAGACTGTAGAGAGGACTGATCAAGGGAAAGGAGCTTGTAGTAAGACCAACGTCTTTAGTCAAGTGCTTGTCTCCCATGGGAACTAAATTGACATGGCTAAAGAGGGAGGTTATGTTTCACTAAAAGAGGCACCTAGACATAATAGCCAAGGAGGGAATGAAGGAATTAGTAAAAGCAATCAAGAATCTTGAGCTACCTATGGGTGATGCACGAACACTGGCCTTCATAATGAAGAACCAAGATTAGAACTTTCTTGCACATATAGCCATTCCTCTACACACTAACACCAAAAAAATGACTCCTAAACACTACCAAATCAATGAGGTCATGTTGGGAAAACCCACGGTAGGCATAGACAAAGTGATGATCACTACAAGTATGAAAGAGGTGTTTAGACATATGGACATGGATGAGTCCCAGTTTATAACACTACAAAAGTAAATTGAGCTATTAAGAGGCTACTTAAATGAAGTTGTGGGCTCAATCAACCTAGAAAATCCATAAATTATTCTTGCAGTGGCATTAGAGAGAAGATTAACAAGGGCATCACAGTTAGATCCATTCTTGGAAGCATGTCAACAATGGCATGATAATTTTGAAGAGAAAGGTGTACATATAATATAGGGTAATTTGAACCTATTGCACCACCTCTAGTCTAGTGCTGACAAGTTGGTTTCCATAGTGAATGATGAAGGGTTCTACCCTTAACACCATAAACACATAATAAGAACAAAGAAACAATAGTAATTGTGAGAACAAAATATGGGATTATTATTATCACCACAAATGAGGAATCACAAAATTCACAATTACAATATGCTAATCCACATGGACACCTTCATTACAATAATCTGCATGAAAAAGCTACATACTATCACCTAGAGCTATCCTAGACAATGTTCGAGCATTTCTTAAATAGGTAATTTTATGCCACTCGAGAAGGTTCTAAACATTCAAACTTAATACCTAGGGTTGAAAGACCCTAAAAATACATATAGAGTCAGCCAAATCCACATTTGACATTTATTTTAGTAATTTTGGGTAGCCCAACTTTGGAAGGCCATAACTCTTAAAATGTGCTTTGATTGGCTATTATAACCACTTTTTAGAAACCTCAGCTCCTGATCTATATGCTTGGATTGATGCAAGCACCCATCCATCAAGTTTTCAGACCTCATCTGGGGTCTCTAAGGCCTTCAAAGTTGAGTTCAAATATTTCTCTCCAAATTTTTCCACCAAAAATTTGTAATAACTTCTTTGATATTGAAGCTGGAGCAATGAGATTTTTAATGGTAGGCTTATAATTCTACAATGAACCTTCATGTAAAAAATTAGAACATTTCAAGCTTGTAAGACAAACTTAATAAAAATAGCAAGATCCTAGAAATAGTAACCCCCTTGTCTACTGGTCCTAATTAAAATAGAAAAGATAGAGAATAAAAATATTTTTGGGTGATGGTTGGCCTCACACCCAAGATGCTCCTGCATTAGACACTCGAGGTAATTTGAGAAGTGACTTCGTCATCTCTTAGGTGTTTAGAAGAAAGACAAGATGGTTAACCTCCTCCTTTTCTATCCATGATGAATCTTCTATTGGCTTCCCTTTCCATTTGACTAGATATTCCTCATAAGTTTTGTTCCTTGTACTTTTTCCAACACATCTGTCTAGTATCTCCTTAATCTCCTTTGTAGCCAAACTAGCTGCTGCAATACTCCACTCCACTTTTGGAACTTCATCTCCATCATCTCCTTCATAACATGCTATCAAATGTGGAATGTTAAATATTGGTGAAATATTCAAATTAACAAGGAACTCACTTCATAGGCATTTCTAGAATCACGCCTTTTTACTATCTTGCACGGTCCAAAATTCTTCATCTTTAGCTTATTAAATGTACTAATGTGAAAATACTCCTTTCTCAAATGAACCATGACTTCATCTCTAATTTGAAATTTATTATACCTCCTTTTCACATCTACCTTAGCCTTGTAAAGAGTATTCATCTTTATGATGTGATTCCTCACTTCCTCATGGATGTTCTTCAAATGTTCAAGAAATTCTTTTGCTTCAACACTACTTATCTCTCCTTTATCCAACTATTACAATTCAGAAGAATTTCTAGAACTACTCCCATATACATTATGGAATGGTGATTTACTAGTACTCCTGTTGATTTAATTATTATATGAAATTTTTTCCTGTGGTAAAATCATATCCCATCCTTTTGGCTTATCTCCAACCAAGCATCTCGACAAGTTTCCCAAACTACGAATCATAACTTTTGTTTGTCCATTAGTCTATGGATGATGTGATGAACTCAACTTCAACTCTATCTTAAATTTTCTTCCATAATGTATGCCATAAATACTCAACAAATTTGGTATCTTGATCTAAAACTATACTCTTTATAAAACCATGTAGTCTCACCACTTCTCTAAAAAACAACTCTGCCACATGAACAACATCAGTAGTCTTCTTGCAAGGAATTAAATGTGCCATCTTTGAAAACCTATCAACCACAAAAAAAATAGAATCATGCCATGCATCACCGAGTCCTTAGTAATCCAAGAATAAAATCCATGCTGATATCCTCCCACAACTTTTCTAGTTTTGGTAATGGCTAATACAACCTTGTATTCTACTTTACTCCTTTTGCCATCTGACATACTCTACAACTTTGTACAAACTTATTCACATCTTGTCGCAATCATGGCCAATAATAATTTTCAGCAATCAAAGCAATGGTCTTATCTCTCCCAAAGTGTCTATCCAATTCTCCACTATGCTTCTTCTTGATGAGATTTTGCCTCATTGAACTTCTTGGAATGAACATCTGACTTCTGTTGAACAACATACTATCTTGGATTATGAAATCCAATCACTTTGTCCTATCAAGAGTAACATGTTCTGTACAAGCCTTTCATGCTTCACCAAAATTAGGATCCTCTAGATACAAATTATTGAGTTCCTTGAACCCAACCACTTCGATTTGCATTTTTGTTAGCAAAATTTGTCTTCTACTAAGAGCATCTACAACTATGTTAGAATTCCCACTCCTATGTTTCAAAAAATGTATAACTCTACAAAAAATTAACCCACTTCAAATGCCTTTGATTTAATTTTTATGTACTATTCAAATATTGCAAAACTTGATGATGAATATAAAAAAAACTCCTTAGGAAGAAGATAATGTCTCCACTTCTTTAATGCCTAAACTATAGAATAAAATTCTTGATCATAAAATTAAATATTTTCTTTTTGCATTACTCAATTTCTCATTGAGATAAGCAATAGGTCTACCTTCTTGGCTCAAAATAGCTCCTATTGTAGTACCACTAGCATCATAGTCTACTTGCAAAACCTTGTTAAAATCTAGAAGTGCGAAAATAAGCTATTCTGTGACTTTCTATTTCAAGAGATTAAAACTCTTATATGCTCCCATAGTCCACTTAAATTCTTTCTTATCCCCTATCATTATTTTAGTCAAGGGTCCACAAATACTGCTAAAACCTCTTATGAACTTTCTATAAAAACTAGCTAGTCCATGAAAAGATCTTACCTCTATAGCACTCTTTGGAGTAGGGAATTCAATGATAGCCTTCACTTTCTCCAGGTCCACTTTTAGACCTTCTGCTAAGACTACAAATTCTAGGTACATAATTCCTTCTTCACAAAACTGTACTTGTTCAAGTTTATCAACAACTTTTCTCTCCTTAACTTATCAAAGTCCTTTCAGATATGTATCAAATGTTCCTCCAATGTCTTAATAAAGATCAAAATATCATCTAGGTAAATAAGGAAAAATTTACCTAGAAACTCATTTAGTACCTCATTCATGAGCCACATGAAAGTTCTCAATGCATTGGTTAGCCAAAAGGTATGACTAACCACTCATACAATCCTTCCATTGTCTTGAAAGAATTCTTCCACTCATCACCTTCTCTAATGTGAATATGATGTATCCACTCTTCAGATCTATCTTTATGAAATACTTAGCCCCACTCAAATAGTCCATAATATCATCCATCCTTGGCAATAGAAATATGTACTTGATTATAATCTTGTTAATAGCACAAGAATCGATGCACATCCTCCATTCTCCATTCTTATTTGGTGCTAATACTATTGGTACAACACATGGACTTAGACTCTCTCAAATTAACCCCTTCTACAACAACTCATGAAATTTTTGTTCAAAATACAATAGGGAAAGTAAACTCTGGGGGGGGGGGGGGGGGGGGCGGGGCGGGGTGAATCAATACTTTAAAACTTTAGACATTAAAATATTCGCCATACATCCATCTCACAATTTGCATGTAAACTAAAATACCAAACTAAACATATTCATCCACATCATGAAAGAAAATAAACATTCCACAAATATGACACAAGATATTTGGTTATCTAGAAAGCCTCCAATGAGAAGGTAAAATTGGGTTGGGGATGACACCCAAAAATCTTTAGTACTATAGTTGCAAAGTGTATCTAATGAAGATTACAATGTTTGATCATAAACTATGCCCTACCCTATGAATGGTCTATCCTATTAAAGGCTTACAAAAATTGTTAGATCTTACCCTGTTAAATGATTTCAAAACCCTATTAAAAGTGTGTTCGATTAAAGGACTTCAACTTAAAATGAAGTAAGCAACTTGTTAATGGATTTACAAAAGCATGCTAGGACTACTCAATTAAAATATTTTATTGATTCACTTGTTAGAATATTTTAGCCTTGATCCTTCAATTAACACCTCTCTGCTAGATATCAGATCACCTCTTTCCTGATGTATACTTGATCCTCTTTGATTAGATGTATCACTTCTATCCTCTCTCTACTTTCCTTTATTCTCTTTAACTAATTATACATTTCAATCCTTTGTCGTAACTCCTTAGTCAACATGAATGCTCTATTTGTCATGGATGGCACATGAATAGTATGTTTGTCCAGAAATGTTTGATGGACATCCAATATAATCTTAAATGTTGCATCCCAATTATTGCAGGCTACCTCTAGAGATTGAATTTGAAGATCTAGCTTGATATAAAGGTCCACTAATCCTATTGATATATCAGTCAAGTTTGTTATTAGTGACACACACTTATTCAAATTGTATATGGTTACTGAGATTTTTAGTTGTTTCCAAGAATTTTAGTAGCTATCGAGTCCTTTGGAAAAATCTCAATGTTTACTGAGCATATTTAGTTAATGTGAAGACCATTTGTGTAAAGTGTGCATTTCAGTTGATGCTGAGTTTATCAATGGTTACTGAGTAGTACATTACTTAACAAGCTCTTAGTTCATGTGATCTGAATCCAGTGTTAACTGAGCCATTATGTGTTAACCAAATGATTTAGTTTATATCAAGTTCAAGGTGATAATGTTTACCAAGTATTGACATGGTAAACAAGCGATATAGTTTAAGCCAAGTTGCACAATATCTACCGAGTCACCAGTGCAGACCAAGTTTAAGACTACTTAAAAATGATTAGTATGGACCGAGATTCTATGTCTACTGAGTGCATGACAATTCCAAGTAATGACAATGGATGTCATGCATCGAAATCTCACTGAGTTAGTCTTCAAAACTTGAGTGTCTTCATATGGGTTGACTTTGTAATATTTGTGTAAACTTGTATGATGGCCGACTTTGTAATTTGTATGATTGGATTGATATATATATAAATATATGTAATGCATTGTATCATATCCAATATATGTATGTGTGTAAAAATATGAAGATGTCAATGCAAATTAAATCAGAGAAAAGTAGGAGTGAATTACAAAGGCTACATCAGCATAAGGAGCAACAGAGACATATCTATCATAGAAAGGTGATCAATACACAAAGGAATCTTATTCAACAAGCCAAGTTGCAAATTAGAGATCATCTACTATTTCATCCTAACAGGTGGATCAGTCAAATCCTTTCACAAGGTAGACCTAACAGTCTTTTGTAAATCTCTTTACCAAGTGCATACCTAATTGTATGTTTGTAAATCCTTTCACAAGGTGGACCTAGCAGTCCTTATTACTCCTAAGAGGGAAGATCATCATAAGTGATCAATATAAGCTTTATCAGGCTAACTTTATACTATAGTACTAAGGTTGTGGGTGTCATCCCCATCCCAATTTTACTTTCTATTTGGAAAGTTTCTAGGTCACCAAATCTTTTTGTCTCAGTGTTATAAATAATTTCATGTTTTTAGTTTCTTATGCATGCAATTATATCATAATTTATATGATGGATTAAATTCTAATTAAATGGTTTGGTTAAGGGTTGAAATTGTTGAAGTTTTAGAAATTACCAATTCACCCCTCCCCTTTTAGTAACTTAGCTTAGTCTTGAATATTTCCAACAATTAGTATTAGAGCTTTGTGGTTCTTAGGAGAAACCTTAATAGCTTGAACAAAGATCAAAGCCATGAAGATATTCAGACTTGACAAAGCTATTGATAATGAGAAGCTAGATTTAGAAATGGTCATTTCCCAACTCAAGAGAGCAAAGGAAAAACTCTCTCAATCTTCGAAAAGAAGAAAAGAACTTGCAATTCAAATGAATGATCATCTCTACATTGAAGAAATAATTGAAAACCTTCATTCAAGAAATTCAGATGAAGCCAATGAAGTAATCAAAGAACTCTTAGAAAATAATGGTTCCCTACAAGAAGAAGTAGGAAAGCTAAGAAAAGAACAAGAAATTTAGTTAGTAAGGTTATGTGAAGTCTTAGAATAGAGAAAAAAGATAAAAGAAGAGATAGATGGAAGGAACAATGAAATCTAGAACCAATCCCTTCAAGAAGTAGACCTTATGGATCAACTCTCTAATCCAAATGAAGAAATCAGAGCCTAAGATTTGAAAATGAAAGAATAAGGAATGATATAAATTCTAAAAGGAAAATCAATGAAAGAATGAAAAATGATCTAAAATTTGAAAGACAAATCAATGAAAGATTGAGGAATGATCTAAACTCTGAGAAGAAAATCAATGAAAGAATGATGAAATCTCAAGCATAAATTAATCAATTGAATGAGAGAAAACTCTATAGGCAAAAAGGGAAAGTAGGAATTGGATATACAGAAGAAGGAGAATCATCCAAGCAAGGAGCTCAAAAAAACCTAATGTAAGGAAACTTGGCAACAAAGAATATAACCGTTTCCACATAACCCATAATAGATCTAAAATAAACACAGAATTAAAATCCACATGCAAGAGAATAGATGACATACCCACAAGATTGTGACACAAGATATACCCTGGGAAACCCTCATTGAAGGAAAAACTCAGCCTCCAAAAGCATCCATCATCATGTATTATTCAGCAAAAAATACCATTGCCATACATCCATGGAAGCCTTCATGGCCATAGCCACAACCGAGCAAACTATGTGAACAAGCATGAATCCACACATCCCATGCCATGCTTTCAACCTTCACAAATGCTCCCTTGGCTAACCTGTCAAGCTTTGTCCCGCTCGACTCTTGCCTTTTGTCTTCTCCTTGTCACTCTCTCTCTCTATCTCTACAACAACTACCCTTGTGGCTGCTTATATAGTAGCAAGTCCCACAAAACCACCAAGTGGTATTACATAAACCATGTGCTAAAACCATGTGCTACCTAACCCACTGACCCCACATTTAATATTGGGCATTTAATTCTTTTCCCCAATATTAAATAATTACATAAAATATTATCACAATGTTACAATACAACTCATCAAAAATATTCCATGGGAATCTTTACATGTTGCACGTCCATCTAGGTACAACATTACATAATAAAATAAAATAATAAAATATAACAATATGATGCAATGTGTGCAACACCCATTATTTCAACAATCTCCCACTTGTTGTATACATTGCATAGGGTCAATCCGTAGCCACATAAATGAACAAGGGAACAATCCCTCCCAGCACATCCACCATCATGGATCAAATACACCAAGTGCTCCATCCTAGTACCTGCGACAAAATCAAAGTATCCAGCATCTCAAACATGAATGATCTCACCTCCTATTATGCCACTCCCACTAGACATACATAGAAGCCATCCAAAGAGAAAGCCACCCAACCTGTCACATTAGAAGATCATAAAATCTTGTACCAACTGAAAAATTCCAAGCACAAAAAACTTGATCCAAAGGTAATCACATGTATCCGTAGTTGTCAAAATATTCATAGCTAAAATAGCACCCACAACAAAGTGCCAAACCCATCCAACTATCCATACCTCCAAAAGGTATAACAAGTGAATCTTATATCACCGACATATCCAATCTATAACCTACAATCATAAGCCTCAAAAGCAATACCTACCACATATATACCAAGAAGCTCCCACTGCAAAAGATAATGTCAAATCTATAACCAATCCACTCACAACATCTCAAAGAAGTGAATCCATGTAGTATCAAGGACATCCACAATACATAAACCAATATCCTGCAAGAACAACTCTCATAACAAGTCTCCAATGCTCTCCCAAGTTCACCACAACCAACAGAGGAAAGAGAAAGGAATAAACATGTTATCTCTCACATGACATACATGAGCACAAACCAGTGATCACAATCTCTAACCAATCTCAAATCCAATGTAGGCAAAACTAAACATCCAAGAAGATAACCAAGACCAGAGAAACCATGCAAATCATAACCTGTATCATGTCCTTCTACACACACCTCTAGATGTAAACTGTGCAAGTATGATCTCCTCCATTAAACCCCAACAAGAAGCCTCAACAACACCCAAACCATACCATATAACTAATCATGGATGTAAGCCTCTCACAAGAAGATCAAACTCAATAAACCATTCCTAAACCAAGGAATAACCATTCCTAATCCAAGGAATATGCCCAATATAAAACCATCTCCCAAACTCAACCAGCATAACAACATATGCACATGGAGATAACCAATGCTAAACCATCTCTCAAATGAACCCTCTAGAACTAACTCATGTACTATAGTTCAAGATCCATATCCATGAAAGATAAGCATAAATATAATGCAACTAAGAGAAACAATGGGCTATACCTCTCAAGTAGCAAACCACCGAGTAGACCAAGAGTGGGGAATGAGAATGCTCATCAAGATACCCAAGTCTCCAACCAAGACTCATCTAAGAACAATCTCCTCTCAAGTCCATATCAGGTGACTGCCCCTCGGACTTCCTGCTGAAACCATTAACCATCCCAGCAAATACTTCTCTAATCCAAGAGAAATCAGTGTCACCACCGTCTCTAAGTATCCATGAGCACCTGTAACCAATCAATCCATGCCAACTCCAAAGGCAACATAGCAATATCATGAAGTATCCAACTTATGATCAGTGTACTCAATACCAAGAAACTAAACCAAGATCAATGTCAAAGTTCCAACCATAGCCTCAGGAACATAAACATGACAACATGATCTTACCATCTCAACTAAAGAGATAACATGCTCCATATGAACATACCATAACATGTCACAACTCTAAATGCGTATCAAGAGTATACCATGACATAATAATGAAACCATCCTCATACCAAGGATAACATGCCAAATAAAAGCATAAACCACACCTTTGCCAAGAACCCTGTGAGTCCTCAAGATGCAACCATCTCCATACACCATGAAGAAAACCATCTCCACATACCAGGAAGAACCATCTCCACATACCATGAAGATAACCAAGAACTTTATGAGTCCTCAAGATCTAACTATCTTCACACACCATGAAGATAACAAGTGCACCATGCAAATGTCAAAGATGCTTCTGCAGCAACAGGATCTAAGACAAACCTCCAACATCTACAAACACTCAATAAATATATCAATGCCAACAACTCCCACTCAACCATGGTACCAAGTCACATATGGCATCATAAAATCCATCCTCTCCAAACCAAGAAGATATAAACCAAACCAGGAACTAATCCTGCACTGTCACCCCATCACTATCACAAGCTCTCACTAAATCGTGTATCCAAGCTATCCATGACATAATGATGAAAAACCATCCTCTAACCATGAGAATCAACCAAGGCATCAAACCATCAAAGAACTCAAAGTGCACATCATGAGCTCCTCAAAAGAAAAAAACCAAATAACCATGATCCTCAACCAAGAAGATATACCACCATAACCAAATTAGAAATCCAAGCTAATGAACATCAAGGATGTACCTCTATATCCAATCATGTCATGCCAAAATCCATGACACCATGATCACATCCATGAACCGAGCATCTGGCTCTCAATATGTCCAACATGTTAGAATAAAATAGTCAACCACAATCCTCCACCATGACTGTCCCTGGTAACAACATCTCATCCCTTATACATGAAGATAAAATCATGTGACTTAGGGCATAGACAACCCAAAACCAAGCCACCAATCTAAATATGCATCAATAATGAAAGATCAATGGGCAAAGACAACCCATAACCAAGCTATAAATGCAACCTGTAAGTATAGACCACTTACAACACTGCACAACTTGTAGATCCAACAAGTCATCATGCATATCCAAATCAAACACTGATAACCATATCATCATGAGACCAATCTGAAATATGAACTGAGTATACAATGACATCAAATCTTAAATTTCCAATGCCATAAACTCACAATGTTACCATAGTCAAAATATATCTATAAACTGTTTAGATAAATATATCAATAAAAAAATCATGCCAAATCTGCACCAAATCTAAACCAATGTGTAGAGCTCTCCAAGAGCTTTCCGTTGACTACTTGAAGTCCAAAATCTGACTCCGTATGCCCAAGTTATGCCCTAATCCGTGCTCAAAATAAATAACATCTAACTTTAGGGCTCTCAAAACTTGACAAAATATCAAAATCATAGAACCAAACCTACACCATCTTGTAGTGCTCTGAATTAGCTTTCCAACATCTGTAAGAACTCTGAAATTTGATATTCTGAGAGAAAGTTATGGCCATTTTACTAAGACAGTCTTTTTACCATTTTCAGTACGATTTTTCATTTTTTATTTTTTTTCAGTGACAAAAATTCCGACGGGATTAAATTTGACGGCCATCATGGGCTGAAACTAAAAAACTCTTTGATTTCCTCTAAACATGGCCAAACTAGGGTATATTATATATCAATTTTTATGGAAATGTTGACCCGAATCCAATGGTGAGGTCTGTTTTTACCCAGGAGGTCATTTCTGCATGCTACCCCCAAAACCCTCATTTAAATGAAACATCCGAAAAACTCTTTTGTCCAACAATTTCACATGCCCAAATATTTTAACATCCCATCATAACAACAAATCCAAAACCCTCAAATCTATAATAAATCATTCATATATCTTGCCCTTTCTTTTTTATCCTCTCATGCATTCCCATGGATTCAATCTAGGGTTACAATAATAAAACCATAGCTCTGATACCACTTGTAAGGAAACTTGGTAACAAAGAATATAACCGTTTCCACATAACCCATAATAGATCTAAAATAAACACAGAATTAAAATCCACATGCAAGAGAATAGATGACATACCCACAAGATTGTGACACAAGATATACCCTGGGAAACCCTCATTGAGGGAAAAACTCAGCCTCCAAAAGCATCCATCATCATGTATTATTCAGCAAAAAATACCATTGCCATACATCCATGGAAGCCTTCATGGCCATAGCCACAACCGAGCAAACTATGTGAACAAGCATGAATCCACACATCCCATGCCATGCTTTCAACCTTCACAAATGCTCCCTTGGCTAACCTGTCAAGCTTTGTCCCGCTCGACTCTTGCCTTTTGTCTTCTCCTTGTCACTCTCTCTCTCTATCTCTACAACAACTACCCTTGTGGCTGCTTATATAGTAGCAAGTCCCACAAAACCACCAAGTGGTATTACATAAACCATGTGCTAAAACCATGTGCTACCTAACCCACTGACCCCACATTTAATATTGGGCATTTAATTCTTTTTCCCAATATTAAATAATTACATAAAATATTATCACAATGTTACAATACAACTCATCAAAAATATTCCATGGGAATCTTTACATGTTGCATGTCCATCTAGGTACAACATTACATAATAAAATAAAATAATAAAATATAACAATATTATGCAATGTGTGCAACACCCATTATTTCAACACCTAAGACCTACTTGCAATCATTATGGTAAGATAGGTCATACATCAAACAAATACTAGAGTAATGAAAAAGAAAAATTCAATGGAAAATGTCACAACTACAATCAACATGGTCATAGAGCTAATGAATGTAAAGAGAAACCAAAATTTGAAGGAAAATGTCAAAAATACAAGAAACATAGACACAAGGCATCATAATGCAAAACTAAGGTATTGAATCCAACAGAGAAAATTGTGAAAGCAATATTTGGATGGGACTACAACATCTAGTGCAGATGTCATTACTACGAAGAATTTGGACACATTGGTATGAATTGTGTTAAACATCATATGAGGAAAAGAGACACTACCAAAAGATGTTTCATTTGTATAGAACTTGGTCATCTTGTGAAGAACTATATGAATACTTGTAGAATTGAAGATGAAAAGAAGGCAAAGGTTGATAACATCCAAAAGTAGATCAGATAGCAATGGATTCCTAAATCTACCAAGGATACAAGTCCAAGCAATGATGGTCAAGTCACTCAAGAATTGGGTGACTCTATCATTTCTAATTAAGTTCTCAAGGGAGAACTAGAACTAGGCTATCAAAGATGACATCCAAATCAATTCCAATTAAAAGGTGACAAAGATCCAAATCTCTATTTAGGATACAAAGGGATCATTGAGTGAGATTGATATCAGTTATTACCAAGTTACCTTTTCTATCGATTGAGGTTGGGTCATAGATTCTATCGAGCAAAGTTAGGAGTAATAAGGATACTTATGGTTATTGTTACCTATTTTTTCTCCTAGCCAAAAATTTAAGTTCAAACACTTGAGCCCACCCAACGGTCATCTTCCATCTTTAAGTATTTAAAATGCCCTGGAAATATCAAAAAATAAAACAATTAAAACTTATGGTATTTCTTTTCTTTCCTATTTTGTTTCTACTTCCCCACAACTTTTTGGGCCGTCAGATCTTTGGCGATCCACGGTGGGCATTTTCTCGCATTCTCAAGATGAACTACCTTTACATAATGTGGGGAAGCCCCTTTACAATGCATGGTAGGTGAGGTGAATATTCTTGCGTGGGCCATAGAAAGGAAGAAGGTTAGTCCAATTGGCAATTTGATTGGCACCTACTTTCTCACATTCTGTGTTTTTTTAGACTTCCTAACAATGCGAGCAAGTGCTAGGTCACCACATGTCCTCACGGGCCCAAAGGAATAAAAGTTAAAGTTGCAGTGATGTCAAATCTTCTCAATTGTACCTTCCACCTTCTGATGCAAATAGATCAAGGGCTGGCACTTGCCCACAATATGAAAGTGCATGAGTTTTAAGGAATGCGGGCAAGCCCCTTTGTGATGTGTGGCACAGTGTGACATCATGGGCTTGCCTTCTCAAAAAGTAATAATAGCTCATCTTCCATGGTAGTTGTTAAGTGAATTAGAGTACAAAGAAGGAATCTCATTGGTCTGTCTAGCTGACTAGGTATGTCGTTGTGTAAGATTTTGATTGCCATAGATTCAAATGAGATCAAGGGCTGGTGCTTCCCTGCATCCTAAAAGTGCAAGGATGTTAAGTAATGCAAGCAAGCACCTTGCTGTCACATGTCCTTGTGGGGTCAAGTTTGTTCCATATGTTATAGGGTGATGCCAGATGGGGCCAGGTCATTGAGGTGGCTGCCGAAGTGTTTGTGGGCCTGAAAATTTTAGTGGGCAGGCACAATATAATGAATGTCTTTCACAGTCCTTGATCTTTTGGAGATCAATGATCAGTGCTTTCCTGCATTCTGAAGATGCAAGGTAATTAAGAAATATGAGGAAGTGCCTAAAGGGCACGTGTCCTAGTGAGCCTGGCTAAGGAAATTAGCAGAAAGTCATTAATAGTTAAGGCTGGCAGTTATGTGACTGCCATGGTCAGGGTCTTGAGGAGGTAGCATAGTTAGTTGCTTTGGTGGTCAAACTCGAGAAGACTTTACCGAGTGGTAGAAAATTGAAAGACCATTGGCCCATGTGGCTCATCCTGGTGGCAGAGTTTGGTTGACTTGCTAACTTTGCTGATTCACGAGCTAGAAAAGGAGGGGATCAAGTTTTGTTGCACAATTTGATCATCATGATCAATTCCAACCACTCTCAAATGAATGATGAGCCTAGTAAATAGTAGGAAAACACTCCACCACCCCAGTTTATCCATCTTTTTTGGTCAAAATGGTTTAATTGCGCCATTTTTTTTAGGGCCCTGTTTCAACAAATATCAAATTTTATTATATCTGAATCTATACCTAGATTAGATTTTCTACAGATCTCTAAAGAGACTTAATGGTAGTGGTTGTGGAGTAACTTTAGTTAGAAAATATCTTAGTTATGCCTAAGCTATAAAGACAATTTTTGTAGATTTTGTAATGGTCGACTCTTCTCTGACTTCTCTGATATTGCTCTACAATTTCACTGTAAATTCCCTTTGCCTCTGAACTGTATGAAATTCTACCTTATCTCCTTTAACCATTGATGTAAAGTGAAAGAACTATTGGCCTCTCATTGGTGTATTGTACAGATCTACAATCTTGCATTACTGTATCTCTTTTGGCCTATGAATGGTATATAAGTGAATCCTCTCTTTCCTTGTGTCATTCATTTGGATTTTCTAATCTGCATGTGATTGTTAGATTAAAGAAAGTTTGCATGTGTATATCTTTTGGTGTCATGATAGTTCAATAGTGTATGCATGGGTAGAGATTGGTTTGAACACTCTATTTTGGTGCATCACCCCCTTAGGTTAGAATAGGTAGATTTGCTTCTATGCATTCCTTCTCTTTTTTCCTCTCTAAGAGTAGTTAGGTGCACCCTGATAGTAAAGGTAGCCAACCTTCTTTGGAGACTCAACCTCATAGTTCAAGTCCCATAGCTTGGAGGTTGTTTCCATGCTTCATAAGGTTGTCCTTAGGTAAAAAATTTGGACAAGGGTGCAAACCTTTGTGACAACAGTTTTTGGCACGCCTGGTGGGACAAAGAAGATTCAACTATATAAGTCTGTTGGTTGGCAAGTTGATTTTGATACACTAAGAATTTGGGTGTTATTCTTAGTGCCACTAGTCTTTGGAGGCATCCAATCAAACACCATGGTGACTCTAGTGCAAATCTACTAGCTTCAAGCAAAAACAATGCTAGTATGGGTAAAGATCATCTCTGATCTTTTATGTTTTCAAGATTTTTCTATGAGATTAGTTAATTGAATGCTTTATCATGGATTCTTTTCATAGAGATCCTTCCCACCTTTCCCCATATCATGAAGAGGCTATCCCTCATCCCCCTCACCCCCTACATCAACCTGTCTAGTCTTCCTTGGAACCTCGTAGTAATCGCATGTCAAAGGCAGGATTACTCTATGATCGCTTAGATAGCTTGGGTTTCAAGTTTGCTGAACTTGGATGATTTTTTAGCCATGTTGAAAATCCATTCCTAGATACAAATTATGGGGATTTCTCTCACATTAAACTCCTTATGGCTGGTTGGAATGTTGAGTTGCAAAATGACAGGGAAACATGGGAAGATGATCCTCTTGTTTGTAGCATGGTGATTGAGGTTTATGATATTTTTGAGTTGGCTCATCGTGTTCCCCATATAATGTGGCAAAAAGAAGAAGAGAGGGAGAGATAGAGAAATTTTGAGAAGAACCTTGCAAGACAAGTTGCTGTAGCAAGAGAGGAGGAAATGAGGCTCTAGTCAGCTCATTTTCAAGCCAAGGAGGTAGATTCCCCCCCCCTCTCCAAAATATATCATCCCAAGCTTTTATAACCCCCCTCCCTCACAAGAGCCTACTATTGTAGCCCCTCCACCCCTTGTAAGAGAGAGTTGGACTAGTCATGAACCCTCCGAACCTACCACTATTTCCCTATTTTTAGGTGGGCCAGTTGTATGGACTCTTGATGGTCCAAATATGGAGTTTTGGGAGAGTGAATCCAAACCCACAAACATTCCATATGAGGAGTTGCAGTCTACTGAGGAGAACAAAGAGGAGGTTTCTAAGCCAAAGGAAGAGGAACCAATCCTCTTATTTGAAGAGCTTCCCTCTTTTGTTGAGGAAGAAGAAGAAGACAATAAGGTTGTTCCTTCCCTTGAGGAACAATTCATGGCTTTTGAGCCCTTGCTAGTAAATGAGGATCTGCTGCTAGAAAAGGAAGAGAATCATTTGTTGTAGTAGACAACCCTCTATGATGTCCAGGATGGAAAAGAAAGCCTCAAGGATAGCTTTGTCCTTGACAAGGAATATGCTAACCTACATGATGCTTCCCCCCAACCTATGCATGTCTTTGAAACTGTAATAGAGGAGATCAATGACGAGGATGATCTTTTGGATGAGTTGGATGCTATTTGCTCTTCCATAGATATTGAATTAGTATCCCCTATATATGAGGAGCATGTTCCACAACAACAACAAGTGGAGGTCACACCATACTAGTAGATCCAAAGGAAGTGATTCATGGGTAGCATGAACAAGATGTGGAAAAAACTTGTTTACAACAAAAGGAAAAGCCATTTTTCAACCAGTTGAAGACTACCATTGTAGAGCATAATCAAGTGGTCAAGGATGATTCCTCTGGCCCTACACCATCAAGAGGATGCCCCATAAGGTATCTAGCTCTGCAAAAAATCAACAAGTTTCCCCTAGTCATGCTCACTCTAGAGCATGACGAAGATTATCACAAAGAGGAGCAGGTATATTTCACTCCACAAAGAAACACTGTAGTGCTGAATTCTTCACTGTTTTCAGCATTTGGAAGGAGGTATTCCATGTAGCAGTATGCTTGTCATACCTGCTAATTCACCTAACTTCCATTATGCATGGAACAAGAAACCAATTGATAAGGAAGGGAAACTATTTCAGCAAACCAGTCAATGGTTTTGAAGCTTGCAGAAGGTTTTTTTGGTCTCTAGTTCCAGTTGCAGAGATAGGGCTTCTAGGGTTTTGTTCTCATAGAGGTAGGGTCAAGGTTTCATAATGCATGAGATCCACCTTTTTATGACTCTATAGCCCAATGGATGCATAGGCCACTGGTCATACACATAGTTGGCTTGCGTCCCCTCTGAGTTGCCAAAAATGTTACCTATTTTTGCTCCTTGCCAAAAATTTAAATTCAAACACTTGAGCCCACCCAACGGTCATCTTCCATCTTCAAGTATTTAAAATGCCCTGGAAATATCAAAAAAAAATTGATTAAAACTTATGGTATTTCTTTTCTTTCCTGTTTTGTTTTTGCTTCCCCACAACTTTCTGCACCATCAGATCTTTAGCGATCCACGGTGGGCATTTTCTTGCATTCTCAAGATGAACTACCTTTACATAATGTAGGGAAGCCCCTTTGCAATGCATGGTAGGTGAGGCAAACATTCTTGCATGGGCCCCAGAAAGGAAGAAGGTCAGTCCAGTTGGCAATTTGATTGGCACTCTCTTTCTCGCATTCTATGTTTTGTTAGACTTCTTCACAATGTGAGCAAGTGCTAGGTTGCCATGTGTCCTTGTGGGCCCAAAGGAATAAAAGTTAAGGTTTCAGTAATGTCACATCTTCTTAGTTGTACCTTCCACCATTTGATGCAAATAGATCAAGGGCTGGCACTTGCCCGCAATGTGAAAGTGCATGAGTTTTAAGGAATGTGGGCAAGCCCCTTTGTGATGCATGGCACAGTGTGACATCATTGGGCCACCTTAGAAGGTAATAATAGCTTATCATCTTTGGTAGTTGTCAAGTGAATTAGAGTACAAATAAGGAATCTCATTGGTCCATCCAGCTGACTAGGTATGTAGTCATATAAGATTTTGATCACCATAGATTCAATTCAGATTGAGGGTTGGCACTTCCTCACATTATGAAAGTTCAAGGATGTTAAGTAATGTGGGCAAGCACCTCACTGTCGAGTGTCCTTGTGGGGTCAGGTTTGTTCCATATGCCGCAGGGTGATGCTAGATGGGGCCAGGTCATGGAGGTGGCTGCTGAAGTGTTCGTGGGCCCAAAAATTTTAGTGGGAAGGCCTAGTATAATGAATGTCTTTCATAGTCATTAATCTTTTGGAGATCAATTATCAATGATTTTCCACATTCTAAAGATGCAAGGTAATTAAGCAATGTGGGGAAGTACCTAAAGGACACATGTCCCAGCGGGCCCAACTAAGAAAATTAGCAAAAAGGCATTAACAGTTAAGGCTGGCAGTTATGTGACTGCCACAGTCAAGGTCTTGAGGAGGTAGTGTAGTCAGTTGTTTTGGTGGTCAAACTCGAGAAGAATTTATGAGGTGGCAGAAAATTGAAAGACTATTAGCCCACGTGGCTCATCTTGGTGGCATAGTTCGGCTGACTTGCTAATTTTGTTGATTCACTAGCTAGAAATAGAGGGGATTGAGTTTTGTTGCGTGATTTGATGCTCATGATCAATTCCAACCACTCTTGAATGAATGCTGAACCTAGTAAACATCAGTAAAACACTCCACCACCCCAGTTTATCCATCTTTTTTGGTCAGAATGGTTTAATGGCACCATTTCTGTTAGGGCCTTGTTTTGACAAATATCAGATTTCATTGTATCTGAATCTGTACCCAGATTAGATCTTCTCCAGATCTCTAAAGAGACTAATGGTAGTAGTTGTGTAGTAACTTCAGTTAGAAAATATCTCAGTTATGTCTGAGCTATAAAGGCAATTTTTGTAGATTTTGTACTGGTCGACTCTTCTTTGACTTCTCTAATATTGCTCTGCAATTTCATTGTAAATTCCCTTTGCCACTGAACTATATGAAATTCTACCTTATCTCCTTTAGCCATTGATGCCAAGTGCAAGAACTATTTCCTCTCATTTGTGTATTGTAGAGATCTGCAATCTTACATGACTGTATCTCTTTTGGCCTATGAATGGTATATAAGTGAATCCTCTCTTTCCTTGTGTCATTCATTTGGGTTTTCTGATCTACATGTGATTGTTAGATTAAAGAAAGTCTGGATGTGTATATCTTTTGGTGTCATGATAGTTCAATATTGCATGTATGGGAAAAGATTGGTTTGAACAATCTATTTTGGTGCATCACCCCCTTAGGTTAGAATAGGTAGATTTTCTTCTATGCATTCCTTCTCCCTTTTCCTCTCCAAGATTAGTTAGGTGCACCTTGATAGTAAAGGAAGCTAGCCTTCTCTGAAGACTCAACCTCACAGTTCAAGTCCCATAACTTGGAGGTTATTTCCATGTTTCACAAGGTTTTCCTTAGGTAAAAACTTTGGAAAAGGGTGCAAACCTTTGTGACAACAGTTACCAAGTCATGAAGACATCATCGAGTGATCAATGCCAAGTAGTGGATAACAGTCTGTCAACATATCTACTTTCATACCAAGCATTAATGGAAAAATTTCAACAAAAGGCATGGAACTGAAATCATTTCTTACTGTGAAATTTTGAGTGCTATTGTGAAGAGTGATTTCAGTGCGACCAAAGCGATTTGAGAAAATTTACAGAAAAAGTTTTTCAAAATTTCTTGATCTATAGAGTGAAAATGGCATCCAACAACAACAAGGTTAAGCAAAGATCTGACATGCTAGTTCATGGAGTTGAGTGTAAGGTGCAAGATTTCAAGCTCACTCCTTCAGTTGCTAAAACCTTAGATACAAGCGGTGTGCAATCCCAAATTCCTCCAAAGGTACTTATCAATGATATTCACACTCATTTCAAATGTGTTATTTAAGAGATTGGTACACTAGAAATGGATGATGCCATAGGTTAGCTATGTATGAATGGAGTCCTAAAACCCGAGCATCAACATCTGAAAACCAAATGGTTGACAGACATCCCTCACATGATCCATGAATTTCAAATCAAATGGATTAGGTTTATCCTTAGCTAGGTTCATAATGGGTAGCTATGGTTAGAAAAACCAATTCTAATAACTAAGAAGATGATTCATTGAATCACTGGCCTCGCAATGCTAGCCAAAGAAAAATGACAAAAACCCTAAGGTTGGGTACAACTAGAAAAGAAAAGCCTAGCTAAATGGGATGGTACAAGAATGAAAATTAGTAGTGTCACTGATGCAAACTTAAAGTTTGGAATTCACACTATTGCGTACATAATATACAATTCAAGCAGATTGAATAGTGTGTTATGTGAAGCCGTGGATTTGGCACACTGTTAGAAATAGTAGTCCACTAGTATAACTAAGGGGGGGGGTGAATTAGTTATACATATCAATCTTAACAAATTCTTAATTAATCATCCAAAGTAGATAGCAATCATAAAGTTGTGGACATACACAAATACACCAAATATGTTGACTACAAAAACCCTTAATTAGAGGGAAAACCTCGATGGGAATGATGCCCACAAAATAATTTATTAATTTGAATATTCCTTGTTAAAGGATGGACCCTATTAGGAGTCTGTTACAACACTTAGTAAAAAGAGTCCCTATTATAAGACTTTGAATCCTTGTTAGAAGATTTCAACCCTATTAGGAGTTGTGGAAGGTAGCTCAAACCACTGTCCAAATAGTTTAAGGATCAGATCAATGAACTCACTATCCAATTGATCTTGGTACTATTCCTTTCAAAATAATAGATATGTGACAATCTTTCACTTCTTTCTCTATCTAGTATGTCACACTTCATCACCTTTAGATCATGCAATCATATCTATAACTCTGTATCCATCAACAATAATCCTTAAGGTCACTTACACACATTAGTAGATTACTCTACTCCTCTACTTCAGAAATTGCAAGTCTCCACTACTTCTCAATCTCAATGATGATGTTTAAAACTTGGAAAATATCTTTCCTTTATATCATACTCAATATTAATTCCTTAAGTTGGCTCCATATACTTAACATTAATTCCTTGAGTAAGCTCCATGAAACACACATTTAATTAATACTGTCGGCTCACAGTTATACACAAAATTTCACACGTGTGACTTCTATACCTATGTACTTTCTGACATCATTAGTGGTTAGTATACTTCCTCCAGTTAATTGCACAACCCTTGATTCCAAACACAATGTGCTATATCAATCATACAATAGAAACTATTTTCCTATGCTCTATTTCCCTGTAGTTCTCTGTAAATCATTAATATCTTCCACACACTATTGATTTAGGTTTGGCACACTTTCCCACATGTCAAATACATGCTATAGTATATGCTAGTAACTATGCATAGGAAGATACACAATGTGATGTCTTTAATACATGAAACTCAGTCTGCTACTTTGTCAATCTTTTACAAACTTATTGCTATGTTGTCATCAATGACAAACATAGTCATATCACTATTTTGCAAGGCTCCCTCATAACATTATCATTCATCCTAACAATCTACCCCTTTGGCATTGATGGCAACATAGATGAAAAACATCTAGTACCAAGAATACCAACAATCTTCATGCAAATATTTTATTTCCAACATTTCTCCCTCATAGTACAAACTCTCTCTAATGTTTTTCATATCACTCTCTCTCCCCCATTGACATCAATGTCAAAGGTAGTACAAAAATTGAACAAAAAAAATCTATCAGCACAACCACAAATTGGTCTATTGCTTTACAACTTTTGCATATCATTCTATAAACAATACAAGTGTCAAAAGACACTGCTATACACCAATTATCTATTGCTAAGAGTCCTTGGCTGACTCTATTCATTGCAAATACTCCTCCATTGAGGAAGCATCAGCATTAAGTCTAGTCTAACAATGGTGCTGTATACCCTAGACTGGTTCACTTCTGCATCTTCTACTCTAAGCTAGGGAGGGGCATAACCCCAAGCATATCTCTCAAGTAATCAAAGATATCCTTTGGTTAGGCCTTTGTGAAAATGTCTACAATTTTTTCCTTAGTATTAATGTACTCTGATATGATTTCTTTCTCTACATCTTTTTCTTTTAACACATGATACTTTATTTCTATGTGCTTGGTTTTTGAATGCAAAACAATGTTCTTAGACATGTTAACAATACTTGTGATATTAAAGTAAATGATAATAGGTTCTCATCATCTACTTCATCCATATAACTTGATTATAGTTATTTTCTGCTGCAACATACTCTACCTTTGTAGTGCTTTTTGAGGTACAATCTTGCTTCTTGTTGAGCCAAGAAACTAGTCTACCTCCAAGTAAAAATGCTCCTCCACTAGTGCTTTTACTGTCATCTCTATCTCTAGCCCAATCAACATTTGTATAAATGCAAAGAGTAAAGTCATTATTTTTGTCATACCAAATGCCATAATCTAATGTTCTTTTTAGATATCTAAATATCCTTTTTACTACTGCATAGTGATATTCCTTAGGATCAGCTTGAAATCTTGCTACAATTCCAACTACATTAGCTATATCTGGTTTGCTATGAGTTAGATACTGCAATTCTCTAATGATAGATTTTTACTTCTTTTGTTCAATAGTAGGCATCTCATATTTTCTTGATAACTTATGACCAATTACCATAGGAGTCCCAATAGGTTTACAATTTTCTAGACCAAATCTTTTCAACAAATCTTTTAAGTACTTGGTCTATGAGATAAAGATACCTTCTTTGTTTTGAACAATCTGCAATCCAACAAAAAATTTCATTTCACCTATCATGCTCATTTCAAATTCATTCTTCATGTCTTCTAAGAATTTGTTATTGGCTTCATCATTTCCACCAAAAATGATGTCATCAAAAAATACAATGACTATTAGCAAGCCATCTTCTATTTTCTTCAAGTACAAGTTACCATCTGCTATTCCTTTAGCAAATCCAAGCTTTGCTAAGTATTTTTCCAACCTCACATACCAAGTTCTTGGTGCCTGATTTAATCCACACAATGATTTCTTTAATCTGCAAACCATATCCTTTTCTTCTTTTAAAGGAAAACCCTCTGCTTGTTAAATGTAAACTTCTTCTTCAAGTTCTCCATTCAAGAATGCTGACTTAACATCCATTTGATATACCTTAAAATTCTTATTTGCTGCATATGCTGGGAACATTCTAACTACTTCCATTCTTGCTACAGGTGCATATGTTTCTCCATAATCAATTCCTTCTTGTTGAGAGAGTAACCTTTGCATACAAGTCTTGTATTGTTTCTTATTTCTTCTCCTTGTTCATTCATTTTATTTCTAAATACCCATTTAGTGCCAATCATTTTTTTATCCTTAGGTCTAGGAACTAATTCCCATGTGTTATTTTTAATTATCTACTAGAATTCTTCCTTCATTTCTTCTTTCCAATAGTCATCTTTGATTGCTTCATCTACACTTCTTGGTTCTACTTGAGATATCAGACATAGTTCTTCATTAATTTTGCTCCTTGTCATTACTCCTTTTTTCTTCCTATTATTTGATCTTCAGGATGATTTCTTATCAAGTTCCTATTTGGAATAGGAGTTTCTGTTGTAATTCTTATTTCTAGCACTACACTCTATTTTTCTCTCTCATCTTCAACTTGCACATTATTCTACATGTCATCGTTAGTCTTGAAAAATAACTCATTACTTCTGTTAGTCATTCTAGAGTAATCATCTCCATCAGAGTTATAATCCATTATCTTTTCCTTGGTACCAAACTTTTCATCAATTTTAACATTTGCACACTCTACTATAGTTTTTGTTTTATAGTTGAAACATTTGTAAGCTTTACTTTTCAATGAATAACCAAGAAACATACCTTCTTCGCTCCTTGGATCAAACTTACTGATATCATCATCTCTACTGATGTAACATTTTCTTCCAAATATCCTAAAGTACTTGACTGATGGTGAGTGACCAAACCATAATTCATAGGGTGTTTTGTTCATACCCTTCCTAATCTGCACTCTGTTTAGTTTGTATACTGTTGTATTGACTACTTCTCTCCAAAAAGTCTTTGGTACATCATTCTCAAATAACATAGCTCTTGCAACTTCAGCAATTGACTTTTTTATTCTTTCAACAATCCCATTCTACTTAGGTGTATGGGGTGAAGATAGTTGCCTCTTGATTTCATGCTCTTCACAATAGATATTGAATTATCTAAAGGTGAATTCTCCTCCTCTATTTGATCTTAAGATTTTGATTTTAACTACAGATTCATTTTCAACTTTATTCTTAAATATCTTGAATTGCTCAAATGCTTCTAATTTTTCTCAAATAAAAGCTACCCACATCATTCTAGTGATATGATCAACAAAAATCATAAAGTACCTTTCTCCATAGAATCCTCTTGTTCTTGCGGGACCACTCAGATTTGTATGAACCAATTCCAGCTTTGTGTAGTACAAAACTACTTGCTAGGAAATGAGACTCTTTTCTGCTTAGCCAAAATACATTCCTTACAAACATTTTTAGTAGGCTTAGTGATCTTGGGTAAATCTCTTACAACAAGTGTACTACTAGCCTTCACAATGTTATCAAAGTTAATATGACAAAATCTTCTATGCAATAACCAACTGTTGTCAATCTTTGCTACCAAACATATTATTTTAGTGGAGTTTAATTGAAATACATTACCTCTAGTTTATGTGCCAGTGCCAAGTAGTTCACTTTCCTTATTCTTGATAATGCATGTGTCATTACCAAACTACAGTTGATAAACTTTGTCCATAAGCTATCCAAAACTCAACAGGTTATGCTTTAGTCCATCAACAAAGTAAACATCATCATTGTATGTTTTACCATCAAGTGTTATAGATTCAATTCCTGTAATATGATAGGTTGCATTATTTCCTACTTTGAAAATTCCTCCATCATGGCTTTTGAATTTGACAAACTTTCTCATATCACCAGTCATATGATGTGAACAACCACTATCAATGATCCAATCTTTCTTTTCAACTTGTTAGATAAGCACACTTTCTTCTTTAATTTCTCTATCAAGACAATCCTCCTTTATAGCTAAAAACCCTAATTCATCTTTACTCATGTTTTGATCATACTCCTCTTCTTCTTCTTCATTAGCATATAAAAAATTTCTAGATCTTCTAGACTTGAACCTTCCCTTTAACTTTCTTTCTCTTTTAGGACACTTGGATGCATAATGACCATATTCATTACATGTCCAACATTTGAAGATATTCTTACCATCTTTTTCTCTTTCCTCAAGAAGAGCTACTCCCTCTTAGATCTTTTCCTCGATGGACTTGCTACTACTGGAAATGTCTTCCTATGCTTTTGTGTTCCTTGCTAAACCAGGATTTGTCTCAACTTTTGACAATTCTCCAAACTATTTCAAATCAATCAACTTCTAATCTACCAAGCAAGCTTTCTTTGGTGAAATTAGTAGTATAGGGTATCATCAACTAAATCATTTGTGCTACTGTCTTAAAGGTGGTGTCAGACTTTTCAAAATCTTCCATATCACTTCATGATTAGAATTCTTTCCATCATGAGATGTGATTCCCTGCAACAATCTAAGATATTCTCCCAACATAGCTTCTTACATATTCATCTTCTATCATTCTAAGATCTTGAAATGTGTAATACAAATTTTGTAATCTAACCCTTTTTGCATGTGTATCACCCTCATAATTAGCTTCTAGAATTTTCCAAATTTCATGATATGTTTTGAGTAATTTTACCTTACTATACTCACTTTTAGGTAATGCTAATAATATTGCTTCTCTTGCCCTTATGTTGCACATAAATACTTCTCTTTGTTCCTCAGTGCAAGTTTCAAGATTATTTTCTTCTGGAATATTTTTTGATGTCTTGGTTACAAGCCAATATCCTAGATGCATGCATAAGAGATGAATCTTTATTTTATCTATCCAGCTATCATAGTTTGTGCCATCAAATCTAGGAAATTTCTTCCTGAACATATTCACCATGGATCTCCCAAAGTTGTTAAACTTCCCTTCAAGGACCTAAGGCTTTGATACCAATTGTTAGAAATAGTAGTCCACTAGTATAATTGAGAGGGGGGGAGGTGAATTAGTTATTCATATCAATCTTAACAAATTTTTAATTAATAATCCAAAGTAGAAAGAAACCATAAAGTAGTGTGCATACACAAATACACCAAATATGTTGACTAGGGAAATCCTTGATTAGAGGGAAAACCCTGGTGGGAATGATGCCGACAAAATAATGTACTAATCCAAATATTCCTTTCCTAAAGGATGGACCCTATTGGGAGTCTATTATAACACTTAGTACAATGAGTCCCTATTAGGAGACTTTGATTCCTTGTTAGAATTTGTGGAAGATAGCTAAACCCACTGTTCAAATAGCTTCAAGATTAGATGAATGAATCCACTGTCCAATTGATCTCGATACTATTCCTTTTAGAATAATAGATACATGAAAATATTTTACTTCTTTATTTGTCTAGTACATTGGACTTCATCACCTTCAGATCATGCAATCAGATTTGGAACTTTGTATCCATCAACAATAACCCTTAAGGTCACTTAAACACATTAGTAGATTACTCTGCTCCTCTACTTCACAATTTCCAAGTCTCCACTGCTTCTCAATCTCAATGATGATGTTTAAAACTTGGAAAACATCTTTCCTTTATATCATATTCAATATTAATTTCTTGAGCCAGCTCCATACACTTAACATTAATTCCTTGAGTTAGCTCCATGAAACATACATTTGATTAATCTTGTCAGCTCACAGTTATACACAAACTTTCACATGTGTAACTTCTATACCTATGTACTTACTGACATCATTAGGGGTTAGTATAATTCCTCCAATTTACTATGCAACCCTTCATTCCAAAAACAATATACTATATTGATCATACAATAGAAACTATTTCCCATGCTCTGTTTCCCTACAGTTCTTTGTAAATCATTAATATCTTCCACATGTTGTTGATTTAGGTTCTGGGCACTTGCCCACATGTCAAATACATGCTATAGTATACACTAGTAACTGCACATAGGAAGATACACAATGTGATGTCTTTAATACATGAAACTCAGTCTGCTACTCTACCAATCTTTTACAAACTTATTGCTATGTTATCATCAATGACAAACACAATCATAACATTTTTTTGCAAGGATCCCCCATAACATTAGCATTCATGCTAAAACATACAAGGTGGTAAAGAATAATTTTTCATTTGACCTTACCAAGCTATTTTTGAGACAGTTCAACAAGAACATGGAAAGCATAAGAACTTCAAAGAATAACCCATGTAAGTTTAGTTCCTTGTTGACTTGTCTATTCTTTTATGTACAAAAATTCTTTCCCTCTAAAGGCACTGTAGTCTGGAGAAAAGATGTTCTTGTGCTCTATCAAATCAATGAGTATATTGTCGAGATAGGTGAGAGCTACATTAATATCATCGACAACTACTTCAATATATTTAAGGAGAAAACAAACAATAGGTTCATAATTCCCAAGAAGCTAGTTGAAGACTATAAAGATGATATATGTTTCATGGTGGATAGTGACAAGGTGCATATTCAGGTAGCTAAGCCTAGAATTGTGTGGGTAAAACCTCTTGATTATGAGGTCAACATTGATGAAACAAAGGATATCATTGAAGCTCTTATCAATGAACCAGTTGATCCTAAGGTTACATACTTTGGAACATATGATGAAGCAAAGCCAAAGATTGAATTTGATATAAATCTCCCTTAGGTGGTCAACAAAGGGAAAAAAGGATTATAAAACTGAAATCAAGTTCACCTCTTTTATTAATTGAGGAAAAAGGTGCGGATGAGCAAGGTGAACAAGTAGAGGATGAGGAAGAATTTGAGGAAGAATAAACATTAAAGAAGGAAGGTAAGATGATCATCACCAAGCCAGAAAAATATCCACTATATTTTTCACAAGGATATCTTCAAGGAAGAAGTCTGACAAGGAAGGAGGAGACATTGTAGTTAGAAAACCTTCACCCACCTTCCAAGATATACTAAAAGATCTAGAAGTAGGGATAGGCATAACAAATTTAAAATCATTAAAATATGAGATTAGGATAGGAGAGGAGCAGAAGTAGATTGAAGACCTAGTGTTGAATAAAATGGGTAAGTGGAAATACTCACCAGATTAGCTTGATTCTCAAGTTCCCAGTGAGTTATTGGAAAAGATAAAGCCAAGAAGGGATTTTGATATGTAAACTGTCAAGGAAATATATGGAATGACCTTGAGGTAGCTATTACTAAGCATATTAGATGTTGAGGTAAAAGAGTCATTGAAGGAAAGTGAAGAAAAATTGACTCTAAAGTTTAATACTTGTCTAGTTTTGATTAAGGACATTGAGCATGTTGTTAGGAACAAAAAAAAATACTTGGAAGAATATTTATTTGTTACATAAACCAAGTGATTTTGTAGTCAATGTCAAAGATGATGATGATGAAGAAGATAAGGAGAAAGATAAATAAGAGAATGTTGAAGAAGTAACTCACTTTGAAAATGAAGAAGATGAAGAGGATCAAGGGCAAGAGGCTATTGAGGAAGAAAAGCAAGATGATGAGGAGACTGACCTAGTTAAGATAGTTGTAGTAGTCATTGCCTCACTCCCTCACTCTCCCAGCAAGCTAGTGTCAACATCAAGTGTAGAGACAACATCAACAAGTTTTATTGTGACTATTAGTGACATCTCAAATGTCCAATCACTCTTTGCCTGTACTCATCTCAACACATCACTGATAGAAGTGACTTCCACTTCATCTATAGAGCTATAGATTCCTCCTTCATCTACTGAGTTGAGTACTTTAGGTTTGACTTCTTCAATTTTGAGCACATCAATTTTGGGTTCTACAATTTTGGCCACATCAATTTTGGGTTCTTCAAGTATTTTTGTAAGTATTTCTTCAGTTATTATAGTATTAGTTTTTACTGCAAGCCCTAGTATCTCTACCATTTTTCTATTCTAGATACAAAAGCAACAAGTGTAAGGATAATTGGGCCCAAGGTTCAACCGAACACAAAAATTTTGGAGAAAGGAAAGGAGATAGAGGAAGACATTGATTTAGATGAGGAAATAGTAATCCACAATTGGGATATTTACAAGCTTACTCCAGACCAAATGTAGACATTTGGTGAACTCCTCAAGAAAAAGGATAAATAAGAAAGGCTAAGAGAGGAGAGAGATAAAGAGTACAAGATAATTGAAGATGCTAAGAACATTTTGGTAGAGGCCATAGATATTGAGATTGATTCTTCTCAACCTTGTTGGAAATGATTGAAATGATCATAAGAAGAGTTGTTGGAATAATATATGGAACTGGTAAAGAATGTCCTCAATCATTGTTTTGTCATTGATGTCAAACTTGCTACTTGCAGGAATGACAATTGCTTTAGTGATACAAATACTATCAATTAGTTGATTGTCAAGGTGGAGGCAATCAATAAGATGTAACTAGAACACCTAAAGAAAGGTTGAAGTTATGATGTTGTAATGAAGCACAAGGATCAGCTAAGCCATTGATGAAAAAGTGTATTTGATGACATACTATAAGATACAAAGAATGAACACACTGACACATATCAAAGATTTAAGGTTTTAGCTAAGTTTTTTGTAAAGCTCAAACTAAGTTCATTAGAGAGAAGGAGCCGAGCAAGCTAGTAAGAGCCAAGCAAATTCTTAGTTGATTCCGAGTAAACTCTAGATGCTGAGTAAACTAAAGATGTCGAGTAAACTAAAGATGCCAAGTAAACTTCAGATGCTGAGTAAACTTCAGATGCCAAGTGAGACAGAGCAGAACCAAGTGCCGAGCAGAACCAAGTGCCGAGCAGAACCAAGTGCCAAGCAGAATCAAGTGCCGAGAAGAACCAAGTGCCGAGCAGAACCAAGTGTCGAGCAGAATCAAGTGCCGAGTAGAACCAAGTGGTGAGTAGGTATAGGTGCCGAATAACACAGGGGTGCCGAGCATCAATAACTCAATAATGCCGAGCTACTGCATTATTTTGGAAATCAAAGATTCGCCAGATCTAAGCTGACAAGGTTGTTATCTAGAAATTCATGAATTAAAAGGAAGATAAGAATGATGAGCTAGTGGCACAGAACACCATGTAGAATATTTTTCTTTTAAGGATACAACTGGCAAAGTTTCTAGAAGAAAATAAGATATGGGATAGATACATTGTATCCTACCTAATCCATCTTGTAACCCTAAATTGGAAAGGGAGAATTGAGTGGCAAAGGTAAATCAGACTTCTATTTAAGAAGACATAAGTTAATAAAAAAAAAAAGGAGAGAAAGAGAGAGGTGGTCGAGCATAAAAGCATGAAGTACTGAAGAAGGTGCTAAGGAGAAGAAAGCACAAAAACTCTATTTGGATAGACGACCACAAGGATGATTGCATTGGCAGAATGAGTAAGAAGACTCAAGGAGATGAATCTTGAGAGGAAGACAAGAAATCAGAGTTGAAGTGATTAAAGCCAAGCATAAAGATTGAACTGAAAAGTGTGATATGAAATCTGCAAAGTATGTTGTAAGTTATATCAGATCAAAAGACCATTATTGTTACTTTCTAGCAATTGTAACAGTAAGTCTAAATCCTATGGACTTAGGTTGGTTTAATAGCCATTAGATAAATCCTTTAACAGGGTGACATTCCAAGAGAATGTTCTAAAGACCTTTAACCAGGCCCATTCCTAACAGTTTGGTGAAATTCTTTAACAAGGTCACATTTAACAGTGTGTTGTAAGCCTTTAATAGGGCATGCTTTTAATAGGGCATCACTTCAGAAGAGTGAGGATCAAGTAGCATGTTACTGGTGGTTTCTCCCAAATTGGGTTTCCACGTAAATCATTGTGTCATGTGTTGATCTTGAATGTTTTATTTTTGCATGTCGATTTACAATAACTTGCTTATATGATTGATTTAAGTATTGGATGGATGAAAGGTGTATGGATTCATTAGAAGTAGTAAAAAGGCATTAAAAGGGAATTTTGGACCTTGAATAAATGATTCACCCCCCCCCTCTAAGTTATTCTAAAGAATTCTAACAATTGGTATTAGAGCCTGACTGCTGATTCAATTTAAAAGGACTACAAGCAAAAAAGATCAAAATGGCAAAAAGAGAAGTTCCCAAGCTTAAAAAAGACAACTTTGTTGCATGGAAAAGTTTGATGAAGTTACATCTTGGATCCATAGGAGATTATGCCCAAAATTCAATTGTCACTGAACATGTAGATCCAATAGGTGCTCCTACTACAGAAGACATGAAAAACAAGCAAGAACACAATCAGACAATGCTAGAAATTGCCTCTGCACTCAGTTATACTAAATTTGATGATATCAAAGGACGTGACACTGCATTCAAAATGTGGAAAGCCCTATCATACATCTATGGAGGAGATCAAAATGTACAAAGAGCAAAAAGAGAAAGTCTCAAAGGAAAGTTTGATGACATGAAAATGGAAGAAAATGAGAATGCTGCTCAGTATGGTGCAAGAATAAAGGAAGTGGTAAGTGCAATAAGATGCTTGAGTGGTCAACTGGATGAAGATACTATTAATAGTAAGTTCTTAAGAACCTTTCTCCCTATCTATGCTATAAGAGTATTAGCAATACAAGAGCTAAGATGTATACCAGGAAATAATCTAAGCTTTGAAGGTATAATTGGTAGACTCACTGCATTTGAGTTATCTAACTTTGACAACTACAGACCTGAAAATGTTGAATCTGATTTTAAGGCCAAGTTATCACTGTAAGATGTTGAACAGATGAAATGAAAAAAAAGAAGAAAAATGAAGTATGTATCCAGTGATAGTAGCACTGATGAGGAAGATGTGGAACAATTGGAAGCATTGCTTGCTAGAAGATTTCACAGGGGCAAAGGAAAATTCAAAGGTAAGATGCCTATTATTTGTTTCAATTGCAATGAAGTAGGTCATATTGCTACAAGGTGTCCACAGAAAAGGGACTCCAAGGAAGGCAAAAAATACAAGTACAGAAGAGATGATGACAAGAAAGATTACAAAGAAAAAGGTAAGAAGTGTTATATTGTTGAAGAAAATTCTAATGACAATGATGATGAAGTTGTTTATGTAGCCATGAAGGACCAATCTGATGAAGAAGAGACCACAAAACTGGTAACATGTATAAACAAGAATGACAAATGGATCATAGACAGTGGATGCTCACATCACATGACAGGAGACAAAACTAAGTTTGTTAACTTTACTTAGTATGATGGAAATAGTGTTAGATTTGGTAATGATGCTCCATGTCAAATCAAAGGAAAAGGTTCCATTAAGCTCACAAAACAAATTTCATGTGACAATGCATACTATGTTGAAGGATTAAACTACAATTTACTAAGTGTCTCACAGTTAGGCAATATAGGTTGCAAAGTGGAATTTGGAAACAAAAATGCAAAAATCTATGATACTAATGGTAAACTGATAGGAAAAGGAGATCAAACAAAGAGTAATTTGTTTTACCTTAATATGGATGATGTTTCTTGTTTATTTGCAAAATTTGAAGATGAATGGTTATGGCATAGAAGATTATGTCATGTCAACTTTGACAATCTAGTCAACATTAGTAAAATGAAGAAAGTCAGAGGTTTACCAAAATTGAAGAAGCCTGATAACATCATGTGCAAACAATGTCAGCTAGGAAAGATGACAAAGTCAAGTTTCAAAAGCAAAAACTATACATCTAAAGAGATACTTGAGTTAGTTCACACTAGCTTATGTGGTCCAATGGAAATACAAAGCTATAGAGGAGATAAATACATAATGCTATTTGTTGATGATTATTCTAGGATGATGACTCTTATGTTCTTAAAACAAAAATCTAATGCTTTTCAAATGTTTAAGTGGTATGTGGCTAGAGTTGAAAAGGAAACTGGAAAAAGCTTGAAATGCCTAAGATCAGATAGAGGTGTTGAATTTACATCAAATGAATTCAAAATATTCTACAATGAGAAAGGAATCAAAAGACAAACATCAGCTCCTAGAACTCCCCCATAGAATAGAATTGCTGAAAGAAAAAATAGATCTGTAATTGACTGTGCCAGAACATTAATGATGGAAAAGAATGTTGCTCTAAAATACTGGAGAGAAGCTGTAAGTGTAGCTGTTCATACACTGAACTGAGTACAAGTCAAGAAAGGTACAAATACAACACCTTTTGAATTATGGTATGGTTACTCACCCAATGTAAAACATTTCAAAGTGTTTGGTTGCAAATGTTTTATCCTTAAAGATGCTAGAAATTTAAAATTTGATGCAAAAAGTGATGAAGGCATATTCCTTGGTTATTCCACTAGAAGTAAGGCATATAAGTGCTTGAATACTAACACTAACAAAATTGTGGAAAGTGCAAATGTAAATTTTGATGAGCACACAGAAGTCCAAGCTGAAGTACCAAAGAAAATGGAAGAGTACAAAACCTTTGTGTATTCTTATGAAGGAATGACTGATGATAAGGATGATGTAAATCAAATTGAAATTCAACAACAAATTTCAGTATCAGTCGAGTCTCAACCAGTGAATGTCGAGTTGCATTCAGAAGCCGAGTTGCAGAATGTAGAAAGTGCACAATCTGATTCTAAAAACAGTACACATGATGAAGAACAACCTGACAATGAAGTGCATAGTGATCCTGAATCTAAAATATCAAACATGGAAACAAGGACAGAGCCAAGATTATCCAAATATGTAAAAAGACATCACCCTGCTGAATAGATAATTGGTGACAAAAATGCGAGACCAATGACAAGGAATAGACTAAGACAAGAATCATGTCTGATTAGCAAATCTAAACCCAAGACAGTATATGGTGCACTACAAGATGATGATTGGTATAAAGCTATGGAAGAAGAAATTGATCAAATAAGAAAAAATAAAACCCGGAGTTTGGTTCCCAGACCAACTGACAAGAATGTGATTGGCACCAAATGGGTATTAAAAAACAAACTAGATGAGAATGGTGAGATTACCAAAAACAAAGCTAGACTAGTATGCAAGGGTTATGCTCAAGAAATAGGAATAGACTATGGAGAAACATTTGCTCCTGTTGCTAGAATGGAAGGGGTAAGAACTTTACTTGCATATGCTACCTACAAAGATTTTAAAGTCTATCAGATGATATAGTGTTTGGTGGTAAGGAAGTACTTTGCAAAGGCTTTGCTGACAAAATGAAACATGAATTTGAGATGTCTATGTTTGGAGAAATAAATTTTTTTTTTGGATTGCAAGTACATCAACTAAAACATGGAATATTTGTTACACAATCAAAATACATCAAAGAAATTCTCAAAATGTTTGGATTGGAGGAATCCAAACCAGTCAGCACACCAATGGTCACAGGAAATAAGCTGTCCAAAAATGATGAGTCAGCTGAAGTCAATCAAACAATGTATAGATCCATGATTGGAAAACTACAATATGTTGTACATAGTAGACCAGACATAACATTAGAAGTTGGAATAGTGGCTAGGTTCTCTACTAATCTTAAAGAAAATCATCTCATAGCAGTAAAAAGAATAATGAGATACCTTAAAGGAACTGATGACTTTGGTCTATACTACAAAAAGAATGGAAAATTTGAGCTCAATGCATATACAGATGCAGACTAGGGAGGAAACATTGATGATAGAAAAAGCACAAGTGGAGTTGCATTATTTCTAGGCAAAAGACTGGTCACCTGGACTAGCAAGAAAAAAACATGTACATCCCAGTCCACTGCAGAGTCAGAATATGTGGTAGCTGTAGTCAATTGCACAAACATTGTATGGCTCACACATCTATTGGAAGGAATGAAAGAAGAGGTAACAAAACCTATGATCTTGTATTGTGACAATACAAGTGCTATAAACATATCCAAAAATCCAGTGATGCATGCAAAAACCAAGCATATTGCAATCAAGTATCATTATGTCAGAGAATTGGTAGAAGACAAACAAGTAAAGCTGGAATACATTCACACAAAGGAACAAACTGTAGATATCTTTACCAAACCATTACCCAAGGATGCCTATGAATATCTTAGAGGCAAGTTGGGGGTAATACCCCTAACTCAAGCAGTTTAAAGTAACAAAGAAGCTGTCCTAAATCAATAGGAATAAATCATTGAAATATTAATAGGTTGATGCAAAGGATGACAGTAGGAGCAAAAACTCCAAATCAGTCACAAGCATGGTGACAGAGGGAGAAAAATCATCAAGAAGCCAAAGCTTATATTTTGCATGATGGAAATGCTACATCTTTGGCATTCATGTCAAAGAGGGAGAAATATGCAAAAAACTGACCAATACAAAGAAAGAGGGAGATATATATGAAAGAGGGAGATATGTGAGATCAGTAGTAAAAATAAAGCAAGACAACGTATACAATCTTGGTGGCAACTAAATTGATTACTTGATCAGTTTGGTTTGCCATCAATGCCAAAGAGGGAGATTGTTGGAAATGATTGAAATGATCATAAGAAGAGTTCTTGGAATAATATATGGAACTGGTAAAGAATTTCCTTAATCATTGTTTTGTCATTGATGTCAAACTTGCTACTTGCAGGAATGACAATTTCTTTAGTGATCCAAATACTATCAATTAGTTGATTGTCAAGGTGGAGGCAATCAATAAGATGTAACTAGAACACCTAAAGAAAGGTTGAAGTTATGATGTTGTAATGAAGTACAAGGATCAGCTAAGCCATTGATGAAAAAGTGTATTTGATGACATACTATAAGATACAAAGAATGAACACACTAAAACATATCAAAGATTTAAGGTTTTAGCTAAGTCTTTTGTAAAGCTCAAGCTAAGTTGATTAGAGAGAAGGAGCCGAGCAAGCTAGTAAGAGCTGAGCAAATTCTTAGTTGATGTCGAGTAAACTCCAGATGTCGAGTAAACTAAAGATGCCGAGTAAACTAAAGATGCCAAGTAAACTAAAGATGCTGAGTAAACTTCAGATGCCAAGTAAACTTCAGATGCCGAGTGACATAGAGTAGAACCAAGTGCCGAGAAGAACCAAGTGCCGAGTAGGTATAGGTGCCGAGTAATACAGAGGTGTTAAGCATCAGTAACTCAATAATGCCGAGCTACTGCATTATTTTGGAAATCAAAAATTCACTAGATCTAAGCAGACAAGGTTGTTATCTAGAAATTTGTGAATTAAAAGGAAGATAAGAATGATGAGCTAGTGGCACAGAACACCATGTAGAATGTTTTTTCTTTTAAGGATACAACTGGCAAAGCTTCTAGAAGAAAATAAGATATGGGGTAGATACATTGTATCCTACCTAATCCATCTTGTAACCCTAAATTGGAAAGGGAGAATTGAGTGGCAAAGGCAAATCAAACATCTATTTAAGAAGACATAAGTTAATTAAAAAAAAAAAGAAGAAGGAGAGAAAGAGAGAGGTGGTCGAGCATAAAAGCATGAAGTACTGAAGAAGGTGCTAAGGAGAAGAAAGCAAAGAAACTCTATTTGGATAGACAACCACAAGGATGATTGCATTGGCAGAATGAGTAAGAAGACTCAAGGAGATGAAGCTTGAGAGGAAGACAAGCAGTCAGAGCTGAAGTGATTAAAGCCAAGCATAAGGATTGAACTAAAAAGTGTGATCTGAAATCTGCAAAGTATGTTGTAAGTTATATCAGATCAAAAGACCATTATTGTTACTTTCTAGCAATTGTAACAGTAAGTCTAAATCCTATGGACTTAGGTTGGTTTAATAGAAATTAGATAAATCCTTTAACAGGGTGACATTCCAAGAGAATGTTCTAAAGACCTTTAACCAGGCCCATTCCTAACAGTTTGGTGAAATCCTTTAACAGGGTCACATTTAATAGTGTGTTGTAAGCCTTTAACAGGGTAGGCTTTTAATAGGGCATCACTTCAGAAGAGTGAGAATCAAGTAGCATGTTACTGGTGGTTTTTCCCAAATTGGGTTTCCACGTAAATCATTGTCATGTGTTGATCTTGAATGTTTTATTTTTGCATGTTGATTTATAGTAACTTGCTTATATGATTGATTTAAGTATTGGATGGATGAAAGGTGTATGGATTCATTAAAAGTAGTAAAAAGGTATTAAAAGGGAATTTTGGACCTTGAATAACTGATTCACCCCCCCCTCTCAGTTATTCTAAAAAATTCTAACAAACGTATCTTGTATTAGCTAGTAGAAGTAGTCTAGAAATTTAATGAAGACACTGATGGATAGGATAAGCTGGTGCAGAAGGCTAAAAAAAAGTTTGACAATAAAGTGCTGGAGCACATTTCTCAGCAAATTGTCATTCATAAAGTAGATCTTTCTACAATTTTGGGCAATTTAGAAGCATCATGTTCAAATTTGTCATCACTTTTTGGGAAGCTATGTGATATTTCTAAGTTTATAAAGGAAATAAAAGAAAAATTATCCAAAATAGATGAAGATCTAAAGGTTAGTGCTCATCAGCTACAACTTGACCCTAGTTCAAGCTCTGTACACTTCAAGAAAATAAGATTTTTGTCATATATGCAAGCAAAATTGCTAGGGGAAGAAGCAAGGATCAGATCCACATTGATTGACATACAGAACATGATCCTTCCTAACATGGATGCACTACAAAAATATATTACACATTCAAAAACTCTAATCCATGACAATAACTTCTCTATTATAGACCATATGATAGAATTGTTAGTAAAGATACAAATTGTACTTCATACATGTAAGGTCCTATAGGAAAATTGGGATAAAACCTTGAAAATCATTCTCAAGGTACATTTTGAATTTTTATCTCATTGTGGTGTTTCTATATAAATAAAATAGAATAAATCTTTGGCATTACTATGAAAAAGGGGGAGAGAGTACATAGAGAGACACATAGTATGAAGAAAAAGATAGACGATAGTATGGGGGGAAATATGCTATGGGGGAGAACATGCAATAAGTAAGAAATAATCAAAAAGACATGTTGTATATAGCAAGAAAATGTATAATATAATGTATACCTTACAAAATCAATTTTGAAAAATCCCAAAAATAGTATACTCTACCGAGCCAGTATCACATGGTGATGGATATAAGGTATTCAATTTTGGCTGATAGGTGTTTTCTTCACTAATGCCAAAGGGGGAGGTTGTTGACATATCAATCCAGTTTGTTATTAGTGACATACACTTATTCAAATTGTATATAGTTATTGAGCTCATTTTACCATTTTTAGTTGTTTCCAAACATTTTAGTTGCTACCGAGTCTTTTGAACAAATATTAGTGGTTACTGAGTAGATTCAATTAATGTAAAGATCAGTAGTGTAAACCGTGCATTTTAGTTGATGTCGAGTTTATCAATGGTTACTGAGCAGTACAATGCTTCCTAAGCTTGTAGTTCATGTGATGCAAATCTAGTGTTAACTGAGCCATTCTATGTTAACCAAATGATTTAGTTTATACTAAGCTCAAGGTGATAGTGTTTACTAAGTATTGACATGGTAAAAAAGTGATTTAGTTTAAGCCAAGTTGCACAATATCTATCGAGTCACTGGTGCAGACGAAGTTCAAGACTACTTAGAAGTGATCAGTATGGACTAAGCTTCTACATCTACCAAGTGCATGACAATGGATGCCATGTATTAGAACATCACCAAGTTAGTCTTCAAAACTTGAGTGTCTTCATATGGGCTGACTTTGTAATATTTGTGTAAACTTGTATGATGGATGACTTTGTAATTTGTATAATTTGATTGATATACATGTAATGCATTGTATCATGTCCAACATAGGTATGTGTGTGAAAATATGAAGATGTGAATGCAAATTAAATTAGAGAAAATCATAAGGAGTGAATTACAAAGGCTACATCAACATAAGGAGAAACAAAGACATATCTATCATAGAAAGGTGATCAGTACACAAAGGAATCCCATTCAACAAGTGAAGTTGCAAATCAAAGATTATCTACTATTTCATCCTAATAGGTGGATCATTCAAATCCTTTCACAAGGTACACCTTATAGTCTTTTGTAAATCTCTTTACTGAGTGCATACTTAATTTTATGTTTGTAAATCCTTTCACAAGGTGGACCTTGCAGTCCTTATTGCTCCTAATGGGGTATATTATTAGAAGTGATCGATGTAAGCCTTATCAAGCTAACTTTATAATATAATACTAAAGTTGTGGGTATCATCCCCACCCCAGTTTTACTTTCTTTTTGGAAGGTTTTTGGGTCACTAAATCTTTGTGTCTTAGTGATATGAATGCTTTCATGTTTTTAGTTTCTTATGCATGCAATTAGATTATAATTTATAGAATGGATTAAATGCTAACTGAATGGTTGGATTAAGGGTTAAAATTTTTGAAGTTTTAGAAGTTACTGATTCAGCCCTCCCCTCTTAGTAACTTAGGTTATTCTTCAATATTTCCAAAAAATCCTTCATGAGTAGAAAGATGAGAATCTTTCTTCATCAATGTTTCAAAAAAGGCTAGTTCCTTGTGCAACACCTCTATGTGTGGGGTCAACATGGCTCAAATGTTTATCAAGTTAGCCTTAATATTTGCATCTTGTGCATGTAATGCATCTAGCTGACCTTGAATAGATAATAACCTTTGAAAATGATTCTAGCTTTGACTAGGAGATAACTTAATAATATTACTTGTAGTCTTTAAATCTCCCTACAATTGCTTAGTAGCCCTTTGTGCCTCATGTGCAAACAAATTCACATCACAAAGCTTTGTGTATAGAAAAAATATATTCTCTAACACCTTTTTCACCTCTTCCATTTTGGTTGATAAGAGAACTTGTCTTAGTGCAATGGCACTAGAAATATTTTCATCAATGTTTGTTTGAAATCTTTTCTCAGAGCATTCTAGAAGTTTAGTGTTTGTATCTAGGTTTGCATCACTGATATTATCAACCATATTCATTAGTTTCTCAATAATAGTTTTATCCTCATTAGGTTATAAGAGTCTAAATGCATCAAGAAATATTTCTTTGATGCTATATAGAACTTGTCTTTGCTTGTGCTCCCTTTTGAGTAACTCTTGGTGCTTCTTCCTTACTAGAGCTTCCTATAATATGCTCATTTCCTCTATGGTGATTGTTGCAAGACCAAAATTTGAAGTTCAATCACATCATCTAAGTTGACATCTCCATAAGATGTCCCTTCTCCAACCTTAGATGTGTCAGGACTAGGCCTAGATGATTGCAATGGTGTAACATCTACACTCAGCCTATAAAGAGTTTGATTAGGAATAGGAGATGCAAAGATTGGTAGGGTAACCAATGTCTAAATTGCTATATGTTCCTATAGTTTTGTAGTCAAAACTAACTCTTTAGTCCTATCCTTCTCCTTCTCTATTTTGTCTTCTTCACATTGTGTCTATGAGATAAGTGTAGGGCTGCCTTTATGACCTATATGGACTTGTGTCCCATCCTGATCAACTATTAATACTACTTGCATTGAAGCATTTGACACTAATGTACCAACATTTGATGTTACTAAGTCCTTCACTTGATATACCACAATGGGCCAGTGAATCATGTGTATTAGTGGTGACACCTTATAGTACTTCTAGACCTCTTGTCTCTTATATGTAAAGGGTACACTAGATGTGTCAATATTCTATTTCTCCCCTATTGAGACTTTTTCAAACTCATCTATGCTTACTAATATAAGATTAGTGCATAATTTTGTAGCTAAAGTAGAATCTTGCAGTATCCTTTTCAAATCATCCTCTGTCAAAGGATTGATGTTCTGCACTATGTTATCAGAAAAATTCTTTACCTTAATCGTGTCTTATTGACTTGCTAGGTCCACATGAGGGGGACTAACACTTGACATATGTACCTTAGGTACATTCTGATCTTGCTATTTCTCTTCTTTAGCTGTAGCCTCATCTAATTCCTTCTTTGTGCCTCCCTCATGTCCATATTTAATAGATCCATCCTTGGTAATCTCTACTGCTTCTTATTCATCTTTTTCTTCACCTTCCTCCTCAAGTGCATGTTCAATTTCCTTTTCTATTGTCAACCCATAGATAAATTTCCATACCTAGGTGCTTTGTTTGACAAACTCTTCAATATTAATTTGTAAAATATTAAAGGCTCTATATTTGGGATAAAATCTCCACTTTTATTTGTTTATGGACTTATTAATTGATGACTTATCCAAATATGGCATCACTCTAGCTAGAGTAGTCTCTGTTATATTTCTTTCAGTTGTTAAACTATATTGCCACCTTTTCTCAACTCTGTCATATAGACTTTTAGGTAATGAGTTGGAAAGCTCAATAGGTGTGTTCTTAAATGTGGCCACCATCTTATAAACATATTCCTCCACCTTATTTATTTCTACCTTTCCAAGTTTATCAAACTCAACATGTGTGAACTCTAAAAAATCTAAATTATTCATAATAATGTCATACAAGTTGTCTAAATCAGAAGAGGTATTGTGGTGTACCACTTGGAATTGACTGTTGTCATCTAATTCTATCCTCTCCTCATCTAATTTTCTAGAGCTACATATTTTCTCCTCTATTTATTATCAAGCTCATCCTCCTTGATATTTGCAATAACCATTTTTCCTTTAGGCTTCTCAACTTCTTGACTCTTCTTTGTAGTTGCTATGCTAGCCCTGGTAAAAGGCACTGCTAGATTTTTTTGTGTAGGTTTCACAAATTTCTTTAGTTTTCTTGTTTCTACCTCCTTAGCTATTATTTTATGCTTCTCTATAAGTTTAGGTTCTTCAATGGCTTCTTCTTTCTTGACACCTTCATCATGTTCTACTTCTTCTTCTTTGTCCTCTCCTTGAACTTGTGGAAGTGTAAGTGGAGCTTGAGTTGGTTGACCATCTTCATCATCCTCATTGTCCTCCTCATCATCATCTAATTCTTCTTCTTCTTCTTCCTCTCCCTCTTCACCAAATCTTTCCTTTAGCTTCTCACAATTTTGTTTTCTTTCTCACTACAGAAGCTATCTTCAAATCTATTGTAATTCTTGATTTAGTTTCACCATAATTGCCAAATGAGATTTTACTCTTGTCTACTTTCTCTACAAGTAAAGCTATGATGGTTGTTGATACCTCATCCACATTGATTTTATAAGACAATGGCCTAAGCCATCTAACCCTTGCAATAATTGCTTGCACATATGTATGATCAACATCAACTGGAAAACAAACATCATCATAATATTTCTCCACTAGTGACACTAGTATCCTTAGTCTCTACTTCATAGACTTCTGTAAGTCTTCCAAATAACTCATCATTACTAACTCAAAGTTGTCCCCAAGTTTTTCTATGAATTTTCCAATCTAAATTGTAGTAGACCCATTAGTCTTCCAAGAAACTTTTCCAAATGAAGGAAATGTATTCTACACATAAAAGAATATGCAAACTAGTAGTGAACCAAATTTGCATTGTGCACTCTTTTTCTTTCTTATGGCTCCCAAGTCTTCTGAAAATTATTGGAGTTGTAACTTGGCAAGGTCATAAGAGTGATCCTTCTTCACTATCTTGTAGCCTAAATCCATAGCCATACAAGACACATTGTTCAATCTACTATATTGAAAGAACTTGTGAGAAATTATTCTCACTACAAATGTAATTAGGGACCTACAATGATGTCTATGGTCATCCCCTCTTTTACTCCATAAAACCCATATATTCTTCTCAATTACCACCTTAGCATCACTTTGCATGGTCTTAGATCTATCAAGGGTAGGATACCTTATTATTCATTGAATTGTCCTTTTTTTGATCTCGGTAGGGCCATTTTCCAACCATATAGAGTGATCATGTATTCTGCTAAGCACTATCTTAATCAATTCCATTTTAAATACACTTGGAAAATCTAGGGCATGATTTAACCCTTTTCTCTCTACAATTTTGTTTTCCTCCTTTGACACTCCATTTGTACATAGTTTTCCATACAAATCTCTAATTTCCATGTCTCCAATACTTCCAACCTTACAAGTGTAGCAACATCTTACATCTTGTATCATCAAAATTTATGGTGGTACTACTAATAATGCACTAGTAGGATCTCCCTTGTATGCTATCTCATGAATAGCTAGGAAGGGTGGTTGTTTAATCTCATTTCTAATTAATTTAACATTGAAAACCTCTTTCCCTTCCTTCCTAACAATAGAATAAGAACTAGATGCCATATCAAATAACTACTATTTGTTATAATTTAGATAGTGTAGCTTGGTACAAGATAAATAAATTATGAATCTAATTATTGGTGATGAGTAGTAGCTAAATCCAATTCACAAATTCTTGAATCTTTTCCCCTAGTTTTCCTTATGCTCTTCATGCTCTCTTTAATCTTGAATGAGTGCAATGAGTCAAAAATCAACCATATAACCCTTAAAACTCATCAATAAATGCTTAGTGCTTACATAATTGTAAGCTCGACTATCATAGGAAATTTCATCTCACTCAACTTACACATGATTTCTACTACTCTTGAAAACCATAACAAGCTTGATGAATACTATCACATTTAATAGCTTAGCAACCATTATGACACTTTTCATGCTTAGCAACAACATGAAAACTAACAAAACTTATAGATTTCTTGTAGGTTCTAACAAATATATTGCATCTTATTTCATGCATATATGATCTTTTCAGAACTTAGAATCTTGGACTAATTGTAAGATATATCATTAAGATATTAGTCCCACATACCTTTTGATTTCCTAGTTGGGGGTGATGTGATCACTTGATCCATTGGATGAAGTGACCTCATCTAAACTTGATGGTCTACAATCTTCCTTTTTCTTCCATGTCTTGTTCATCCACACTTTGAATTTCTCAATATCAACCTTATCTTTTCCTTTGTTGAATGCATTGCTACATGCTTTTGACCTTGTTGGATAGTTTTTACTGATGTCACTAGTCTTCAAACAACTAAAACATGTAGTTTGACTCAACCATCTACTGTAGTCACTTATGAAATGTGTTCTAATGCAATTCATATTAACATTCCCATACTCTTGACAATAGTGAAAACTATACATTGTATAGTAATCCCATTTGTAGGATTTTCCATTATCTCATCCCTTTGTTTGATTATTTGATGTCCACTTGGTATTAGATCTACATTCATATGCTTTATGTCCATACTTCTGACAATTGTGGCAATATCCTTCAAATATTTGTATGCTTGAAGTCTTGGTCTTGCATTCATATGCTTGATGTCTTTTCTTGTTGCACCTATGATTGTAACCCATGAACTTCTACTTAGGGTTCTAAGTTGCATTGTTTCTCCTACAAACATTTGCTATATGACCTAATTTTTTAAAATTATGACAAGTGGGTTTGTAGTTCGTACCTTTGTTGTTTCTTTGTTCACCATTTTTAGATGATTATCCTTCCTCAGTACTAGTGTATCCCAATCTAGTAGTATCATTGTTAGATCTAGGAGATCTCATCAATTTCTCAAAGTATTTGATGGCTTCACTTGGTTTGTTGAAACTTTTGGCAAATTCTTTTCCCCTTCTTAGACCATTTCTCAGTTTTTCATTCTATAACTTTAGGTTTTTGATCTCAATGTACTTACCATTCAATTCATGATTGGAAATCATCACTTCACTCATTGTTTCTAGTTTCATGTTAGCAATCCTTTGTACCTCTGATGTCTTCTCTTCTAGTCTATTTTTTAGTATCCTTTTGTCATCTTCAATCATGACTTTGTCTTTCTCAACTTTTTTTTTCTTGGTCACCTCACATAACAATACTGATTGGACATCTTGTTTTATCTTAAGATTTTTGACCTCTTCAGTTAGGGTACCATTCTTTTCAGATTTGTAATTGCTGCAACAAACTCACTTGAGTTTCCATATGAAAACAATTCAATAGTGTCTTCCTCTTGTTGATGTGTGTCATTATCCTCAATAGCTATCTCCTTCCTTCTCTTTAATGAGTGCTTCAACTCATCACTTGCTTCATTTACCTAATGTAAGGAAAGCTAGATTTCAATCTTTTGGTTCTCAATGACTTTTCCCAACTTGTAGACTTCCATCTTCAAGATCTTTCCTCAAAGCTATAAAGTTTTCCTTTCCAAAGAACAAAGATCTGATGCCAATTGTTGGAAATAAAACAAGGAAAGTAAACTCTGAGAGGGGGTGGGGTGGGTGAATTAGTATTTCAAAAATTTAACCATTTAAATATTTACCATACACCCATCTGACAATTTGCATATAAACTGAAATACCAAACTAAACATATTCATCCATAGCATAAAGTCAAATAAACATCCCACACATATGACACAAGATATTTGGTTACCCAGAACCCTCCATTGAGAAGGTAAAAGTAGGGTGGAGATGACACAGCCAAATATTTACTACTACAATTGTAAAGTTTATCCAATGAAGGTTATAATGTTTGATCATAAACTATGATCTACCCTGTGAAAGGCTTACAAAGATTATTAGATCTTACCCTATTAAAGGATTTCAACACCCTATTAGAAGTATACCTAGTTAAAAGAATTCAACTTACAATAAAGTAAGCACCATGTTAAAGGATTTACAAAAGCCTGCTAAGACTACTCAGTTAAGAGATTTTATTAATTCACCTATTAGAATGTTTCAATCTTGATCCTTTGATTAATGCCTCTTTGCTAGATATTAGATCATCTCTTTCCTAATGCATACTTGATCCTTTCTAACTAGATGCATCACTTCTTTCCTCTCTTCTCTCTAACTAATTTTGCAATTCAATCCTTTGTCACAACTCCTTAGTAACCGTGAATACTTTGTTTGTGCATGCAAACTTCTCTCTTCACACATAAAATCTTTAGGATTTTCCTTTCTTAAGAAGACCTAGGTGACCTAAGGTTAGGTAGGAATCAACACTTGTGATTCACCCATTTTTCTACTTAATTCATCCCTTAATTTGATACGTTGCATGTACTACATAGGGATTCTCAATATAAATTCATTCTTATCTTCTAGAATCACAAAAAAATCCTTAAGTTGACCCAAAAATGGTTTACATAGGAGTTTGTACCATTACATAAAACTATGTCAAAAACTATTTACTCAGCACTTGAAACCTTTGATTCTTGACATCTACTATTTAATCAACATATTAATCACTCAACATGTATTAACTTTCTTGTCACTGGAGTGACTTAGTACTAATTGTCTACTTGGCACATACTAGTGCTTGACACATGCTACATATTTTTCTCAGCTTGCATTATTTGACAACTTATACTTAGCATACACTAGTTTCTTGACATGCACTAAATACTACTAAGTAATGACTTTAAGTGTGGTGTCACTCATATGTCAAACCACAATGAGATCAACACTTATCTGTTCAACTCTTCACTTTCTCTTGGTGCCATTCTATGCACTTCCTTGTTTGGAAAGCTAGCTCTTGGAATCAAATCCATCTTGTGACTAATCTTCCTCATTGGGGGCAATCCATTAGGTACATTATCTGACATAATATAAGAAAAATCTCCCAACATATCTACAACTTCTGAAGGTACCTCCTCTACTTCTTCTTTACCATCTTTTGGGATTATAGAAAAACACACATGCTTACATTTCATACCTTGGAGAAACACCTTTCCATCAATAAACATATTCTTGCAACACTACATACCTTTTCTTCTTTCTCCTGTAATGGCTTCAACTTATGTTTCAAACCATCCTTTGTTAGAGTGTAGGTATTTTCTTGATCATCATATACAACATGCCTATCAAACTACCATGATCTATCCAAAAATGTATTACATATGTCAATAGGTATGATATCACAAAGTAGCTCATCCTAGTAGCTTCCAATCTTGAACTTCACTGAGAAATGCTCACTGACCATGACATTGTGTTTATCTTGTACCCAATCAATACAGTATGGATGTAGGTGTTTCTGTCTCTTCAACTTCAAATTTGTGACCATCATTTCTGACACTTGGTTATTAGTACTTCCACCATCAATGATCACATCAAAACACTTCTCTTCATATTTACACCTTGTGCAAAACAAGCTCCTTCTTTGATCAGGTTCATTCTCACCATGCAAGGACTTCTCCTCTTTTAGAATTTTTCAAAACATGAGGATTTGACATCTTCATCAACATGTGAAACTCTAGCCTAGCCTTATGTTCTTTGATCTATCCTTCCTTGGTTCTAGGAACATTCAAATGCTCTATGCCCTTCTTCTCTACAGTGAAAAATTTCCCATGGAAGCCTCCTCTTCTAGATCCTTGTCCTCTGCCTCTTCCTCTTTGATCTATATTGTTATGATCATGGAAATGATTAAAATTATTTCCCCTCTAGTCCTGACTACTACTTCCAACATCATCCTTGTTCTTTTGATCATCATTATGGCCTCCATAAGATCATTCGCTAGATCTTCCACCACGACCTCTTCCACTATTCTTGTTATATAAAATTTTGCTTAGTTTCTCCTAACTATTCTGGAAAATTGGTATGCCTCTTCAATACTAGTCATTTGAACTAGAATTATCTCATCCTAAATGCTTGGCCTTAACCCATTAAGATAATGGGACACTTCCTCCTTATTAGCTTCTGCATGGCTGGTTCTAATGAGAACTTTGTAAAACTCTTTGTTATACTCTTGAATATATTTTCTTTCTTTCTTGAACCCTTGCAATTTCTTAAATAGATCAAGCCCATAATCCACAAGAATTAATTTCCACTTTATTTTAGCTACCATCCAATCCCATCTGGTGATTTTTTCCTTTCCTCTTTTATTTTGATCCAACTAGATCTCTTACCACTAGATCTTTGCATGACCCTTTAGTTTGGCCTTCGCAAACTTGATCCTATCTGGATCTTCAATATCTCCATATTCAAAGTACTCTTCTAGTTCATTGATCTAGTTGATCAGTAAACCAAGATTTTGGGTTAATGGATGAAGTACATACCTAGGCTAAAGACCTACAAGCAATGAAATAAATAAAGGGTCAAAGGTATCATACACTGATGGAAGTATATACTACTGAGGGGCCAAAAAATCTTGATAACTTGATTGAGAACATATTAGTAGGGAATAATATTATTGAAGGATTACATGCAGAGATCTAGAGACAAGGATCATACTCATGAGAAATTTTTGGAAGTGAAAAGGTACTAAACCATTGCTTGCCTTGAGATTTTTGAAGATGAGGCTAGGACCAAGCTTATTGTGACACAATTAGTGGTCCAACAATTTTGAGGAACATTCAAGGATGCTGCATCAAATGATGACATAAGATAGGCATTCAAGACTAAAGAGGTATTGTTGGAGCTAGACATAAAGCTTGAAGATTTTGTGGCAACTCAGATTGAAGTTAGTAATTACTGACAATTAGTAAAGGATAAATATGAGAGTTTGGATTTTCTAGAGGCTACCCTAGTGGTGGAAATAATATAGAAGTTTAAGAACAAATATCTAGACATCATTTTGGTGTAAAAAGGGAAAAACCCCAGATGTTGGAAATTTATTTTTGATACTTAGAAGAATTCTAGATTTTTTAGAACTTATCACCTAGGTGTGCAGGTGCACTTTTCATAGAGGTGCACTAATAGTTTTGAGTAAAAACTAGTGCATTGGTAGTTAACTTTGAGTTGCTAATTTAGAACATTCCATGCACTAGATACATATTTTTAACGATAGTTCAACTCCCATAAACACCTAGAGAAGTGAGAGCTTCCATTTTTAGAGCTTCCAGAGACTTCTAGATCATCTTGCAAGTGCATTCTTCTTATCTTCTCAATTTTTTATTCTTTTGTGTCATGTAAATGATCATACACCCATTTATGAATATAAAAAAGGGTGGAGACCTATTTAGCACCATTTAGAGAGTTAGTTAGTATATAATTAGATTTATTTTATTTGTTTTTTAGCATGAGTTGCATTTTAAGAATTCTCTCTCCTACCACAAAGGGAGGATATAATTTATTATAAATACATGGATGTGATATGTACTCTAGGCCATTATTTTGATGCAATAATATATGCTATTGGTGCTCTTATTCTGAGTGTAGTTATTCTTGCTGGAGTGTGTTATTTTTTTGAATGCATCTTCATATATAATAATATAGCCAATGGTTTATTGTGTTGTTATGATTGTGCTACCTTTTAGTTCCAGTGTTTGCCTCATGTGGATGAATTCCACTAACATAATGAATTGGAGAAAAAATCACCTTTGTTCTTACATAGCACCTTGTCTCACATGATGACACTTTTTGTGGCCTTGCAATTTGATAAAACATAAACCATCTTTCAATTTATATTGAGTTCCCATCAAAAATTACACCATTGGAATTGAGTAAGCACTACTCCTATTTTCATTAGTTTTCTACCTAATCTTTTTGATGATTTAATTCATAGATGTGTTGTTAAATGGTTTATGTCTATTAGGAATTTACCTTTCAAGTTATTTTCTTTAATCTCATGTTACCCTACCTTTTTTATTTTCTTTGCTAGCACTTGGTTAAAATAGGAATTCATATAGTTGTATTGATAAATTGCATTCATTAGTAAACATAAAATACCAAAAAATATATTTATTTTGTGGTTACTTTTTCAAATAGCAAAAGAACAAACAAATTATCCAAAATTGATTCAAACCAGAAAAGGCCTCCTTATGAACATACACATTTATCTTCAATTAAGTGGATTCTAGTAGATTGGATTCTAGTCGATTGCAAGATCGCTCAAAACCTTTGAGTTGATCCTTGATTAGCTTTTCAAAAGAGGATTTTGAAAGGATTCCTACTGTTCAACATTGTGCAAAATGACAACTCAACAAGTACCTTCATACTCAAATTACTTGTCTATCTTAGAGATCCAATTCAATACTATATTAGTCTCAAGTATTCCATCATAGAAAGAAACTTCAAAAATGGGTCTAGCATTAGCCCTAGACAAAACTCTTAAAAGCCTTTCTTCATCTTGTTCAACCTTAGGTTTAGGTTTAGGATCAGATGTCTCTTCTTCATCATCACTAAGATCTTCAAGATGTTTACCTCTTCTTTAGGATGTATCAACAAGTTCAAGTCCCATTATAATTTACCTCAACATATCTATAATGAAATTATCTGCATTTGTTTTACTAGGAACCATTTTGACAATAGTTCCTGCAAGATCATAACCTTATGCAAATTATAGTTTATATTTTAAATCTTCTATCCTACAACCAAACCAATAAGGTTCTCCACTATCTAATCCACAAGAAAGAACTCAATTCTTATACCACCTAATACAAGGACATGATGCCATGAGACAATCCTAAGCTACTCTTTTTAAGAGTTACACACAAAAGCTTTACTCAACAAATTAATAGGGAACAAGAGGCCATATGCAACATCACCATAGGTGTATTTATTTCACTCCATGTATAAATAAAGATTTATGCCCATTTCTGAGGCCTTTTGGGTTGCAGCCATATATATATTAAGGAATTACAAAATTAGAGTTTAGGCTCACATATTATATCTTCTTATCTATAAGATGATAATTTCCTACATCTAATCAAGCTTCATATATCTCCAACTAAGCCACAAGCTAGCTAGTCAGAAATTTAATTACATTATAGATCTAGTCTTGGAAGAATAAACCAAAATCCAAATAAAGGATGACATAAGATCATGAATTCTTAGGAAAAGGTCCAAACACAAGTTAGGAGACAACTCCCAATTGTGAAAGACACTATGTCATCATACATAATTTTACCAAAGAAAAAAATGTGCTTTGCTAGATAAAAACTATAGGAAATAAAGACTACAAAGAATGACACAAAACTCATAAAATAAGAAACATTAGGACACACACACTAAGGGAAATGATTAAAGATCAGTCCTTGATATGATAACAAGTTCCCACAACTTGAAACCAAAAGTTTCAATGACTACTTTGTGAATAATAGAGTGGTACAATTATTTATTTATTTATTTATGTTGATGCAAGATTACCCAAAGACCCAAAATGCTCCTACATCACAAAGATGTTCATGTGGATTAATTTCTAACCAAGTTGTAGTGAAGGAGGTGAAAATGAGGATTTGAATGACATGGGTACAAGAACTAGAGGCTTAATCAACTACTTATGTCCCAAGTCAATTTTCAATTCAAGAGGTTACAAAGCTTGAGCTTCCAATTTTTAGAAGTTATAAACCTCCAAAAAATTTGGGACAACTTTTACTGGAGCTCAAGATTGGATGTGATCAACAAAATCAGGTATTACATTTTGAGAATGTAGTTGAACCAAGAGAAAAGAATATTCAGCTATCATGGGGGCCTTCATGGACCATGTATCTCAGTTATAAGATGCTAAATCTTGTTAAGGTTAATCCATGTGATCTAGTTCAAGATTATAGAGTTGAAGAAGAGGTTTTTTTTTTCTAATTCAAAGTTGGTAGAAAAATTAATAGAGGTCAAAGAGAAAATCCATCTAAGTCAGAGGAATTAAATACGTTTGTTGAGATGCCTTCATATTTTTAGCCCAATGATGAAGATACCTCATTGGGAGTAGGAGAGGATAATAAGGAGGAAGAAAGGGTCATTTTTATCTTTTATGAATTACCTCCTTTTGTTGAGAAGGATGAGGAAGAGGCATTTCCAGTCATATTAACATAGAAGAAAAATGGTAGCGAAATGGAAGTTGATCTATTTGAGGAGATTCATTATTTTGTTGAAGAAGAAAACATGCCTAAATTATCCCTAATATCAATTTTTGAACAATATAATGAAGGGTTTCATCTTGCACAAGTTTTATGTTTTTAGAGTTTGGAGAATCAAAGGATTATTTAGGATGAATTGGATACTAGTCCACCTCTTTTTCTTTTAAAGATTCCCATAGCTTTTCATGAAAATAGTCATGTTGCCAAGGATATAACCATCAAGAAAAAGGGTAAAGAATATTTAAAGAGGAGGATCAATTTTGGGATGATCTAGAGAAGCTCTACTTAGAACTTGACTAAAACCATCATCCACAAGCCTAATAAGTGGTGAGAAAACTGATGAAATGAGAAAGATACCTAGAAAAATCACATTTAATCAAAAAAAGAATATTGCAATATTGGACCATCAACCTACATAAATCAATCAAAAGGAATTAATCATCAAATAGAGCTCAAAGTTTTTTCTTTCTAGAGGTTTCCCTATCAGGCATTTGGAAAACATGGAGTTCCATAAAGAAGAAAAAGCTCTATGAGTACGTAATATTAACTTCTTAGAAGATGTTGTAGCTACAAAAATATTGCATCTTGTTGATCCATCCCAAATTGAGAGTATTTTCAAACATCTTGACCAAGTAAGTGAACTTTTTTTCAATCATGGAACATTTCATCCAATGGTCAACTATATGACATTTTTACATCTCCTTTTGGTTGTTGATAAGCATGTTTATTATTCTAAGCTAAGGACAATGGGGACCTATTTTTCACAAATTATAAATGGTTTTGTTAGACCAACTTTTTGTTGGATAGAGTATGTTAGAGTAGAGTATTTTTGGTTTCCCCTAATGTTTTTAAGTATAGTTAGGTAGATTTTGGTTGTATCTTTCCCTATTTTTAATAAAGGTTCCAAGTTCAAAAGCCTCAGTGAGTTATAAGGATTTTTAATTTTTTTTTTGTTAATTTAAAAGAAGTCTTGATTTGAAGTTATCCCCATGTGTTCAAACACAAATCAATCCTTTCTTAATGGTCATACGTACATCTATGATTTGTAATGATGAAGTTCTTCTCATCAACACCAAAAACCATAAACATAAACACAACCATTAAGGAAGGGTTATCATGCATCTACAAAATAGGTTTCAAGTTTCATTCATATTTTCATATCTGACGTCATGCGTAATGTACTATTTTAGGCTACTAGTCATATTTCTTTCAAGAAGACACCCATTAGATGTTGTTGAAAAAGTTACCTATTTTCACCAATGAGCTAAAATTAGGTAAAGCTATGCTTGTTGAGAGATAATCATTTCAAAAATTTGATCTTTTTTTCTATTTCTTAATGAAAAAATATTTTACTTTGATCCAACCATGAACATATATATTACATCTTATGAAGAAAAGAAAAAAATCATATTATAAACTGATACACCATTAGATCTTTTATGAAAATATACTTAACTTTATTCACCAAATTATTTATATTGATTCACACAAGCTATGAAACTTGTTAAGAAAGATAAATTTAGTGCTTGAATTTATAACATGAATAATTTGTGAATGAAAAAGAATAAGACCTAAGTCTCATAGGGGCTAATTATTTCCTAAATGATTGACTATGATGCTATTTACTTTGACCATGTGTGCTCCTACCACCCTAATCCTCAGGGGCTTTTAAGTTAAAGGTTGACACAAGTTTGTGCTTTTACTTTTTGCAAGGGTTTACCTTAGTGGCAATATTCACCAATTGGAAAATTTTGCATATCAGCCTATGCCATTTGGTGAATTATTTCCATATATGTGGCTAAGAATGTTGCCTCGATTTTGCCAGAAATGGGTCATACCCCTAGGTGCATCCATGCAAGATTTATGTCATTGACTCTCTTTTTCATGTGATATAGCCAATTAGAATTATTTTCTTACACACAGTAAATTAAACACATTTGCCTACAATTTTCGAAGGAATTTTTTTGGATGACCTAAATTTGCCCATAGTTTTAAAAGGTTTTTAAGGAGAGGAACTTTATTTTCCCTAGAATTTTGTGGATGCATGTCCCATGCTAATGCAATTTTTCCAACTATATTATTCAAGGCCATATATTGGATATGCCATAATTACCTTGGGAATGGCATAAGAAATGTTTTTATAATGTGAGCTTCGCTAAATATTTTGTATATGCTATAAGATTCCCACAAAATTTTCTAAAAAAAATTGATATAAATACATTCATAGATTAGTAGATTCTCTTAATTTTGATTGATAGAGATGTCTTAACTTTTTCAAACTACCAAGTGCATTGGCGAGTGGTGACTAAAATTGAGAAAATTGTGAGTAACATAGAATCCTTTTTGTTTATAATTTTAGTTTTTTTTCTTATTTAGTAGGTATAATTCAATTGTTAATGGTCAGTTATCACTTGGGACCAGTGACCACTGAGTCACCTAGTAATGAGGGAGATCAAAGAAATCTATATTTTATAGTATAGGACATATGGCCAATGAATCCTATATATATATATATATATATATATATATATATATATATATATATATATATATATATATATATATATATATATATATATATATATATATATATATATATATATATGCAATAGTCAATTGTCACTTCTTCAAAAATTTAATTTTTTTGGCAACCTATATCTCTTTGGAGATGTAAAAAATGAACAAGGGTAAGAGTCCTACATGTGGTAAAATCCAAAAAAGGCCAACAAAACATACTCACAAAAACTTGTCATCATATTTTAGTAGTAGAAAAGTTTCTAGACAAAATGAGGAAGCTACAATATTACAAGTAAATTTACAAGTTTCTCAATGATAAGATTTACAAACAATACCAGTGCCACTACCTCATATTGAAGAAGTTAGAAAACTTGATATCTCTGATCACAATGAACTTGAGGATCTTCAAGAAAATATCAGAGTAGCCAAAATCTTGAGGTAAATACCCAAAGTATCTAAAATGATATAATTGACTTGGATGAAAATTCCAAAGATGGTGATGGTCCATGACCATGAAAGGGAAAAAAGGAAATACAAAGAAAAATATGATGAGAAATCCAAAAAATAACGAAGTTGGGATCTATCAATACTGAATTTTAAAATAGAATAGGCCTCAAAGTATCCACTCATTTTACTTGTGCACAATCCAAAGGAAGGTAAACCTTTGGTATAATTAAGATGTATGATATGCACAAGGATAAATAAAAAAGGAAAGAGATTGGAACTAAAAATTAACACCATAGAAAAGCATATCTTAAAGTTTATGAGAAGAAACTCATAGATGGAGTGGAACAATTAGTCATAATATGGAAAACCAAGGAGGAACATCAACATGTTAAGAATGCAAAAATCTAAATTTTAGGAGAAAATACGGATACAACCTATTGAAATAAAAGGCTCAATTGAATCTCTTCTTGGAAAAGAAATTAAAGTAGAAGAAATGGGTAAATCTCTTTAGTTAAGTTTTCTCTTTTATGTTTTGGGCAAAGGTCATACCATGATAGAATACCCATCATTGAGTGCTTTTTTACACTTTCTAATTATTTTTATTATCTGAGGAGTCATTGACCAGTAAAAAAAGATGAGAATGAGCAAGTTATCTTGATGAGATTGAAGAGGAAAATGACAAAGAAAAAATTAAAGAGTTAAATTTTAGAGCATTATCTTCAGATGAAATGACAATAATAGACAATACTTCCTAGGTATGCATGCATGTCTATACTATACACAATTTTTTCTTCCGACCTAATCTACTAACTATTGTTAAAATGAAGAATAATTCAATAGCTGAAAAAATATTTGAACTAGTAAAGAGTTCTCTAATTGAACGTGGAGGTATAGATGACATGATGATTTCCCAAAAGTTGGTGTGTGTTGGATTAGATGGAGCTTTAGTAATGAAAGACCATAAGAATGGTCTTGTCACAAAGTTAAAATTTTTTCTTGCACCTTACATTGTTGACATTCACTACATGGCCCACAAAATGAGTCTATCTTTTTGAATTGTCAGTGACTATTTCCAAATATATAAAGTTGAAGTATTAATCAAAGAGATCTAAAAATAATTTTGTCAAAGTCTAATCAATTAAGGGTATTCCAACAATTTTCCAAGGGACTAACTAATGGGATCAAGCTTCTTAAGTATAATGATACCAGATGGATCTCTTTGGATGGACCAACACATCAAGTTTTTTCTGAATATCCATTGTTGCTTGTTACAATGGAGTCAACTCGTGACAAGGATGGTCAAGAAAAAATTGGTGAGATACTTGAAAGGTTATGTAATGTAGAGACACTCTTAATGTTATCAAACATTCTCACCATGCTAGAGAAAATGATGAATATACTGAAGAAGATACAATAAATGTTTATGTATATTACATAATTTAATATGCTCCATAATTTAACATATGTAACCCTGAACAATCTCTATAGAAATATAACTTCATTTTTCTTTAATGATTTTTTTTTAGTGTGGATCAAAATCATAGGTTTGGATAATCTTGATAACTATTTAGAAATTGATGAAAATGGAGAGTTATGTGCTAAAATATGTGTTGAGATATTGATGCACTACTATGGAAGGTGTGTGTCCATGAGAAAAGGAAAGAAACCCACATAGCTAAAATTAACTATTACAAAGGAAGACTTTGGTAAGATTTTTGAGTCTATAAATGATTCTGTGAAGGAAATTCCCTATAAGATTTTCTAAAAAATTAGAAAATATTGCCTCCACACTAATTACTTGAAGCAGTGTGTATTGTGTTTCTCAATTATTGGATTCTTAGAAGTTCAATTTTTTAGAGATAAGTTAATGGTTTGATAGATAAATTATACAAAACCAAAGAAACCAATGGTGTAGTTGTAAACGAAATTTTAAATGAATTTCATTTGAGAGAGAAATTACATCATTTTACACATACAATGAAGAAATGATATTATCTTATGTGGAGCCCTATAGAAGAAGGATCAATAACCAAGCTTTGGAGAAATATGGCTTAGAGAAAAGTTTTGAGGGATTCAATATCATAATATTGTTAGATATCTGGGGGGGTGAATCAATTATATCGAGCTATCCCATAAACCTTAAAAATAATTTAGGACCAATTAAACTTTATATACTATCTAATCATAAACTTGGCAACCACATTCACCATTTCATTTTTCACTTATAAACATTTTACTTTAGATTGTTATCTCACTATTTATGACTATACTGAGTATCAAAGAAACTATTTAGCTTATATTGAGTTGCAACATTAAACATGAAATAAAAATTGCAACATACAAGCAATCATGTATAGAGTTGATAAGTATTGGTATTCAAAGATATGGGAACTGCAAGTTACATAGAGTGAACAAGATAAATGTAGGAATATAATATTGCTTAAGCTACCAAAGTAATAACCGAGCATCTGTCAAAGTAAAGATGACTTTCAATGGTAAGTAATCTTAGTGTTAACAAGCACATTATTGTTCAAGTGAAGTGGAATATTCATTGAGTGGAGGGAAAATAGGAAGATGAGATCTGAGGCTGAAAAATGATGAGAATTAAGAATTTTCAAGAAGAATATAGGACAAGGATGGAGTTTGTTATAATATCTACAACTAGAATAATTAAAAGAAGATTTTATGGAGAAGATTTTCTATTTTTAGAATGAGCACAAACTTTGAGGTGAACTAGTATTGACTAAATGACTAGATGCATTATACCTAAACTAAAACAAAGATCTATTGATGTTATTAAGTAGAAAAATAGGGAAGGATCTAGTTAACTATTTAGGGAGATGATTGAGACTATTAAAGGACATACAAACGTCACCAATTGATGTTACCATATAGGATTTCATAGAATGGTTAGGTCCACTTAGTTAAGATATTTTCTCTACTAGAATAGCAACAAAGTAATAGTCAAATGATCTATTTAGGTTTAGCACTACCTTTCTTGTTTAGATCTCTTCATTTCTTGGTATTCTTCCTTGTGATCTCTATCTCGATGGTTTATACTCTATCTCTTTCACCTTGCATTTTCTCTTCTTGATCTTTATTCCTCTTTTCTACTTAGTTCACCATGCTCTTCTTTCTCCTTTAATAGTTCACATTTTATCATTAACAATCAACAACGATCAACAACCATCAACAACCAAAAATAGTCTCAATCATCTTCTTAAATAGTTAACTTATACTTTTTAGATATTTGCATATTTTTCTACATAATTGCATCTATAGATCTTCATTTTAGTTCAGATGTAACACATCTAGTAACCTCAACATTTTTGCTCATTCTGAAAAATAGAAAATTTTCTCCATATGATCATCTTTGAATTATTCCAGCCATAGATCTTATAAAAAACTTCATCCTTATCCTTTATGCTTCTCAAATTTCTTAATTCTCATCATTTATTGCCCTCAAATCTCATCTTCCTGTTTTCTCTAGACTCAGTGACATTGCCACTTCACTTGAACAACACTGCACTTCGTTAACACTAAGATTAATCAATTAAAATAGAACTCCATCTTAATTTTTTAGGAATTTAGTTATTAGTTTAGTACCTTGGAAAATATTATATTCCTACATTCACCTTGTTCAATCAGTGTAACTTGCAATTTCCATATCTTTGAAAAAATCAAACCAACATTACACTATCAGGGTCTAACCCATTCAAGTGTCGATGGAATTCCAATACTTATAATATATGTAATCATCATTCTTTCTTCAAATCACCTTCATCAATCAAATGATATGACATTCTACTCAATTAGCATAATGTCTAACCAAGGCTTGACATCAATGACAACACAATAACTAATATGACTCTTTCACATACAATAATGGCATTATTAGTTACATTATTTGTTGGGGTTAACAAATATTTTAATCTTTCTAGTTTATGTTTGACTATGGTATTGGGGTATATAGAGGATGAGATATTTTTAAGTGCTTTGGGGTAACTAAGGTCAACAGTAAGAAATAAACTAGGCAAGAATTTGGAAAATTTCCTAAGCCTATATACATCCAGATATGAAGTCAATAATTTTCCTTATGAAAGGGAATTAAAATTGTAGAGGAATAAATGTCAAAGAAGAAGCTTACACAATATTTCAAAAATTAAATTTAGTAACTCAAGTAATGGTACTAATAGTGTTGATGTTGAAGGCATCTTGAGTTCTATAGGTAAGAAGAGGTATATAGACTAGAGAAAACATAGAGCATAATGAAGGAATATTCAAAATTGATGGTGAGGAATCAAAAGATTTTCTCTAACAGTTATGGTATGATGTGGTAACTCTAAATTTATTACTTATTGGTAATTACTACAGTCTACTTTCTTGATTATGGACATTATTCTCTATATCTCATCATTTATTATGCATAATAAGTCATATCATATTCTAAATGTCCAATGTCAAATAGACATGTACATTATACATTTGATCACACCATCAATCATTCAATTTTTACCATTAATATTGATTTTTACTTGCATTATTATGCTTACATGATACATTATTATGGTACAATCCTTGCTAATTTTCATTAATTTTATAAAAATCTAGAAATCCATATCGTAAAATTCATATTGATCTCATTACTTTACTAACACATAATAATTGATACAATTCAATGTATTTATTTTACAAAAATTATAATTCAATACCCATTTTTATAATAATAAGTTATAAGTTTACAATTATTAAATTTAGCAAATGATCCGTAATTCTCTTTTATAGAAGTAAAGGAGCAACAACAACTTTAGGTCGCTTTGCCTCATGGGAATAGTAGCATAAATTCACTATCACAAATATTTTTTGACATTTGCATTTGACATTCCTATTCAATTAATTAGCATCTTGATTCTATTACATTTATCTTGTTCAAGAAACAAAGTATAAATTTTAAAATCATATCAACCCATTAGAAATAAAAATAAAAAATACAGTATAAAAATGATTAAAAGTAATCTCTAAGTATCACATGATCTAATTGATTAGTTATTAGATGAATGAAGATTCTATTAATTTTTTTAGAATGTTCAATTCAAGGATAACTTTAGTGGTGAATATTCACCAAATGAAAAATTTCACTCATTAGGGATCTTGAAATTGGTGCAAAAATTTGCACTTTCGAGTAGGCTATGTTGCCTGTAATCTATAAAAATTGAGTCCCATGCTTAGACTAATGACTAATAATGATACAAACTTATTTTTATTTTGGTGATGACTTTGCCAATGGAATTTAATCTTCCCAAATGGTAAATCAAATATTTTTGCCTACAATTTTTGAGGCATGTCTCATTCGATGGACACATTCACCAATATGTGGTAAATCTTTTACTTAGGTTATATGTTAAGTACATATACTTGATACATGTTTCTATTCTAGAGACATTCCATCTAAGTTTTTATCCTTTCAATATTTGGCCCAAAATAGGTTTTATTGTGGATAGGTGTCATTATTCCAAAGACTTTCTTTAAAACTTGTTCTCCTTTAACATTTTGGCCGGAAATAGGATTTATACTATTGATTTAGGACCACTCGACGATTATTCAATAGTACCTTATTGCACGTTTAAATAACATAAAATGATGGTTTGCAAGTATTTTTAATTCTTGTCTTGCGTTTCTTCAATAATTAAAAACTTGTCAAGGTTTTACAAAATTTTCATGCGACAAAAATCAAATTGCCAATAAAATTAAAATTTTCCTAGTTTGAAAAAAAATTGCCAATAGAAATTAAAATTGTCCCCCTAAAACAATGTTTGATTCACCATGATTTTATACTTTTTTCCAAGGGGGGGTTTCTTAAAGTTATCCCTGGACCAGTTCTGTTTCATTTGGAATTTGAATATTTGTAATGTTATAGTAAATAAACCACAACTTTGTCAGACATCCATATTTGGAAGATTTACTTGAAAGCAAGGCTACATCCAATAGTGCATTCATATTTTCCAATTGTTTGATGTAATTTACAATTCCATCAAGAGTTCTCTCATAATGAAACATGACTACTTTAGACCTCATTTTGTTCTCCAACTGTTTTCAATAAGATTCCCTTCCAATGAATTTTGTTGATGAGTTATTGGAGAAAGGATTTAACAACTAAAGACTTATTATTAATTTTTCTTTGTCATTCATCTTGGTGAGATTTCTTGCAAATGAGATCAAATATTCCTCTCCTTCCCTTATACTCTATCATTTTTGAATGATAGCCAATGACTTTATTGATGCACGAATGCGATAATGAATTTCATTGCTTGCCAAATATGTGTCGTTGTTTGTATTGATTATGTGTATAATCTATCTTGTAATCTTCTTGAGCTTAAAAAATTGTTTGTTCTTATCAACCTCCTCTTTGCTACTCCCATTAAAAACTCTAATAGTTTCATATAATTCCAAACAATTACACAACCTATTCGCATTTTCCATAATTCCTTAGGTAAGTGCACTAGGTTGTGGTGCCAAAAGGAGGGTATAAGTGGCCATTTTTTCCTAAAATCAACAATTTTTGAACTTCAACAAGAATTTGAAGATAGTTGCGCTCAAAATTTTAAGATATAACAAAAAAAAAGTAGTAGTCCTTTGAATCTAGTTTCTAAACAACTAATTTTTTTCAAAAAGGCTTAGTTTTAGGTCCTCAAAAAAGGGGGCCACAAAGAGTGGTAATGTTTTTTCAGAGTGTGCCCCCCTAAAATTTTAACTTTTTTTTTTTTTGAAATTCTTTAACCACCCTGGTCAAAAGTTACCTAACACCATCTATTTTATCCCAGATTTTTTGGGTAATTTTATAATGTGTATTTTTTCAATGAATTTTTTAATTGGACATGTTGGCCCTCATAATTGCAGCCTCAATTTTGAAGGCCATTTAGAAATTGAGCCCTATAAATGCTTTTTTGATGCACATATACCCAACTATCAAGTTGAGGCCTAAGAGGTGTTCAATGCTTCTAGCACCTTCCATTTAGCCTATTTAAGTGTTCCATGAAGCTAAATTGATGTTGTGAGCCATTTCGTGAAGTCTCATTTTAAGCACATTTCAAATCTGCATTTCACCCTAGTGTCAAACAATGACAGGAGGCCATGTTTGCATCTGAATATCTCGCACCTAGAAATTTTTTATGACTCACTACTTTGAGAGTGTCTAGTGTCCATACCTAAGAACCTATGTTTCAGATTTTGAGTCATTTCAAGTTCGTTTGATTAGGTTTTGAATCCCTCAAAGTTGGTCAATTACTATTTTCATGCATTTGCAATTATTTCTAAATTTTGGGAAGCCTTGTTTGACATCTAATAAATTTGATCCAGTTGAACAAAATGTTAAAATTCCTTTTGTGTTACATTTTAGACATCAAATACTTTTTATGTTTCAAGTTTCAACTCATGACGAATCGGTTTGATTAGTTTTCAAATGCGATTCCAAATGCAATTTCTTAAGTTTTACTGGTATCAGCATTTGCAGATCTGTTGGAACCCCTGTTCGTGATGTCATAATTTGAAATCCATGGTAGGTGAGATTGAATGGATTATACCACTGTGTTGTCCTCTAAAAATATTCCAAGTTTGTCAATTTTTAGGTCTTGACGAATCCTTTTGCACACTTTTCCAGGCCAATTCCATTTGAGAAAATTACTTTTCTGTCAGTGTTTCCAGTCAGCAAATTCAAGTAGCTCACTTTGGATGCTTGTCAAATGCATCTTGTTATTCATCATGAGCCCAAATCGTAGATTCAAATAGTCCTCATGACAGAAAATCAATGCCCGAGCTTTCATTTCCCCATGTGCTCATTTGCCCAGTTGTCCAAGCAAATCCAAACCCAGTTTACTACTTTCTAACATGTTTTCTTGCAGGCAATTCTGAAAGGGTCACTTTGATAGCGAATATCTTTTGACACTGAATTCATCATGAGACGAGATTTGACGGGGTAGAAGTGTGTGGAACAGAGAATCAATGTGTCAGATTTTGAAGCATCATTATGTGTTCGGGTCAGTTTTTAAGGCCAGTCAAAGGACCCTTTGGCATTAAATTGACAATTTGCAAAAGAGAGTTAAAATGAGTTTTATTTGATTATTTAGTGGCCAAATTTGTTTCAATTCAGTTCTGGATGGTGAATGGGTTAGTTTTGGCATCTCAAGTGTTTGAAAATGAAAAATTTTAGTTGGACCCACTTGGGGAATCGGCTAATGCCACCAAGGCACCCAAATTCAAGTAGCCATGTTCAAGGAAGTAGCAGATAAATTTTGGGACAAATTTGAATTAGGCAAGGTGTACTTTATTGCAAAAGGAAGTCCAGAGTTGCTAACAAGCAGTTTAAAACTATGCAAAATGACTATGAAATGACATTACATGAAAACTCAAGAGTTGAAGAGTTAATTGGCGAGGGGATCAGTATTCCATAATATAAGCATATCTTTGACAAGATGGATGATCTTGGACAATATTTGAATTCAAGATAACTTATTGATATCATTGGTTTTGTTTAGAGTGTACCACTAATTTTGAGCATTAGGCATAAAAGAAACAATGAAGAGATTCTCAAGCGTGACAATCACTATAGTAGATGAAAGCAAGAAGATGATTCAAATATGCTAAAAAGTATTTTAGTAAATGGAATTCATGGCACTATGGATCATGATGTGATTATTGACACCAATGGTGATCTGCATGACAATGACAAGAAGCCTAGTAAGTTTCTTCAAACTGCATTTTCAAGTGATCCCTACAAAGAGATATGGCTTTGGGAGTTGGGGTTGCACATCTACCCCTGAGGAGTACTTACCTGCATCTATAAGTAAAGTTGTTTGTGCATCTACTGATTAGGATGCTAAAAGAGTGAGACAATGCAATTCTAAGGTTAGCAAAGGTGGTCAAAAATGCTCTCAGAGGTAGACTCAAGTAGCACCACAGCCAATCTAATGTGGCAACAAGTTTCAAGAAGGTGGACAACTCCTATTGTGCATCCTAATATCTAGTGTTCTAGAGGCCTTTCTTTCACTACTGGAAATGTGCATGTTTGTGCATGTCAAAATAGAGGAACAAATTCAAATTCAAACAAATTTAACAAAAGGAATTGCAATGCTAGAGCAGGCCATGAATGGAGCATTTGAAAACTAAAAAGTTGGAGATGCTTGATTATCCATATAGTGATAAACATTTTAGTGTGTGGGGCTATTCAACTAAAAAGGAAAAGTAGTTATAAGATTGTTTTATAATCTTTAAACAACAAATGTTGGACGGCATGTTAAAAGAAAACTCATGCTGAAGTGAATAATGAATGACTTGCAAATAAAGCCCCCATGCATAACAGGGTAGAGCACGCCTTATAAAACACCAAAGCAAATGTAGGAACAATGTAGGTTGATGGGAAGCCACCATATGAAGGCAAAGAAGTTGTGAGTAATAGAGGGAGCCATTTGAAAAAGAGAAAGAGGCTTGCGCATCAAGAACAGGGGAGGAGTCAATAAGAAGAGGTTGCGTGATATGGAAAAGACACCATCAAAACTAGTAAACACTCTAAGCCGCTACAAACAAGAATGCCAGTTACATTGAGAAGTCCACATGCAATTAAGAAGAGGAACCTCCCATGAATGAGAAAAAAAAAACACTCCATGCAAAGGAAGTCCATGCAGAGGAGGAAGCATTTAAAAGCAGTAGTCTACCTAAGCTAATAAAGAGACCATCAATGCTGAAAGAGGGTGACAGAAGGTGAGTTTAATTGGAGAGAAGGAACCAAGCCATAAGCAACAAAAAGACAAAGAATGGAAGTGCAGATGGGATTGAAGACCAAGTGAGCAAAAAATCCACATTCAAAGGCATCATTAGCAAGGGAGGTGAATTGAGAAACCTTGGTAAAATTTGTTGCCGACACACGAATAAAGAGAAAAAAAAGCCTGCACCATCAAAAACCCAACCACTAATCTGAAACTAACTCACGCCAGGGGAAGTAGCTCTAATGTCCATGAGAAGTAGCAGTCATCCACAAAAGGGCAACTCATGGATAAAAGGAATCTACAGTAGGGGAAGGCTCAGAGCTAAGCAAGATTTGTAGGCAGCATCATAAAAGACAAAGCCCTGCGGCCTATGCAATTGAGAGAAGACCCACACATTAAGAGAGAAAGTTGTAAAATAAAAGCAAGGAAAATGCCAAGAATTAAAAACTGGAACCTCCATGTAATAAGAAAAAAGAAATCACCAGGAGCAGTCAAAGCAACACATAGCAAGGAAGAAGCCATCGTAGCCAAATAAAACACACATTATAGAAGAAACCCATGCAAGCACTGAAAGGAAATCACCTTCGCTTGTTTGTCCCACATTGATCACGATTAAGGATATTATATGGTTTAAATATTATAACACTTGATATGAGAGGTGTCTCGCAGACATGGGCTTTTGAAGACACAAATTTGGAGGGGCCCATCCAGCTAATGCGTGCAATCAACATGTTTTGACTCGCCCAAGCTTAGAGCATGCGTATGATTGTAACCAAAATTTCAAAGGCCTCCAATGTTACGCCTGAGACATAGAAGCATAAAGAGAATAGAGAATTCATTTGTGTGAGGGTGTAGACCAAATTTTAAAGACCTTCACTCATACACAAGCCCTGTAAGAATGTAAAGAAATCTTCAAACCTCTCCAGTGCTACGAGTGCTCATAAGAGCGTAAAGGGCAATGTTTAGCATGAGAACATGAGGCAATTTTTAGAAGGCTTCACTCTTACAAAAGTGGAATAAGCATAAAGGTGTAGGTGAAAATGAGAAAGGGTCCCGGGGCTACAAGATAAGGGAAATTGAATGTATTGGGTTAAAATGATTTAAAGGATTAAATTAATTGATTAATATTAAAATATTAATTAATTAATATTTCAAAAAAATCAAACTCAATAGAAAGTAGACAAGTGGCATCTTGAGATTGGAGGGATAAGGAGAGTTAGAAAGAAAAATAAAAATAACAACATATAAAATGAAAAACTCAAATAAATTTGAAATTTTTTATATAGTTTTAACTATATAACTTAAAAAAATTTTCATTTTAAAAGTTTTGATTCAGTCCAGGGGTCTATTTTTCAAACTACTACCAGGGGGGCATTTTTGGTCCAAAATATGCCCTATAATATATTGTTGGAATTGCGAAGAAGTAAATTTTCCAGATTTGAGGTTAGAATTTGCATAGTAGTCCACCAGTTTAGTCTATAAGTAGATTTGCATTTTCAGGGGCATTCTCAGTAAAAGGGGCAGAATTCATCATGGAGTGTCAGATTTAGTTGGGGAACATATATTGATGTTTGTTGAAGCTTAAAATGACTTCTAAAAATGTTTTACCTTTCTTGAGTTCATTTTAACCAAATTTTTTCGTTCCAGATCAAGCATCAAAATCAGTTATCTTGTTCAATCAAATATGTTAGATATTTTGTGATGGTGGAGGATAAATGATGAAGATTTGATTCACCAGTTGAGGGGAGAGATTAGAGAGTTGTTTTTAACCTATTGAGAAGGTTTTCCAAGTGCATAGATGTCATGTTCAAATCAGATCCAAAAATGAACTCTTCTCTTATATCTTCTTTTCTTTTCCTCATTGGGGGGGGGGGGGGGGGGGGGTTCCAATTTTTATCAATGAGAAACTAGCTGGTTCTAGTTCTTTGGAGAAAATTTGCTCATTACTATGATACCAGATTTTGGATCCAGTTCTTGATGCATTCCCAATACAGAGACACCATTTTCTTTCAGCATTTTCTCTCTTATGAACAACATTAAGAAGGTTAATACAGATAGTTCAGATCTGTTAAGTGATTTCATGTTTTCATTTTCCTGCATATGACTATATAAGTTTCAAGGAAATTAATACAAAGAGCGGAAAATGATTGAGTTTTAGTTGAATCTTGTCTCCATTCTCAATGAGTTGTAATGTTTTATGACCTTTGAACAAAGACCCTAGGTCATACTTGTAGTCCCTTAAGGCTGTATGTTGTTTCATTGTTGCTAATAATTCAAGAAATTGTGTAAATGCTTCATAGAAATCAACATGGCTACAAATTTATTGAGGAGGATATTAGGTAAGAAAGAGATTTAAACTGAACACAGATGTCTATTTACAAGTTGAATAGATAGATCAGATATCTGAAGATACACATATGTCTCAGATATTCATATGTATGTTTGTGATTCATGGATTTGCCCAATGGTTAAGGCACTGATCAATTACAGGATCATTAAGTCTTACTGCTGCATATCTGAGGGTTTGTTGAAATCAACATAATTAATCAAAAGTGTTTTCACCTTTCATGTTGAAGGATTTAAATTTAATGCCCTCACTCAGCTTTTGAGATTCATAGATTTGCAATTAGCTATTGTAGATTTATGTCATTTCATGAGTCATTAGGAGAAATAAGGGTAAAGTCTACTTAATAGATTTAGGGATATGTTTTTGCACTGGTACGGTATCATTTGAATTTGAGGTCTACCCACCTAGGTTTAGCAGAGCCTGAAGTAGAAGAAGGGTCATGCCTTATAGTTGGCCCTGTGTCTGAAATGCATGTTGAAAATGGGAGTTAGCTACTCCTAGATGTGTCATATTCTCATTAGGATAATTGAAAACTTTCCAGCATTTTTAAACACCAACAGGTTACATCCCAAAAATGTGAAATATTTGTGTGCTTCTCCTAAAAATGATTGAAAACTAATCTAAAATCAAAGTTTTTTTTCAAAGTTTGTAGAATGGAGTCTAGTTTCTAAAAAACTAAGTCATGAAATTGGATGAATGAGCTAAAATCTACACCCCAATTAGTACACATTGGTTTTTGATAGAAAATTGACATAATTTGAAAGAAATTATAGTTGAAAGGCTTGAAATCGTTCAAACTCAAAATAAATTATATGGTTACATAGCTAACACAGAGATCGACAATGTCATGTAACCTAATTTTATCAATTCTCAACCATGAGGAAACTTGAAGGAGAGCACACAAGAAAAATCAATCATTTCTTTGTATGTTTGCTACAAAACATGTCTCAAACTAGTTTAGAAAATCCAAACCTTTGGGTTGGAACCCCAAAGAAAAATCAAGCCTTAGGTTTGGTAAAATCTAAATATTTAAATAGTTTGAATCATTTTTAAATTTAGGCTTACATAGCGCGTATGCACTATAGTGCACACACAATCTATAAGCCTAAATTTCAATATAGAGGGAAGGAGAGAGGGTAGAGAATGAGAGAGAGTAGAGGATGGGGAGAGAGTAGGAGATGGTAGAGGGTAGGATAAGGAGGGAGGGAGGGAGAAATAGGGAGAGAGAGTAGGGGATGGGAGAAGGCGGGATAAAGAGAGAGGGATCGAGAGAGAGAGAGAGAGAGAGAGAGAGAGAGAGAGAGAGAGAGAGTAGGGGATGGGAGAGGGAGAGAGAGAGAGAGGGAGAGTAGGGGATGGAAGAGGGTGTGATAGGGGGGAGAGAGAGATGTGTGTGAGAAATATATAGTAAAAGAGAGGAGTGCGAGAGAGATTTAGCTAGAGAAATATGGAGATGAAGATCAAGATAGATACATGAATACACACACACACACACACACACACACACACACACACACACATATAGATAGATAGAGAGAGAGAGATGGGAAAGGGTGGGATAGAGAGAGACAAATGGAGAGAAAGACTAGGGTGTGAGAGAGGGTGGGATAGGGGGATAGAGATAGAAAGAGAGAGAATAGGGGACATGAGAAAGAGAGAGATAGAGAGAGGGTAGGGGATGGGAAAGAGAAAGTAGGGGATGGGAGAGAGTAGTGTTTATATATATATATATATATATAGAGAGAGAGAGAGAGAGAGAGAGAGATGGGAAAGGGTGGGATAGAGAGAGACAAAGGGAGAGAGAGACTAGGGCATGAGAGAGGGGGATAGAGAGAGGGGGGAGAGAGAAAGAGAGAGAATAGGGGACATGAGAAAGAGAGAGATAGAGAGAGGGTAGGGTATGGGAAAGCGAGAGTAGGGGATGGGAGAGAGTGGGATATATAGAGAGAGGGTGGGAGAGGGAGAGAGACTAGGGGATGGGAGAGAGTGGGATATATATAGAGAGACGGTGGGAGAGGGAGGGAGAGATATTAGGGGATCGAAGAGGGTGGGATATATATATATAGAGAGAGGGAGAGAGAGACTAAGGCATGGGAGAGGGTGGGATGGGGGTAGAGAGACTAGGGGATGGGAGAGAGAGACTAGGGCATTGGAGAGGGTGGGATGGGGAGAGAGAGAGTAGGGGATGAGAGAGAGAGACTAGGGCATGGAGATGGTGAGATGGGGGAGAGAGGGAGAGGGGGAGAGAGAGAGCAAGTGAGAGAGGGGATGTGAGAGGGTGGGAGAGAGAGAATGGGGAGAGAGAGTAGGGGATAGGAGAGAGGGAGAGAGAGGGGTAGAGAGAGTAAGGGTTGGGAGAGGGTGGGAGAGAGAGAGAAACCAAGGGATGAGAGAGGGAAGGATAGGGGAGAGAGAGAGTAGAGGATGGTAGAGGGTGGGATAAGGAGAGATAGATTTTTCACATAGTAGGGGAGAGAGAGTAGGGAATGAGGGAGTAGTGGATCAGAGAGGGAGGGAAGGAAAGAGAGAGAGGGAGAGGGAGAGAGAGAGTAGGGGATGGGAGAGGGTGGGATAGGGAAGAGAGAGAGTATGGGTGGGGGGGAGAGTGAGGGGGGATTGGAGAGGGTGGGATAGAGGAGAGAGAGAGTAGGGGATGGGAGAGAGGGAGAGAGAGTAGGGGATAAGGGAGAGAGAGTGAGAGAGAGCATAGGGGATGGGAGAGGGTGGGGGAGAGAGAGAGATGGGAGAGGGTGGGATAGGAGAGAGAGTAGGGGATGGGAGAGGGTGGGATAGGGAGAGATTTTTCACATAGTAGGGGAGAGAGAGAGGGAGTAGGGGATGGGAGAGAGGGAGAGGGAGAGCATGTGTGTGCACACGAGATTGAGAGAGAGAGAGAGTAGGGGATGGGAGAGGGTAGGATATGGGAGAGAGGGAGAGAGAGAGAGAGAAGGATATGGGAATGGGTGGGCTAGGGAGAGATATATTTTTGACATAGTAGGGGAGAGAGAGAGAGTATGGGATGGAAGAGAGGTAGAGGAAGGGAGAGATGCATTTTCACATAGTATGGGAGAGAGAGAGTAGGGGATGAGAATGTAGAGAGAGAGAGTAGGGGATGGGAGAGGGTAGGATAGGGGAGGGAGAGGGAGGGAGGGAGATGGAGAGGAAGATATAGAGTAGGGATGAGAGAGGGTGGGATAGGGAGAGATATATTTTTCACATAGTAGGGGAGAGAGAGAGAGAGTAGGGGATGGGAGAGAGGGAGAGGGAGGGAGAGATGTATTTTTCACTTAGTAGGAGAGAATGAGAGAGAGAGAGAGAGAGAGAGAGAGAGAGTAGGGGATGGGAGAGGGTGGGATAGGGTGGAGTGTAGCCTAGATGGGAGAGGGTAGGATAGAGAGTGAGAGTGAGAGAGGGTGGGATAGAGAGTGAGAGTGGGAGAGGGTGGGATAGGGAGAGAGAGAGAGAGAGTGGGGGATGGGAGAGGATGGGATAAGGGGGAGAGAGAGTAGGGAGAGAGAGATAGTAGGGGATGAGAGAGTAGGAGATGGGAGAGGGTATCATAGGGGGGAGAGAGAGAGAGTAGGGCATGGGAGAGGGTAGGATAGGGGGGAGAGAAAGAGAGTAGGGGATGGGAGAAGGTGGAATAGGGAGAGATAGATTTTTAAAGTTAGAAAACACCAAATTCAATCATTAGATACACTATTTGAAGGCTTTTTGAACATTCTTTCATTATATTGGAAGCTACCAAACACCAAATTCAATCATTGGATACACTATTTGAAGGCTTTTAAAACATTCTTTCATACTATTGGAAGCCAAAAAATACCAAATTCAATCATTAAATACACTCTTTGAAGGATTTTTGAACATTCTTTCTATAAAAAAAGGTTAGTGCAGTCCATTTTAAATATTCTTTGTTATGATAGATACAAATTTTATTATAATTTGACAAGTTGTTTAATATATAGTGAATTCATTGAAATTTGTATGTTTGAATGAATTGTTATTTGGAAATAGTTAGAAATTTGACAAGTTTTTAAATATATATTGTGTATTCATTGAAATAATTTTAATTTATATATGTATTTGAATGACTTGTAATTTACAAATTTTAAATAATTCAGATGTTTGAATAATTTGACATATAGAAATCAGAGAGAGAGTAGGAGATGGGAGAGCGTGGGATTGGGGGAGAGAGAGTGACTAGGCAATGGGAGAGTAGTGGGTGGAAAAGGAGAGAGGGAGAGAGAGAGAGTAGGGGATGGGAGAGGGTGGGATAGGGGGAGAGAGGGTAGGGGATGGGATAGGGGAGAGAGAGTAGAGGCTGGGAGAGGGTGGGATAGGGAGAGAGAGGGAGGGAGGGAGGGAGGGAGGGAGAGGGAGGGAGGGGGAGAGAGGGAGGGAGAGAGAGAGAGATTTTATACAGTGTGTTTATGCACACTTTATAGTGCATACGCACTATAGTGTGTGCATGCTCTATAGTGTATACATGCTATAGTGTATATGCACTATATGAAAACACAAAAAAATGGTTACAAGGAATGTTTGGTTCCCTACTGACCCATATTCTCTATTTTCTCTATTTTTTGTTCTACTATTCTGATAGAAAACATGAGTTTCATGCTATTGGAAGCTAGAAAACACCAAATTCAATCATTGGATACACTATTTGAAGGGTTTTTGAACATTCTTTCTATAGAAAAGGTTAGTGTAGTCCTTTTAAATATTCTTATTCACTATAGAGATGAATTTCATTATAATTTGACAAATTGTTTAATATATAGTAAAATCATTGAAATTTGTATGTTTGAATGACTTTTTATTAGGAAACTGTAATGCAATAATGAAGAACTATCTTTTGAAGAGGAACAAGAACCACTAATTGGAAAGACAAAGAGAATGAATGAGACTCTTACACTCAAGAAGATAATTGAATTGTGAAGCTACACCATCTTCTTGTATATGCTACTTTAGTATGTTAGAAACACTAAATTAAAATAATCAAAAAGCATTTGCATACTAATTTAACATAACTTCATGAGAGACAAAGTGAAGTCCTCAAATGAGAATATGAGCCATGGATAGGCTCTCTCAATGAGGATGATCACTTGATTTAGAGGTATGTCTAATAGCTAAGATGGCTTGATTATGTATGTATGCTCGAATGCTCAAATGGGCTTCAATAGAGGATTTTTGATAGATTTTGGTGAATGGATTTGATGTAAAAAATGGCTTCTCAAAATGGCATTATGGCTTTACTTTCTAGATTGTGTTAAAATGGCTTGGGAGAGGATTACTTAAATAGGCAAAGGGCTTGAGGGATCAAGGGCTAGGATGCAAGGATGGGAGAAAGCTTATCAAAGGTTTAGATTGAATGAGAAGAGAGCACATGGATTGTGCTTTCTTACATCTAATCAGGGAGTGACACATGTCACAGGGTCATTGGTTAGAGCAAGAAGGGCTGAGGGGCCAACAAAGGAGGCTCAAAGCTCATAAAGACCCTTATAATGGCTTGTAAGAGCAATGAATGAGCTTGTAAGAGTCATTTATGACTTTGTGGGCTTCATAAAGTTTTATGGTTGGGATATTTGTGAGAGAGTTGAGATATTTTGACTTGGGTTGGATTAAGAAAGTCTTAAGCTTGACTTAGGAATGTGCAAATGATTAAGGCTTGGATTAGGCTTGGATTAAGATTAGATTAAGCTTGTTAGAGATGGGCAAGTGGATGGCATTTAATGAGGGTGGGTGAAGGAGGAGATATTTGTTGGCTTTGGCTTGGGTTAGCAAGTCTCAACCCATGTTTAGGGAATGCGACAAGGTTAGGGGGGGATTAGGATTAGGGTCAAAGATAAGGATTGACATCTACTAGAAGAGTCTAGGCTTTGGATGAGGATGAAGACTTTCTAGAAGAGTCTAGAACTTCCTAGGATGAGGATAAATAAAGTTTTTAGGAAATAAATAAAGTTTTATTTATTTCAAGGGTTTGGGTTGAGGATATATTTATCAAAATATTTTTAATAAACATGAGGATTAATATTTAATCTTAATTAAATATTTTGAGTTGGGATTAGGGGTAGGAAATGATGGGATTAGCCTTTAATTGAAATTAAAGAAGGATTAGAAGATTTTGGAAGAGGTTAGTGGTCTTAAGAAAATTGGCCAAGTTTTGGGCAAAAAATAAATAAATTATTTATTTTGGGAGTTTTGGTTAATTTATTAATTAAATAATTAATAAATAAAGAAATAATGTTTAAATAAGATTTAAACATTTTTGGGAGGGATTCCTTAATCAAATATTTTTAATTAAGATAAAGGGATTTAATGGCATAAAAATAAATAAATAAATAAAATAATTAATTAATTAATAAATGATGTTGTCATCAGGGACTTTTTTAGAAAATAAAAATACTTTATTTTCTAAAGGATTTTTTAGGTGTCTACATTTTGCCCCTCTTTGACATAGTGTTGAGATAATACTATTTCAAAGAAGTTTGAATATAAATGACACGAGGAAGATGTTTTAGCAACAAAGTTGCCCCAATCTTGGATAAGAAGGAGAGACTAGACTATGAGATGCCCCCTCAAGAAGGAAGCATGGAGAGAAAATGAGGCTCGACGACTTCTTGAAAAATGCAAAAATTCGAGATAAGCAAGGAGACTCAGATTGGCAAAGAAAAGGGGCTGAATTAGCTCAAACTCTCACTATGGGAGAATGATAAAGGAGAATCAGATGCACAAGATGAAGCAAGCTTAAGAGTTTAGAGAAGGTGGAGGATGATGGAACAGAATGCTATAAAAAGGAATCCAGGATAGGGAGAAAGATGAGGGGATTATAAAGTTGATGCAATAGGATTTCAAAGAGTTAGATTGGCAGAAGATGGGTTTCAGAGATCCCTAGGACTAGGATTATGGATCTCGAAAGATGACGCTTGGTGGATTGATTGGATTGGTGGATCCCTAAGACTAGGATTGTAGATCCCTAAAGCTAAAAGTGAAGATTGATTCTGAGAGATACAGTTACACAAGCTAGGGTAGGAGAGATAGATGCTGGATATGGATGGGGGATAATGGAGATGAAGGGAATCCATTCAAGCTTTTTGAGCAGGGGGATACTTCAAAGAGAAGTACCACCATGTAGTTGAGCACTAGATTTGCTATAGGACTATTGGTTAATTGCCAAGGTTACCAAGAATATCAAGGCCATGTCACCAACCGTCCAAAGGACTGACGAACTAACTTGAAACAAACACACAAGGATTGCCCCATCATCACACATGAAACCTGGAGGAAACAACATGGAACTGACACTAGGTAACCCACAAGCAAAAAAGAAACAAATGAAAGACTTGATCAAAACCGTACGCTCAGAGTGCCCCATTCGTAGCATACCATGATATGGAAGATCATGACAACCTTGAGGAGGGAACAAAAAGATTGCTTGGAAAAAAAAACTTCAAGACCCAAAAGGGAAGATTCCAAATCAAAAGAAAGCAAAAATCCAAAAGAGAACCATTTGCCAATGAGATGGGTAGGATGAGGTACTAATGGATCAAGATCAAACATGAGAAAAACTATATCCTGCAAGGATCTATTGGAGAGCACCTAAGCTAGTGGATTTGGATTAGTGATGCACTTGGCAAGCTAAACTAAGAAGGATAACACTTTGATGACAGGAGATCTAGCTAAAGGATGCATTGGAATAGCTAACCAAGATGTGCGATGTGTGCAAGATGTTGATCAAGGATGAACTGGCATGAACACTAGATAGATACAATGGTACTAAGCTAAAGAGGATGCACACACTGAAAGACCAAGATATGGTACAAATGTAAAAGTTATTTTGGACAAGATTGGATATACAAGCTATGATACAAGTGTTGGATACAAGATTATTTACAAGCTATACAGGAGCTCTGGATGATAAGATAGCGGGATGGCTCAAGTTGGTGCAAGATGCAGAAGCTAAGGATGAGGTGATAGTGGAAGATATGGATTTGGTAGGATGCATCCAATGATGCTGATAGATGTGCGACCAAGGATGGGGACAATGCTAAGGTTGGTGGTAGCTGAGCTGATAGATGGCACTAGAGTGAATGGCTAATGAGAGGATGACATTGGATTTGCATGAGGATAGCCTAGAGTAAGATACCAATGACAAGGGAGGATGGACAAGACAAGATCTCCAAGGAATACAGTGCCCCCAGTCAGAAGATGACATACAGAAGGAAGTCTTACGATGGATGTGATAGGATTGAAGCTAGGATTGAAAAGTTGAAGGCGCTAGGGAGATGGATGATAGATGGGATGATGGGGTGAGGTTGCAGAAGATAAGTGGATAGTGATAGATAAAATTTGGAGGATGAAAGATAGGTGGATAAATTGGAAGATGGAGTTGGATGTCAAGATGTGACCAAAAACATAAGGATGATAGGCTAAGGTAGGGATGACTGGATTACGCATGACACTTGTTTGCCAAGTTTTCATCATGGTACTTGTCCTAAGCGCTTGAATTGCCAAGTTTTCACTAGTGGATGCTTTATTTTTCTTTGTTTTTTTGACTTTTTGACTTTGGACTTAGCTGGAATGATTTTGGCTTTCTTTAGCTATTTTTTGGCTTTTTTGGGATTTTTCACTGGCTGTTGGAATGTTCAATTTTGTTGCTAGCTGTTGGTACACCAGATGTGTGATTTATGCAATAGATCGGATTAGATGGGATTGATGGTAGGAGATGGAGGGATGAAAAGGCTGGAAAGGAGCATGAGATGGGGATGCTTGCAGGATCAACATTGGCACATGTTGGGACGAGTGTGAAAAGAGCATATGGGGATAGATGGTAGATGCGAGCTTGATGGAGGATTTGTGGAAGTGCGCTTGGGGATATAGGCACCTAAGATGGAGTTAGGAGATGGGGGACACGAGTCACTAGATGGGGGATTAGCAATGGTGGATGCCATTATGCATTGGGTTTCAACTTTTTTCTTTGGGATCCACATGGTTTTGGATTTTCTTTTCATAGGCTTTTGCATTGTTTTGCATTCTTTGATTGGATTTTGCCTTTTTGGAGTATGTCTTTTAGAATAGACATATGATTGCCTAGGATGTGGATTTTTAGCTTTATGCATTTTGAAGTTGGCATTCACATTGTTGTGGTAAGCTTTGGGAAGATGGTTAGGAGAAGCTTTGTGAGATGGAGAGGATATGGAAGAGCGTGTAGGGGGATGATGATGGATGATGTGCCTTGATATGTGCCTTTGTTGATCTTGTGTAGGAATGGATGGAATAGGATTTTTATGATGGTTGATAGGAGGATGGAGGATGGTAGATTTTGGGACATAGGGACCCAAAATGGATTTAGTGGATGAAGGGGGGATATGGTGGGTTGTTTTAAGTTGCAAAGATGGTGGAGGGGGGATGACATAAGATTTCTTGAAGGAATGATGGGAGGTTGGCATGGTGGGCCTGGAGATAGGCTTGGTTTGGGGATGGTGTGTACCAACACTTTTAGATAGTGAGCCTTTAGATACATATCCAAGACCATGAAATCTTGGATTCTTTTGTGCAATAATAGGCTTTTTGATTCCTTGCTCTTGTGGTTCTAAACCTTGATCTTGATAATGCCATTGATTGAGCATTTGAACGAGCTAAGGAAACTTTTTGCTTGTAGAAAATGGTAGAAGTGATTCATTAGGTGTACTACAACAGGGAGATACTATTCTTAATTCTTTTTCTGAGAGTGGGCCACCATGAATGAATGTAAGTGAACCAAGAGGGTAGATTATAGATGGTGGAATAGCTTGGATAGGTGGTAAGATGGAAGCATGGAGCGAAGGAGATGGTAGGATAAGATCTTGATTTAGTTGATGGGATGAAAATATATCCTGCAGTAGAGGAGGTATGGCTTGAGGTTTTGGAGATGGAGGGGATGGTGACTACACTATGGATGGAAGACATGGTACGATGATATCTTCATTTATGCTTTGGGGGATGTCAACATGCTTTTAGGCAGGATCTTGATAGGATTGGATTGGAGTAGATGGTGTGATAGGAGGTGAAGGGATGGATTCTTCAAAGGCAGTGGATGGATAGATGGGAGATTTGGTAGTGGAGATGGGCGAGTAGAAGATGGATGCATAAGGGTTATTACGAGAGATTTGGGAAATGCTTGGAGGTGATGTGGATCAGATTTGGAGAGATTTGATAGGTGGTAGGATTTTGATGCTTGCAGGAAGTGGAAGGATTTTAAGCAATTTGATGGATGGTATGGGGATGATAGCTATGGGAGATGGAGGTGATATTATAGATGAGGAAGCTTCATCATTGACTACTTCACATGGTTGGATTAGATGACATGTCTTATCGACAGAAGATTCCTAGGAGACTTGTGTGTCAGAGGTGGAGGTGGTGGATTGACAGGAATAGCTGGTGTGATGGGGTTGGAAGATTGGAAGCTTGGTTGATTGGGTGATGGAGGAGAAGCTAGGATATGAGATGGCATGACTAGATAGTTTGGAGGAATGCTTGGATTTTGGGGGATGGTTGGCAGAAGGCATCTAAGGCTCTCAAGGTACCTATCATAGTCAACAAGATTTTCATCATCATTGGAATAGGATGTAGTGAGAGAAAGGACAATGCAACCAAACTCATCATGATAGGGTTGGGATTTCATGTTTTGATGATGAGTTGGATAGGGATGGGGTCTTGCATATGGATGAACACGAAAGCTCATGGTTGGGTTTGGATTAAGCGTAGATTTTGGATTGGCTAATGAAAGATTTCCTAGGGAGAGTCAAAGTTACACGACAGACCTAAGGAGGATTGGCTAGAGATTTTTGGCTTTTCTGTGGATGGAAGACTTCAAGGGTATGTTATCAAAAAGTGAGAGTTTTGCTTTCCTATGTGCAGGATTGATGGCTTTTGGTGTCAACTTGAGGATAGACAAATGATCCTATGGGCATGACACGAGATTGACCACTTGTAGATCCCAACCTTTAGTATAAGGTGATGAGGGATGACAAGTGACAAGGCTAGATTACCCTAGACAAATCTCCTTGGGGAGATTGAGGGATTTAGATAGATTGATTAGATAGCAAACTCTGGCAGAGTAACAAAAATTCCTTAAAGGCTTGGGTGATTTTGGATTGGGTTGCTAGCTGGCTGGGGGGATGATTTGGATGGACTTTGGATTTGGGATTATTCTAAAGAAAAGAACTAGATAGATTCAGTTGCGACAGGAGAACTTGGATGATTTTTTGATGAGGCAGTGACTACACTAAGTATGCCTTGAACTAGGAGATTTCTACTTTTATGAAATTTTGACCAAAGTTGGCAAACATTCATTCAAAAGCTATGAACAAACAAGCAGACAAAAGTTTGGATCAAGCATGTCAAACACACCAACATCCTAGGAAGCTTTCTACAAGGATGAAATTTGGTTTAGCTAGGGAGTCCTCGATATACACAAGGTACATGAGGCCCAAATCCATAGATGAAACCAAAAAGATGTCACACAATTGAGAAGGAGTAGTAACCCACTTCTTCTCTTTCACTTTTTAAGGGTATAAAGTTCCTTGAGGCTTAGCCCGAGTGACAAAATTTTGATCCTAAGAGAGGTGTCTTTGGATTCACTTCTCGATCTTTATACTGTGTCAAAATGCTGGAGTTGAGGTCATCTCAAGGGGTGATAAAATCTCTGAGCAGGCCTCCTAAAACTTAAACAAGATTTTGGATCCTAATCTTATGCACCCAAGATGGCCTCAAAAGATGACAAGGGGAGAGAAGACTTGGATGATCTTGGGCTAAAAGATAGAGTTCTTTTCCAATTGATGCTTAAGTTTTTTGATCTAGACTTTTTGAAAACACACGTGATTAAGATGTAAAGGTTCAATTCTAATTTGAAATACACCAACAAAAGAGAAGTGATCAAAGAATGAATACACAAATGAGAGTTAGGGTCAACAAGAAAGTAAACTCGCGCGCCCGGAGGCCCTCCACGTCAAGTATCGATTAATTTCCTTTAAGGCATTCAAGAGTTGGTGTTTGTTCATTTTAAGGCCAAAACAAAGATGTGTGTAAAGCTCGATTTCAAGTAGGCTCGAAGGCCCTCCACGTCAATATTTGTTCAATTTTTATGCCCAAATAAAGTGTTAGCGAGACTAATGTGCATTCAAAAAAATTTCTATTTTAGAAAAACTATTAAAAACTCAAGTGAGTGGAATTTAATTTTTGTGGAGCACTTAACACCTTCTTAAGTAGACCCATCCCCATATATGGCACTGATATTGTAACCAATGGTTAGAATGATGGGTGATTAAAGAGGGTGAGTCCAACAAAAAATTCACTAAAAGTGTTTTTATTTTTTTTTTATAACTTAGAAAGTTTCTAAAATGTGGATTCTTTTTATGCCCCAAAAGATGATTATTTGATCTATGGCATTCAAGATTGGATTTGTTGTTTTAATCATGCATTCATAAAAAAAAAAAAAACTTGATTTTAATCCATGGAACTCAAGAGTGATTTTAACAACATGCATTCAAAGACAAGTGATTAAACATTCAAGTTTTTTCTTTTGAGCATTCAAGATTGAGATTTTGCGTGTTGTTTTAAGAACTTTGAAGTGCTTTGTTTTAACTTTAGATCATTCAAGATTGTTTTGGACTCAAAAGTGAAAATGACTCTTTGGACTTTGGTTTTCATTCAAAAGAATTTGCATACTAATTTAACATAACTTCATGAGAGACAAAGTGAAGTCCTCAAATGAGAATATGAGCAATGGATAGGCTTTCTCAATGAGGATGATCACTTGATGTAGAGATGTGTCTAATAGCTAAGATGGCTTGATTATGTACATATGCTCAAATGGGCTTCAATGGAAGATTTTTGATAGATTTTGGTGAATGGATTTGATGTAAAAAATGGCTTCTCAAAATGGCATTATGGCTTTACTTTCTAGATTGTGTTAAAATGGCTTGGGAGAGGATTACTTAAATAGGCAAAGGGCTTGAGGGATCAAGGGCTAGGATACAAGGATGGGAGAAAGCTTATCAAAGGTTTAGATTGAATGAGAAGAGAGCACATGGATTGTGCTTTCTTACATCTAATCAGGGAGTGACACATGTCACAGGGTCATTGGTTAGAGCAAGAAGGGTTGAGGGGCCAACAAAGGAGGCTCAAAGCTCATAAAGACCCTTATAATGGCTTGTAAGAGCAATGAATGAGCTTGTAAGAGTCATTTATGGCTTTGTGGGCTTCATAAAATTTTATGGTTGGAATATTTGTGAGAGAGTTGAGATATTTTGATTTGGGTTGGATTAAGAAAGTCTTAAGCTTGAATTAGGACTGTGCAAATGATTAAGGCTTGGATTAGGCTTGGGTTAAGATTAGATTAGGCTTGTTAGAGATGGGCAAGTGGATGGCATTTAATGAGGGTGGGTGAAGGAGGAGATATTTGTTGGCTTTAGCTTGGGTTAGCAAGTCTTAACCCATGTTTAAGGAATGTGACAAGGTTAGGGAGGGATTTGGATTAGGGTCAAAGATAAGGATTGACATCTTCTAGAAGAGTCTAGGCTTTGGATGAGGATGAAGACTTTCTAGAAGAGTCTAGAACTTCCTAGGATGAGGATAAATAAGGTTTTTAGGAAATAAATAAAGTTTTATTTATTTCAAGGGTTTGGGTTGAGGAGATATTTATTAAAATATTTTTAATAAACATGAGGATTAATATTTAATCTTAATTAAATATTTTGAGTTGGGATTAGGGGTAGGAAATGATGGAATTAGCATTTAATCAAAATTAAAGAAGGATTAGAAGATTTTGGAAGAGGTTAGTGGTCTTAAAGAAATTGGCCAAGTTTTGGGCAAGAAATAAATAATTTATTTATTTTGAGATTTTTGGTCAATTTATTAATTAAATAATTAATAAATAAGGAAATAATGTTTAAATAAGATTTAAACATTTTTGGGAGAGATTCTTTAATTAAATATTTTTAATTAAGATAAAGGGATTTAATGGCATAAAAATAAATTAATAAATTCAATAAATAAATAAATAATAAATGATGATGTCATCAAAGATTTTTTCAAAAAATAAAAATACTTTATTTTCTAAAGGATTTTTTAGGTGTCTACACTTCCAATGCATATCATCATGTCATGTTGAAGAGACACTAATTTCTACATCTGACGATGTACACACTCCATCATGTCATGTTAAAGGAATAGCATCAACATATCAAGTAGGTGATATTCCATCTTTTGCATCCTAGTGACAAGGCACATCATCTGTGGTTCAAGGTACGCAAAACACTCAAACTTATGTTGATGTTCAAAATGTTGAGGGAATAGAATATATTGTAACACCTTTTAGAATTAATTTAGAAGACCAAAATATTTGAACGATATTGATACTAACATCTTGAAATCAATGCCTGAGAAGATTAGCAAGCACACTTGTCAAAGAAAAGTTAATCATATGTGGAGATTATTCTTTGAAGAATTAAATATTATAGGTCAGTGCCAATTATTTTTTGAAATGATAAGGAGTTTAAAATTTTTGCCCATCATGAAGATTCTTGGGCTAAGAATGATGCATGATTCAAATGAAAAAAATATTGTAAAGAATCTAATGAATGCATATGAAAAAGTGGGTTCTAAATCACACACCAAAGATAGTAAGATCACAAGACACATGATTACATAAAAAATAGTGAGTATCCAAATGAAGAAAGCTCAACTCATGAGAAATACAAGAAAAATATTGAAAATTAGTAGAGATACTCTAAGGAGAGCCATGGTAAGGTGTGAGATATTGGAAGATCCAACAAAAATGTTGTTATGGACATTTAGCGGTAGACTACCATGAAAAGATAAAGAAATTAGTGAAGCTTTGAAATCATTGATTGAAGGATTTTGGACAAATAACACAAGTATTTCTCCTAATCAAAGAGATGTTGTAAGAAAGAGGATTAATAGTCAAAATCACAACCCACATGTGAAACATTTTTTGGACTCAACTCAAACACAATTTTTTATAAAATTTATTGGTATGTATCCTCAAATTTGAATAAGTCAAAGATTTTTGAGATGGGAAAACCTTTATATGTGAAGATAAATCAAACATATGCAACTTGTTGTTGAAGGATACATATTGAATTTTCTATCCATTTTAATATTTTTATGCATATATGTGTATTTTTTCATTCTAAGTTTTTTTTGTAAGATTTGACATGAATGGGACACCTAGGTCTTCAAGGGAATTCATATCCAACATTTTATGTGAAATAGGAGACAATCAACAATTTTACATGACATCATGCTTATTTTGTTGTTCCTTGCAACTTTTATCAACTTGTGAACATATGGATAGTACACATGCAATTGGATATGAAATAGTAGATTACAAAAAATATAAGACAGTGACATATGCTCTAAAAGATGGGAAATGGGGTAAAATATATGATTTAGTCATTGAAATGATTCTAGTGTATGAGTTTATTAATATTTTTCATGAAAAGATTATTTATGAGTATGCAAGGCATACAAATAGAGATCAATTGATAGATTTGTAATTCAAGTTGGGCAATGATACATTTCCACTAGATACCATTGTTTTAGTTGTAGACTTTGTAGAGAACTACGCACTACAAATGCAAAATGAAGTGCAAGAAAAGTATTATACTTCTCAATAAGCTTCCATATTTGTTCACATAACATTCATGCATTCACCTACAAGTACAAAGGATGATAAAAGATATTGAGGGAGTGCCATTTTTACATCAATGATGATCAATTACATTCTACAGAGTTTGTACATGGTTGTTTTCGACTATTTTATGGAGATTTGGCTAACAAGAGCATACCATATGGCCAGAACATTATTTGGCTAGACAATTGCACATCTCAATTCAAGAAAACATAGATGTTCTATTAGTTGAGTGGGATGCATACATTGTCTACAATTTAATATATGTGGAATTTCATAGAGGCTAGTTATGGAAAGTGAGAGCACGATGGTGTAGGCAAATGCATCAAAAGAGCCTTAGCTTCTGAAGAACTAAAGTACAGAGATGGAGCAATATTTACAAATGCAAAATCCATCATCTAGTGGTGTAACACTACAATGGGTCCAGGTAAGGAAGGTGAGTCTATAGTTCATAGATGTTTTTAGTTGATAGATAATACTAATTGCACCATATGAGGATTGTTGCACACTGGCAGGATCAAGTGAGTTGCAATATTTTAGAAGCTCTAATGTAGGTTCATGGAGTATCCACATATGAAAAAATGACATGCTATTTTCCATCATGTGTTGAGGAAAATTGGAATGAGTGTGTGTCAACTAAATTGGTGGATAAATAGGATATGAGTTTTGGACCCAACTGACACCTATCATCCCCCACAAGAATTGGAAATGGTAGAGATGGATTCATCCATTGACTTTGACCTCTTGTTTGATCTAATGCAACTTGGTTATATATATATATATTCATTCAATATGTAACTTTATAACTTTTACCTAAGTATTTGCTAAATTAATGACCACATTTTGAATATTTATCATTGTAGGTCATGTTTTTGCTATTATTGCACCTGAAGACAATGAATAAGGGACAAATTATTATTTGTGTCATTGTATTGAGGCTATTTTTTTTTTGGATTACTCAGTTATAGATTGTAAAGGTTTAGAGTACCATATAGGTGTGGTGGTTGTATCTAGCACATGGCTTAGACGATATTCTATGAAGAACCCTAACTTGTGGTTATTTGAGGATTGACAAACAAAGAGGAAGATCCTTAATTATTTAAAACTTGTTATCACGTCAAATGTGCACTTGATAAAATATGGTGGAAAACAACATAATAAGACTCTTTCAAAGGTTTGCAAGTTAGACCATGAGGCAATACTTGAAACATTAAGAAGTAGAGCATATCCAATTGGTTCATTAGATTGGATATAATTAAAAAAACATGGAATCCTAAAGTAAAATGTTGTTAGGTTTGGGAAACTAAGGTATTTGGTGACCTAATAGGTCCTAGTGTTGGAAGTCTTTAGAACAACTAAGAGGGGTGGTGGTTGGGGGGGGGGGGGGTGGTGTGGTGAATCAGTTATCCAAGGTCTAGATGTATGCACCCATAAAATTATGCAATCACCTCAAACTTGTAGGTTACTATCAATCAACTTGTAGAAATGTAAAGCATGAAACATAATAGATTCATCAACACACTTGACACAATGATTTACGTGGAAACCCAATTTGGGAAATACCACCGGTAACATGCTACTCCTTTTCACTTTTTTGAAGTGATGCCCTATGAAAGACCAACCATATTAAAGGTTACAATACACACTGTTAAATGTGACCCTGATAAAGGATTTCAATCAGCCTATTATGAATGAGCCTTGTTAGAGGACTTTAGGCCATTCACTTGTAATGCCACCCAATTAAAGGATTTACAAATGACTATTTGGTCAACCTTAATCAAAACGATTTACCCTAGACTGATACAATTATTAGAGAGTAACAATAAATCTTTGATCTAATACAACTTACACATTCTCTTGTAGATTAAAAATCTCTATTCAATCATCTATTCTACCTAGCATTCATATTTTGCAGCTCTAATAGCTTGTTCACCCTTCAAGAATTCATTTGATTAAGCCTTCTTACTTAACATGCCAATGCAAGCTCTTCTTTTAGGTCACTTGATGGAGCAAAATCCTTAACTCCTTCTCTTCCTTAGGTTCTTGCACATGAAAAATTTGATTCACAACCAGACATTCCTATAAATAATAGATTAGGATATTTTTCCACTTATTTTCCATCATCCAAATTAGGTTTCAGATAGATTAGGTAGGATAAAATGTATCTACCCCATTTCTTATATCTCCTCCTACTTGTATTCACCTAAAAATGGTTTACCTCAAATTTTGTACCACCAGCTCATTATCCATATCTTCCACCTAGTTCACAAAATTCAAGAAAATAAACTTGTTAGCTTAGATTCAATAGATCTTCAATCTTTAAAATAATGCAACAGCTCAACATCATGAACCTTTTGATGCTCAACACATACTGTTTTGCTTGACATCAACTAAAGTTTATTGATGCTTAACATCAACCAAACTTTACTCAACATCAACTGTCTTTCTCGGCATCTATTAGAATTTTCTTTTACTTACCTCCAATTGATTTTCTATTCAGCTTGCATTGACTTTTCTCGGCACCTACTATCCACTCGATCAAGCTTGGTAGACAAACTTTGTGTAACTTATTATTCTAAACTTTTTAAGTGTAGTGAACATTTGTAACCCTAAGTAGATTATCAATACATCATGTCATCAATGTCTTAACTGATCCTTGAACTTCATTACATAATCATAACTCAAGAATTCCTCTAGGTGCTTTTGTTACATCTTATTAATCAAATCCTCTTCATCAATAATCTAAGTGATTGTACTTGGATCTTATGTAGTTTTCTTACCAAAAAATAGGAGGTTTGACACTAGTGACAAAACAATGATTGAAACATGTAGTCTTCTTCAATAATCCCCCTTTTTCAATAATCTCTTTCAACAATGAATTTTTTCAATTAGATCTCAACAATCTCTCTCTTTGGCATTGATAGCAAACTAAATTGATCAACCAAGTTAATCAAATGATGAACATCTTGTTCAACCAAACTAACTAGGTTAAGATAATATGACAATACCAAAAAGAGAACTTGTATCAAAATGTTCTGCCTCTTATCAGCAACTTCCATCTTTTGATTAGGTCACACAATTCTTTCTTATAACTCCCTTTGAGTTCCTTCTTGTATCTCCCTCTTACTAGGTAGATTAGGATTTCTCCCTCTTTCTTATATTCTTTAATATCTTTTTCATCATACATGTGTTTTTTTCTAATATGATGATCAGTAACATTCTTCATCTCTTTGACAATAATCTCTTGATACTTCCCTCTTGATACTATTGATCAAGAATATCTCCCTCAACATTTATACTAGTTTGATCAGTAGAATATCTCCCTCTATGAATATATGTTCTAGCTTTGATCTATCTCCCTTTTGATCAATAAATCTCTCCCTCTTTTCTGGTTCTTGATCAATATCTCACTATCTGTTTTGACTCTTGATTAGTAGAATATCTCCCACTTTGACAATAGTACCAAAGACATATTCCAAAAACTTGTTATCTTAAAAGCATGTAGATATAGGCTTTTGCAGTTTCTTCAGTTTCTCCCTCTATCACCTTGCTTGTGACTATTTTGAAGTTTCAACTCTATGATTACTTTAGGGAGCTCCTAAAGTAAGATCCTCTACATCAATTTTTAACATATGAACATCAACTTGTTTGATGCAGGGAACTCCTCTTGTTACTTAGATAGCCTTTGATAGGCTTATCACCCCTAGTTTACCTTTTAGATACTCATGAGCATCCTTAGGTAATGGTTTTGTGAAAATATTAGTAATTTTCTCCTTTGTGTTGACATATGCTATCTTCACCTCTTTATCTTGAAATAGCTCTCTCAAGTAATGATACTTGATTGAAATGTGCTTAGTCTTTGTGTTTGTCAGTAGATTCTTTGATATATTGATAGCACTTGTATTATCACAATAAAGTATAACTAGTTCTATGATCTCTTCCTTCATTCCTTTGAGTAACTGTTTGATCTATACAATGTTTGTGCAATTTATAGTAGAAGCAACATATTCAACTTCAGTAGTAGATTGTGAAGTACAACTTTGTTCCTTGCTAGTCCATGTAACTAGTCTCTTGCCTAAGAAAAATGCTCCTTCACTTGTGCTCTTTCTATCATCAATTTTTCTAACCTAATTAACATTAGTGTAGGATCTCAATTCAAACTTATCATTCTTCTTGTATTATAGACCAAACTCTTCTATTCCTTTTAGATATCTCATTATTCTCTTCACAGCCATTAAGTGATTCTCCGTGAGATTAGCAGACAATCTTGCAAATATCCCTATAGACAATGCAATATCAGGTCTACTATGTACTACAAATTGAAATTTTCCAATCATAGACTTGTATAATGTTTGACTCACTTTAGTTGAATCATCATTCTTTGACAACTTATGTCCTGTCACCATAGGTGTACTTACTAGTTTGGAATCCTCTAATCCAAAAGTTTTCAATATCTCCTTGACATACTTTGATTGAGTGATGTATATACCATACTTCATCTGATATATTTGCAAACCCACAAAAAATTTAATCTCTTCAAATATAGACATTTCAAATTATTGCTTCATCTAATTTAAAAAATCCTTACATAAAGCATCTTGACCTCCAAATATGATATCATCAACAAATATTTCAGATGACAAAATACCTTTTCCTTTCTCAGTCTTTATGTATAGATTGTTGTTATCATTAGTCCTTTCAAATCCAATCTTCACAAGATAAGTATGAAGTCTCTCATATCACGCTCTTGGTGCTTGTTTCAAACCATATAGAGCTTTGTGAAATCTACATACCATGTTCTTCTTGTTATCATTAACAAAACCTTTTGGCTATTCTATATAAACCTCTTCCTCTAATATGCCATTTAGAAATGTAAATTTAACATCAATCTAATAAACTTTAAAACCTTTGTATGTAGCATAAGCAAGTAGAATTCTAACTTCTTCCATTCTAGCAACAAGGGCAAATGTCTCCCCATAGTCAATTCATTCTTCTTGTGCATATCCCTTCCAAACTAATCTTGCTTTATTTTTTGTGACTTCACCATTTTCATCTAGATTGTTTCTAAATACCAACTTGGTGTCAATCACATTTTTATCTTCTAGTCTAGGAACTAGACTCCATGTTTTGTTTTTTTCTATTTGTTCAATCTCTTATTCCATGTCTTTATACCAGTTAACTGTTAGAATTGCTTTAGAATAACCAAGGGGGAGGGGGTGGTTTGGGTTGAATTAATTATTCAAGGTCAAAATAGTGAGTCCATTCAACCATTCATTCATCCAAGCTTTAACTTATCTAATCAGCAAGTTACTGTAAATCAACATGCAAGTATAACACATAAGAAATCAACACATAACACAATGATTTAGGTGGAAACCCAATTTGAGAAAAACCACCAGTAAAGTGCTACTCAATTCTCACTCTTTTGAAGTGATGCCCTATGAAAAGCTTACATGTTAAAAGCTTACAACACACTATTAAATGTTACTAACCACCCTATTAGAAGTGGGCCTAGTTAGAGGACTTTAGAACATTCACTTGGAATGCCACCCTGTTAAAGGATTTACAAATGGCTATTAAACCAACCTAAGTTGATAGGATTTCTAGATCTAATACAATTGCTAGACAGTATTATAAAATCTTGACCTAACTACAAAATAAAACTTATCTTGTAGATCTCAGATCACTTCTCAGCTCATACCCTTACCTGGCCTTCAATCTTTGCAACTCTGACAACTTGCCCTCCTTTCAAGCTTAGTCTCCTTGAGTCTCCATGTTCAATGTAATAGTGTAGTCATGTCTTCATGACCACTTGTAGAAGCAGAGCCTCTATGCTCTTCCTTCTCCTAGATGTCTCCTCCTTGACACCCTTCTAACCACTTCGTAGATTTGGCTCTTCAACAACAACAATATCAGCATCTATTTTCTTCTTGGTCTATGATTCCTTAAATAGAAGTCTTGGAGTTCCTTTTTTCGCTCGATTATTCCATTCTTTAATTTCAATTTGTATGGATTAGGTAGGATTTATTGCATCTAACCCATATTCTGTTTACTCTAGAAACTTCTTGAATAATCCTTTAGAATTTGCCTAAAAATGATTTACATAGGATTCTATACCACCAGCTCATCATCCTTATCTTCAAACTCATTCAAAAAATTCAATGTAACCATTACATCAGCTCAAATTTAGTGAATCTTCATCATTTGAAGTAATGCAGTAGCTCGACACTATTGAAATACTGGTGCTCGACACATACTATGTTACTCGACATCAACTGTGTTTTTCTTGATGCTCGGTACCCGAGGATCACTTGGCACCAACTAAATCTTTTCCTGATGCTTGACACCTAATCTTCACTCGGCACTAACTAAGAATTTTCTTGATACTCAACACCTGATCTTCACTTGGCACCTAAAGACCACTCAACACACACTAGAATTTTCTATTACTCAGCTCTAACTAGGAATTTTCTCAGCTTCAACTAACATGCTTAGCATCCACTAATGATCTAAGTTTGAGCTTTGCATACCACCTTGTTACAACTTCTTCCTCCATTGTTTCTAAGTGTGACCAATATTTTTATGCTTGAGTATGTCATCAATACATCATTTAACCATTTTCTTAACTGATCCTTGCACTTCATTACAACATCATAACTCAACGTTTCCCTTAGGTTCTCTTATTACATTTTGTTGATCAAATCCTCTTCATCAATCAAATAAGTGATAGTACTTGGATCTTATAAGAAAATTTCATCCCTACAAATAGTAGGTTTGAATTAAATGACAAAACAATGATTGAAATCATTCTTTTACAACAATCTTCCATTTGTAACAATCTCCCTCTTTGATATTCAACAATGAGTTTTTTCAATCAAATTTCCAACAATCTCCCTCTTTGGTATTGATGGCAAACCAAACTAACCAACCATCAAAATCAACTATTCAACCACAAGCTTTATCAGGTTAGAACAGTAAGTCAAATGCCAAAAAAGTAAATTGTAACTTCACATCTCCTTCTACTATTCTAATTGCTTCATTTCAGGTTCTCCCTCTTTGCTGTTGTTTCCTTGTTCTTTGTCTTTCTCCCTCTGTATTGCTCATCTTCTACTATTCTAATCAACATCTCACAAATTCTCCTTGTTGATCAATTTTTTGCTATTTCTCCCTCTTGATCCTTCTCTTGTTGATCAGTTTCAAACATCTTGATGATCAATTTCAAACATCTTCTCCCTGTTTGACAACAATGCCAAAGAAATCTAAGCATCTTGGTATGCAAGTGTAGCTTTTATAGGTTCATTCAATGTCTCCCTCTATCACCTTGATTGTGACTATTTTGTAATGCCAACACTTCTACTACTTTAGGCATGAATCCTAACGTAAACATCATCTGCATCAATGTGTAAAATCTTCAACATTCAACTCATTTGATGCAGGGCATATTTTTTTGTGCTTCAAATAGCCTTGGCTAGGGGTATCTCCACTAACTTACCTCTAAGATACTCAAAAGTATCTTTAGGTAGTTCTTTTGTGAAGATATCAACAATCTGTTCCTTTGAGCTAACATATTCCATCTTCACTTGCTTGTCTTCCACCAACTCTCTTACATAGTGATACTTGATTGCAATATGCTTAGTTTTAGCATGCATTATAGGGTTCTTTGATATGTTGATAGCACTTTTATTATCAAAATAAAGTATCACAGGCTCAGTTACTCATACAATACTAGTGCAATTTATAGCAGCTGCCACATATTTAGCTTTAATAGTGGACTATAAGGTGTAGCTGTTCTTTTTGCTGGTCTATGTAATCAACCTTTTTCCTAAGAAAGTGATCCTCCACTGGTGCTTTTTCTATCATCAATGTTATCTCCCCAATCCGCATCAGTGTAGGCTCTTAGTTCAAATTTTTTACTCCTCTTGTAGTACAAACCAAAGTCATCAGTTCCTTTCAGGTATCTCAGTATTCTCTTCACTGCCATTAAGTGATTTTCTTTTGGATTTGCAAAAAATCTTGATATTATTCCAATAGCCAATGCAATGTTTGGTCTACTATGTACAACATATTGTAGCTTTCCAATCATTGACCTATACAATGTCTCATTTACTTCAGTAGACTCATCATTCTTGGATAGCTTGTGTCCAATTTCCATTGGTGTGCTAACTAGTTTTAATTCTTCCAACCCAAATGTTTTGAGTACCTCCTTGATGTATTTAGATTGAGTCACAAATATGCCATGTTTCAATTGATGTACTTGTAATCCAGCAAAGAATTTGATTTCTCCAAACATTGACATCTCAAACTCATACTTCATTTGATCATCAAAATCCTTACAAAGAACATCTTTTCCTCCAAATATTATATCATCAACAAAGATTTATGATATCAAAATGTCTTTACCTTCTTTAGCTTTTATGTACAAGTTGTTGTTGACATCTATTCTCTCAAATCCTATCTTCACAAGATATTTGTGCAACCTCTTATACCATGCTCTAGATGCTTGCTTCAATCCATAAAGTGCTTTGTGTAGTTTGAAGACCATGTCCTTGTTCTTCTCATCTACAAATCCCTTTGGTTGTTCTATGTAGATATCCTCTTCTAGTATACCATTTAGAAAAGCAAACTTTACATCCATTTGGTACACTTTGAAACCATTGTATGCAGCATATGAAAGTAATGTTCTTACTCCTTCCATTCTTGCAATGGGGGAAAATGTTTCCCCATAATTCAATCCTTCTTCTTGTGCATAGCCTTTGCAAACTAGTCTGACTTTTTTTCTTGTTATCTCTCCATTCTCATCAAGTTTGTTTCTGAACACCTATTTGATACCAATCACATTCTTATCAGCAAGTCTAGGAACTAGAGACCATGTTTTGTTCTTCTCAATCTGATCTATCTCTTCTTCCATGGCTTTATACCAGTCATCATCTTGTAGTGCATTTTTCACTATTTTAGGTTTAATCTTTCTCAACAAACATGATTCATTCCTCAGTCTGTTTCTTATCACTTTTCTAGCATTCTTATCACCAATGATTTGATTTTCAAGGTGATGTCTTCTCACATACTTGGCTAATCTTGGTTCTATCCTTCTTTCCATGTTTGATCCTTTTAGCTTCAGATTCATTTAGTTCTTCTTCATTAGGTATTTCATTATTCCTTGCATTTGTATGGTTTTTAGGATCAAAATGTGCATTTTCTACATTTTACAACTAGGTTTCTGAATGTAACTTGGCATTCATAGGTTGAGACTCAGTAAATACTAAAGGCTATTGTTGATTCCCAACTTGATTTGCAGTATTGTCTTCAACTATCATTCCTTCATAGAACTATACAAAGGATCTATAATCATCTATTTTCTTGGACTCATCAACCTGAACTTCAGCATGCTCATCAAAATTTACATTTGTACTCTCTACAATCTTGTTAGTGTTAGTATTCAAACACTTATATGCTTTGCTTCTAGTGGAGTATCCAAGGAATGTGCCTTCATCACTTTTTGTATCAAACTTTCCATTTCTAGTATCTTTAAGAATATAGCATTTACAACCAAATACTTTAAAATGTTTAACATTAGGTGAGTGACCATACCACAACTCAAAAGGTTTTGCATTTGTACCTTTCTTGACTTGAACTCTATTTAGTGTGTAGACTATAGTGCTTATAACTTCTCTCTAGTACTTTAGTGCAATATTTTTCTCCATCATCGAGGTTCTAGCACAATTAATTACTGATCTATTCCTTCTTTCAACAATACTATTCTGTGGTGGAGTTCTTAGTGTTGATGTTTTCCTTTTGATACCTTTGTCATTGCAAAATATTTCAAATTCTTTTGATGTGAACTCACCTCCTCTATTTGACTTTAGGCATTTCATGTTCTTTCCTAGTTCCTTCTCAACTCTGGCCAAGTATCACTTAAACATTTGAAATGCATCAGATTTTTGGTTTAAAAACATAGCAGTCATCATCCTAGAATAGTCATCTACAAATAGCATTATGTATCTATCTCCTAGGTAGCTTTGTACTTCTATTGGACCACATAAGTCTGTATGGACTGGTTTTAGTACTTCATTGGAAGTGTATGTTTTTCTTTTGAAACTAGACTTAGTCATGTTCCCTAGTTGACATTTTTTACACATTGTGTTTTTAGGTTTCTTTAACTTGGGCAGCCCTCTGACCTTCTTCTTCTTGCTGATGCTAATTAGATTATCAAAGTTAACATGACACAATTTTTTATGCCACAACCACACATCATCAAGTCTAACAACAAGACATGTTGCATCTTCCATATCTAGGTAAAATAGATCACTCCTACTTTTTTAATCTTTTCCTATTATATTTCCATAAGTGTCATAGATTTTAGCAATTTTGTTTCCAAATTCAACTTTGCAACCTACATTGCCTAACTGTGATACACTCAACAAGTTGTAGTTCAATCCTTCAACATAGTATGCATTATCACATGAAATTTTCTTTGTAAGCTTAATAGAACCTTTTCCTTTAATTTGACATGGGGCATCGTTACCAAATCTAACACTATTTCCATCATATTGAGTAAAGGTAATGAACTTACTTTTATCTCCTGTCATGTGATGTGAGCATCCACTGTTAATGATCCACTTGTCATTCTTGTTCACATAAGTAATCAATGTTGTTGCTTCATCTTCTTCTTGATCTGATTCATCCTTCATGGCTACATAGACTACTTCTTCAACAATGTAGCATCTCTTACCTTTTTCCTTGTAGTTTTTGCTATCATCTTCTTTCTTATTCCTATACTTGTTTTCTTCTTTGTAGTTCTTCTTCAGTGTAAATCTTGCATCAATATGACCTACTTTATTGCAATTGAAACATATTATGGGGAGCAAATTTCTTAAGTATTTTCTGATTGTAGTTTCTTCTTCTAATTGACTACCTAGACTTGTTATTGCACTTACCACTTCTTTCATTCTTGCAGCATATTGAGCAACATTTTCTCCGTCCTCCTTTTTCATGTCATTAAACTTTCCCCTTAGGCTTTCTCTTTTTTCTCTCTGGACATTCTGATCTCCTCCATAGATTTTTGATAAATTTTTCCACATTTTGAATGCGGTGTCACAGTATTTGATGTCATCATATTCTGCATAATTAAGTGTAGAGGCAATTTCCAATACTTCTTGGTTGTGCTCCTTCTTTTTGTTCAAATCATATGTAGTCAGAGGTCCTGTTAGAGTTACATGTTTTGTTCCAATTGAAGTTTGTGCATAGTCACCTATTGATCCAAGGTGCAATTTCTATAGACTCTGCCATGCAAAAAAGTTGTTTTTGTTGAGCTTGGGAACTTCTCTCTTGGACATCTTGATCTTTCCCACTTCTAGTACCCTGAAACTAAATCAGTAGATGGCTCTTATACCAATTGTTAGAATTGCTTTAGAATAACTGAGAGGAATTAGTTATTCAAGGTCCAAAATGTCCTATTCAAACTTTTCACTAAGTATAGTGAGTTAATTCAACCATTTATTCATCCAAGCTTTAACTTATCTAATTAGCAAGTTACTATAAATCAATATGAAATTATAACACATAAAAAATCAACACAAAACATAATGATTTACATGAAAACTCAATTTGAAACAAACCACTAGTAACATGCTACTCAATTCTCATTTTTTTGAAGTGATGCCCTCTGAAAGACTTGCCCTGTTAAAGGCTTACAACACATTGTTAAATGTGACCTTGGTAGAGGATTTAACCACCCTATCAGAAGTGGGCCTAGTTAGAGGACTTTAGAACATTCACTTGGAATGCCACATTATTAAAGGATTTACAAATGGTTATTAAACCAACCTAAGTCCATAGGATTTCTAGATCTAATACAATTGCTAGAGAATATTAGAAAATCTTAACCTAACTACAACATACAACTTATCTTGCAGATCTCATATCACTTCTCAGCTCATACCCTTACCTGGCCTTCAATCTCTACAACTCTAATAGCTTGCCCTCGTTTTAAGCTTAGTCTCCTTGAGTCTCCATGTTCAATGTACCAGTGCAATCATCTCTTCATGAGCACTCATAAAAGCAGAGCCTCTGTGCTCTTCCTTCTCTTAGATGTCTCCTCCTTGACACCCTTCTAACCACTTCATAGATTTGGCTCTTCAACAACAACATTATCAATAGATCTTTGCTTCTTGGTCTATGACTCTTTAAATAGAAGTCTTGGAGTTCCTTTTCCTGCTCGATTCTTCCATTCTTTAATTTCAATTTGTATGGATTAGGTAAGATTCATTGCATCTAACCCATATTCTATTTACTCTAGAAACTTCTTAAATAATCCTTTAGAATTCACCCAAAAATGGTTTACATAGGATTCTATGCCACTAGCTCATCATCCTTATCTTCCAACTCATTCACAAAATTCAATGTAACCATTATATCAGCTCAGATTTGACAAATTTTCATCATTTGAAATAATGCAATAGCTCGGTACTATTGAAATACTAGTGCTCGGAAAATACTATGTCACTTAGAATCAACTATGTTTTTCCTGATGCTCAGCACTTGAAGATCACTCAACACCAACTAAGAATTTTCCTGATGCTCAGCACCTCACCTTCACTCGACACCAACTAAGAATTTTCTTGATGCTTGACACCTGATCTTCACTTAGCACCTAAAGATTACTCAACATACACTCAAATTTTTTGTTACTTGGCTCCAATTGGGAATTTTCTTGGCTTCAACTAAGTTGCTAGACATCCACTAATGATCTATGTTTAAGCTTTGCATACCACCTTGTTACAACTTCTTTCGCCAATGTTTCTAAGTGTGACCAACCTCGATATCCTTGAGTATGTTATCAATACATCATTTAACCATTATCTTAACTGATCCTTGCACTTCATTACAACATCATACCTCAACCTTTCCCTTAGGTTTTCTTGTCACATCTTGTTGATCAAATCCTCTTCATCAATCAACTAATTTATAGTACTTGAATCTTATAAGAAAATATCATCCCTAGAAATAGTAGGTTTGATATCAATGAAAAAATAATAATTCAAATCTTTCTTTTACAACAATCTCCCTTCTTTGCAACAATCTCCCTCTTTGATCTTCAATAATGAGATTTTTCAATTAGATTTCCAACATTAACATCTTCTAATACATCTTTCACTATTTTAGGTTCCTTTATGATCAACAATCATGATTCACTTCTCAATCTATTTCTTGTCATTGGCCTAACATCTTTATCTCCAATGATTTGATCAACAAGATGATGTCTTTTTCATATTTGGACAATCTTGGCACAACTCTTGTTTCTTCATAATCACTATGTATGTCTCTATTAGGTATCTTAATATCACTATCATGTGTACTAATCTCAAAATCAAAATGTGAATCCACTTCATTCTATAAATTGGCATCTAAATGTAGCTCAGTTCTTGAATGCAACTCGACATATAAAGGATATGACTCAATAGTCACTATAATTTGTTGTTGATTTGTAACTTGATTTTCAGCTTCTTCTTTAGTAGGAATTCCTTCATAAAAGTATAAAAAGGATTTGCATTCTTTTGGTTCCTTCATAGGTTCAGCCTCATGTACTTTTGTATATTCATCAAAATTCACACTTGCACTTTCTACAATTTTGTTAGTTTTAGTATTTAAACACTTATAACCTTTACTTCTTGTGGAGTATCCTAAGAATATACCTTCTTCACTTTTTGTATCAAGCTTTCCATTCCTAACATCTTCAAGAATGTAACATATACTTCCAAATACCTTAAAATATTTTGCATATGGTGTATATCCATACCATGGTTCAAAAGGTGTTAAATGAGTACCTTTCTTGAATTGCACACGGTTCAAGGTATAGATAGTACTACTTACTGTAGACACCTAAATTTGATTACGTCAATCGATAATCGTATTTAGTCTTCTCCTGGGACATTGTTGATTAAATATTTATTATTTAATTAATTAATCATAATCCCCCTAGTTAATTAATTAATTAAATTAATTATAGTCCAATTGATAAAATCAAATGATCATCCAAAATCAATTTATCAATTAAATCCTATATTCCTCTATTAAATTGAATAAATTCTCAAATCTATTCAATTTAATTCCATACCCCCATTTTATTCAATAAATTATTTAATAAAATATATAAACCCCTAAAACATCCCTAAAGCCAATCCTAACCCCTAATCCAACTCATTCACCCATACTAACCTCACTTAGCTACCTAACTAACCCATCACATCAAAGCTAAACCACTTAACCCCTAGCCCCCTTTCTAAGTAAATCCTAATCCCCTCCTAAATATGTGCACAACTTTAAGCAAGGGTTAAGACTTGCTAACCCAAACCAAAGTCAACAAACTCAACCACACCTCTTACATCCTCAAAATATATCTTAGACCTCCTTTAATGACTCTTACATCCCTCTTACATACTCCACCTCCCTCATTACTCCTTTGACCAACCCTTATCCTATACTCTCACACTCATCCTCCTTGTGACAAGTGTCACCTCTCTACTGGTGCTAAACAAGCACAATCCATGTGCTCCCTTTTGCATGCATCTTGACCCTCCCTTACCATCTTACCATCCTTGCATCCTAACCATCCATCTCTCTACCCCTTGGCCTATAAATAAAACCCTCTTCCTTCACAAAAATCATCCACCTTTAATGCAATGTTATAATGCTATTTTGAGAACCTAATAACTACCAAAATACCATCATAATGTTGAAATCCCTCCATACCTCCATTGTTTAAACTCTAATCCATACACACATTTGGTGAAATCCTCCATCCTTTGGAAGCTTGAGCACAACATGAGCATACATCCCCTCTTATCAGGGACAAATCCACTTCATCAAGGGTTATGCCATAAAGAGCCTACCATTCTTAGTGATAACCTTCATCCTATCATAAGTGATTTCCATTTTTAGTATTAAGAATGCTTTTAATAGATTAGTTTTCAATTTGCAATACTAGATAATAGGTGATACATTTTGGCATGCCTGGTGGGACCCCGCATTTGGGTCAATCTAATTAGTTTTTAAGTTTTTTGTGATGAACTAATCAAAATAACATTGTTTTCTTATGGCTTCTTGTAGGAATTTTGATAATGTTTCTGTAGGTACACAAGTCAAAATTTGGGGAACTTGCTCTCGACCATCTGAATGTTTTTCAATTCTAACCACTTTAAAACACTTTTTGTTTGTGATCCTACAATGCCAAGAACATGATCCCCTGACTGTAGTATTGAACCTATTAACCTATGGGAATTTGAACCTACAACCGCGAGTTCACAGTTTGCCACCAACCAGCTTTTGCACGTGTCCTAGAATTAGCTCTACATCCCCACCAAACCTTTTCGTGCGAGAACACCAAAATCTACTTGCGAGATCACTGCTTTTACCTGCGGAAACGTTGTCCCAATCAGTCAAACCATAGAATCCGACTTTAACTATTGACTAGTGAAACTCACTGAAAAACTTGTTTGTGAGAATGCTGATAAAACCTCCCGCAGGATTGCCTGCTCATGGGAACACTCTGTATTTTCTAGCCCGTGGCCTTTTTTTTTTCTTTTTTTCACCAGTCCCTATACCTCAATCTTGAAAATTTAAACCTCATTCTCGTAACCGCGAGATTGCTTCCTAAACCCACAAGTTTGTAGATTTGACTATTTTGCAGAAAAAAATTAACTTTTTCTTGTTGCAGGTATTCTTGGGAGCAGAACACTAACAATTTTATTGCAGGTTTTTACCGCCATAATTATCTTTTTAAGGCTTAAAATTGAACAAATCCCTTATTTTCTTGAAATGAATGATTAGATCTTTTAGGGAATCTTGTGTCAATTGGAATGTTTGAAATAGCTTAAGTAAAAAAACCCACTCTTAAATGACAAAGGCTTAAAATTAATCAATGCAATGAACATTTCATTTTATGTGTTAAAGAACATTATGTGCAAAAACTTCAAATTTGGGGCTTAAAATAAACTTCATCCAATCTTGAATTCCTTAAAAGTTAAAATGTTCTTATTCCTTCCTCTTTCAAGCTTTCACACTTGATTTCCCCTTTGTTGACTTCATTTATTTTTGTTGATGATGTTGTGAAGTTGGAATGAACCATTGAATGGTTAAACATGTGTCTTGAAATCATAGAATAGAGCACTAAAGCGTCCAAATAGTAATGAATCCAATGTCTTGCATGTCCTGAGATTGTGCATTTTAGCTTATCTTTGAGTTCTCTCTTTTTTGCAAAGTAAGACCTTAAAATACATGGCACATGTATCAAAATTTGTTAGAAAGATCATCCGCAACAACCTAGGAGTGCTTCTATTGAGTTCATCCACCTCTGGGAAGCACTTCCCCTTTGGTGAGAAGCTCAAACCGGTGAAAAGTCTGGCCGATATATAAATGAGGCAAAAGATAAACTTTCTCACTCCATCATTCAAGTTCAGGTGGTATTTTTTTTGGGTTAGCCTGAGGTGGGAAAACTTTCCCATGATTTCAGCATGTCCGGAATAGATTCTTAAGTGGACCACATTCGTAAAAACTATTTGAAGGACTCCACAGACCCATTTACAACACTTTTAGTCAAAAGTATCTTTCTTTTTTCCATGGTATGTTCATTCACAATGCAAGAGAAACAACATCCCTCAAGACTACTCACCATTGTGCTCCTTGGTAGAGGCATAAAGCCACTTGGGATTCATCTCCAAGGGTCGTTGTTCTCCTAGAAGGGGAACTTCTATTTGTCATGCCTTGAAGATTCTTTGATGTGTATCATTTATTGATTGACTCTTGTATTGACTCACCTCTTTGACGAGAGGGACATATTGCACTAGAATCATGAGACACCAAGTTGTGGGCCATTGAATTGCATATTGCAATAAAAAATTTGACCTTAGGGATAAAGTGTGTGTTTGAATTGTCTTACTTGTGCTCAAGACCCATTGAAAACATTTGTAAAACATACACAATTTTGTGGTTACCATAAAAAATCCTTTTGCTAAAGAGATCATTTGTTTGTCTTTCTCAAAGTTGTGTTATCCTTTGAGAAACTATTTGTTCACAAAAAACCCTCATATCAAAGAAATTCCACCTTTGCTATCTCAAAAGATAGTTGTTAGCGAGTCCATTCGCAACAATTATTTGTCTTGTTGGTCCAAATTTTCTCTTTTCCAAAAAAGTTATACTTATTCCCTCAAAAACAACAAAATCACTAAAGCAAGTCCTAGTTACAGATCCCTTTTTCTTGGTCCAAAGTCCTTGTCTTTCAAAATATCCTTATTGCCCATCCTACTTGGCTTAAAATAACACATATTTCCTTTCAAAAATCCCATCTTTGCATATACAAAATAGTTGTTAGCAAGCCCATTTGCAACAACATTTTTTCCTTCTTGGTTTTACCTATACTTTTTATCTAAAAACCCACAAAATACCCAACAAAATCTAGTTGCAAACAACCCTTTTGCCATTTATCTAAAAAAGTTGCTCTTTCCAAACTACCCTTACCTATCCTACTTGACTAAAAATATCACATTTTGCCCTTAACCGATTTTTTTTAGCAAGTTCATTCGTAAAAAAAATCTAAAGTCAAGCTTGTCCCACTTCACTCAAACTTTTCCATTGTTGAAAAAACCTTAGCTATTTCTCAATTGATTTGTGTTTCCAACGCAAGGTCCAAAATTTATACTCAGCATAGTCACTATCTCTAAAACCCCATAGTTGTGATCAAAATACCTTGGAAATATCTCATGTCAAGCCATCCTAAAACTAAGTTCAAAAGGGCTAAACTTCCACAAATACTAGTTTATAGGGAAATAGAAATAGAACAAAAGAAATACACCCCCAACTTGAGGATTTCCAAACTAGATCAAATTGAGAAAGACGGTGCAGAGGTAACATTACAAACTAAGTGGGACTAAAAAATCTAGAACCTAACTCTCTGACATGGTGTTAATTAGAGCCTTATCAACAATTCTAGTGTTACTCATTCTGATTAGGTCCTCCTTCTTTCCACACACACTTGTGCACTTATAGGTTTAGTCTCTCATTTAGAAACCTCACTACCACACACAAACATTTAGAAATAGGATCACCTCCTCCCATATTAGATTTTCAAAGAAGAATCCTCCACATGCATTATTAAAACCTAGCATTTCTCACCATTTCCTTAGAAACATTTAGCATCATCTATCCCACCATCATAGTTATCCTTGAAACTTAGCATTTTCTAGAAATAGGTTGTCATTTGTGTCCCACATCACCTTGAGCCAAAGTTTAGGGCCACACATTCGTATCACCATCACATTTCCATTCCTGTATTTTAGGGAAACACAACCTCCTCCACTTGGCACCATATCATGTAGACTCCTAAAGTATTATATATACTTAGAATCATCCCTCTTTTCATTTTTCATCCATAGGAGAATCATCCTTTCATGACACCCACCACATGCTTTGGCAGGAACACATAGAAAAAGAAGAACATGGATCCCAATCATAGTAGTAACACATCTCAAGCTCAACTATACCCCGTAGTTTCCATGATGCCATCAGATCTACCACTGCAAATTCTCGAAGATCTAGGTTCCTTCCTAGATATTGAGGCTTTCATGAACCAACTTGGTCTCACCACCATTGTGAATTCCATCATAGTCTAAAACAAAGAAACCATCATGGAAAATTTCCTAAGGGACAATGTTGGTGCTTTTGAGTTTGGGTGCCCACCACCTATCAACATATCAAATCCTATGCACCCTTTGTTTGGGTGGCAACCACCTTATATGGAACTAACAAACTTCAATATACCATCAACACAGGTGCCTATTCCCATTCCACAAAACACCCATCCCATTCTCACTCAACCCTTAGTACATACTACATCCCAACCAACTCCAAGTGTACCATTTGCATCTGCTTCCATCACTCATTTTTCTACTCCACCAAATTCTCCATTTGCATCCAACAACACTACCTTTTTGCTCCCACCTCACATCACATCTAGTCCATCTACTATGCAGATGCCACTGCTAGGGTCAAACACCTCATCTTCCATCCCACCCAACATTAGTATCAACCCCTTTGTAGCTAGCCAAAGCTCTTCAGCCTCATTTCCTTTGGGACCTTGGAATGTTTCTATGATGTAGGGCCATACCACTAGCCTTCCCCTTAGCACTGTAGCCATGTCTGCACCTCAGGCACTTTTTTCCATCACTTCACATAGCTATTCACTACCACCCCTTACCAACTAATTTTCTATGCCACCTTTAGGCAATAGCCAAACCACCCCACCACTGCAACTCCCTATTGTGAACACTCAACCATAGATTAATTACCTTGCACCTATTCAAAATTAGTCATTTTCTCAAGTAGGAGCACAACCCACCTATATTGGGCACGACATATATTCCGACACCATGGCTCAAGCATTACCAACATTACCACCATTTGAGCCATAGTCTTCACGTCAACAATATGCTTAGGTATCCATGTAGAACTATCTCATAGTGAAGCAACCTAATACTTATCCTCCACACCAAAAAACTTCTTAGTAGATGCAATAGTATGCACTAAACACATTCCAACAACCCATAGCATCCATCTCACTAGCTGTGCAACCTATTTTTCCATAGATGACATATGGCAATTAGGGTTTTCCATATCAACCTTTAGGTTTTAGCATGTATCCTACACTAGGGGCACTTGGATCAGGGGCACTCGCTCCCCACCTATAAACTTTGAATGGGAAGAGATGAAAAATGCTCTCAAGGCCCTCAAGGATGGGACGGACTCCAAAAATTTTTAATTTGAGAATGATTGCCCATATCCATTTGACAAAACCATAACAATGACACCATTTTCTAAACATTTTGAGATCCCCAAGTTTGTCAAATTTAGAGGGAAAAGTGATCTAGTCACACATGTTAAGGAATTCTATATGCATTGTCAAGAGGTGACCTATAATGATGTGTTCCTCATGCAACTCTTTCCAAAAAGCTTAGGAGGAGTAGCCCTAGAATGGTTTTGTCATATCCCTTAGGGAACTATTAAAACTTTTGTTGATCTTTCTGAAGCCTTTGTGGCTCAATACTCCCATCTTGTTGAAACTAAATTATCCATAGTGGACTTAGTTTATACTAAGCCAAAAGGATGAGAAACCCTTGTAGAATACATATAGCATTGGCAAATACTCACAACTAAGATCTCATGTACGATACCAAAGTGTCATCTTATCAAAATATTCATAAATAATGCAAACCCTAGCCTTTCCCATCACATGGTTATGAAATGTCTGCATACATACAAAGACATTAAGGAAAAAGGGATGGGACTTGAAAAAGGGCTCATTAAGGATGGGATTATTAGACTTTACAAGGAAAACACCCAAGACCGAGGTCCTAGCAATGACAAAACCTGATATTGGAATAAAAACAAAAATATGGTGATAGATGGCACCATCGACACCCAACAAGTTCATATCATTGGGGAAACAACCAATATTCCCACCACATTTTGTCAACAACAACCTTATCAGCAACAACCCCCTGTATATCAACAACCACCTATGCAAACCAATCAACAAGTACCTGCTCATCATATTCAAACCAATGCTATCACACTTTTAGTAGGTGCTAAACCCCATGTTCAGAGATAACCATGTGCATACACCCCATTGGAGGAACCCCTTGATGGAATATTTGACAAACTGGCCAAAGATATCCTTGTTCGGTATCCAAAAACACAACCTTTGGAGCCTAATCAGTCTAAAGCATCTTGGTATAAGGATAATGAGTTCTATAAATTCCATTGTGTCAAAGGACACACTACCCTTAAATGCATGCAACTCAAGGATTATGTCTAGGACCTCATTAACTAGAAGGAAATCATAGTGGGGGCATAGGCTTTACCTAATACAAGATTAATGATGTATCAAAATGCTTTACCTCCTCATAACACAAACCTAGGAAAAGCACCTGCAAACCCTCCTATCAACAAACTGAACAATACTCAAGGTAAACAAGGAGATAACTAATACAAATCTCAGAACTATACTTTAGCATACTTGGACTATGGGAGCCTTATGTTTTGCATATCACAAGTTGAGCCATCTATCAATGTTATCAATGGCAAAGGCCTAGATACCCAGTGTGCAATTACTATTCACTAAACTTGACTCAATATAGCTAGCCCACCTATGTCTACACCATCTAGACCACCTCCGTCTAGAGCATCTCCATCAGGATCATCCTCATTAGGACCATAATATAACATCTTGGAACACCTTGGAAACACACTGACTCAAATTTCCATTCTAGATCTCTTGCAAACAAGCCCACTTTATCAAGAGATCCTTGATAGTACTCTACATGAATCATGTGTCCCCTCTAACATAAATGCCATTGAGTTTCGCAGCTTGGTTGGCCATCTTTCCACATCATGTGCTTTATCCTTCAAAACCACTGATATCCTAGTAGTTGAACCCGATCATATCCTTCCACTTCACATAGCTGTCATGGTTTCCAACTTTGCAGTCAAATGGGTCATGATAGATAATTGATCAGATTTAAATCTATGTACTTTAAAGTTCATCAAATAGGTAGGATACACTGAGGTCAATATTATTAATGAGGTAATCACCATCAAGGCATATGACAATTTGGAGTGCACCACTAAAGGAACCATCTTGCTCCCTCTCAAAGTTGGCTTAGCCACTCAAGAAACGCTTTGTCATGTAGTTGATCTTAACCTTCCATACAAAATCCTCCTTGGTCACCCATGGATTCATGCCATGAAGGCCATTCCATACACATATCATCAGTGTGTCAAATTTTTGCATAATGGCACTCAGATAACCATCCATGTAGATCCCAAACCCTTTGCTTATTACAATGTGGTTGAAGCTTCATATACCAACCATTGTCTTGGAATCAAAATTGGCCACACCATGGCTAGTTCTTTTGGTACCTGTCATGATCTAGACACCATTTTAGCCTCCACTCTTTCTACAATTAAGATCAACTACCAAGGTTGTGATGAATACAGTCTTAGAGATGCTTTTGTTGTTGGTGCTCTACCAATTGATCCACATACTTGAGGGCACCCAACCTATTAGATACCAAGACTAGATGATACCCCTCAGATCAAACAACTTGGATCTACCATATTTCTTACCAATGGTATCCACGATGGAGAGGAAAATTCTCTTGACATTAGTACATGGTTGTATAAAGAACCACCTCCAAAAAGTGAAGCACTTCTTGATCACTTTAAAATATCCCTGGTCACAATGCTTGGCCACTGAGAAATGGGATTATCAAGGAGGTGGTTTGGGCCATCTAGAATATGGTATGAGCCAACCTATAGAGACATACTAGGGATAGAAAACCAAAGGCTTAGGCTATGGGCTCCTCATGATTGGGGGCACTACGAAGGAAGACCATGCCTTCACAAACATCCAAAACAACTTTTTTGAGGTTGAAAACATTCCTGAGGAAGTAGAAAAGAAATCCTTGAAAAAATTATCCTAGGAGCCTTTGTGCTCTATCAACTATCCTTGAATCTCATACACCTACCCCTTGCTCACCCAGACTCATAGATTGGGACCAACCAAATGTCGTTCATGTTGATGAATTCTCTACTAAGCACACTCTCCTTAAATTCATGGGGGTAGAAACACCACATAAACTGCCCCCACCACCATCGACATATGTATACAAGCTAGATCTAGTAGGTTACTTTGGGGAGGAGGAAATATCTAGTCATAAAATTGAAATGACAAAAGAAACAAAAAAGAAGAAAAAGAAAAGAAAAAATCATTTGGTGAAAACTCCTTTGGAGCACCATTGGATGACTCAAAAATAAAAATGAAAATAAAGGACATATCTGATGGTGAAAACCTCTCTGAGGTGCTCAAAGATGGATTTTTCATCCTTCCCCCTCAAGAGCATAGGCCTCATATATCTTTAGTTTTGATGGAGGAAACTCGACCAGTAAATATCAGTTTGACAAAGATACCACATATAACATACATCGCAACCTCTCTACCACCTAAGCAGATAGATCTTCCCATTAAAGTCCTTTGCAATAATTTTAGGCACTTTGCATGATCCTATCAAGACATGTTGGGGTTGGACCCCAAGCTAGTAGTGCACCATTTGGCCATGGATCTGGGGGCCAAGCCAGTTAAGCAAAAACTCCATAAGATGCACCCCAAGGTTGTATTATTAGTTAAATCAAAACTAGAAAAGTTGTTGGCGGCCAAAATCATTCGCGCAAAAAATTATTCTAAATGGATTTTTAACATGGTACCTATTACCAAGCCTTCTAGTGATATCAAAATTTGCACCGACTTTAGAGATCTCAACAAAACTTGTTTGAAGGATGACTTCCCATTATCAAATATCGACATGATTATGGATCTCACTGCTGGTCATGAACTCTTGTCACTAATGGATGGTTTATCTAGATATAATCATATTCATATAGTAGAGGAAGACCAACATAAGATGGCATTCACTACACCTTGGGGCACATTCTGCTACAACATGATGTCGTTTGGGCTAAAGAACATTGGGGCAACATATCAACATGCCATGATAGTCATCTTCCATGACCTAATCCATAAGACTCTTGAGGATTATGTAGATGATATTTTAGTCAAGTCCCTTAATGCTCTTGATCACTTATCTCATCTCAAGGAAATTTTTTATTGATTGGCTAAATATCATCTCATGCTTAATCCTAAGAAGTGTGTCTTCGGCATCACCTTAGGAAAGCTCTTGGGATTCATTATATGATGAAGAGGTATTGAGATTGATCCTAAAAATCTCAAAGCCATCATGGATATGGCTCCTCCTAAGACACTCAAGAACCTTCATTCTCTTCAGGGAAAACTTTAATTAGTCAGACGTTTCATCTCCTAGCTCGCAGATAAATGCCAACTATTTACACATCTACTCAAGAAGGATCAAAAATTTAGATGGGACCCTGCTTGCCAGTGCAACTTTGAGTTCATAAAGAAATACTTAGCTAATCCACCTATCTTGGTTCCTCCGATGGCAGGGCCTCGACTCATCTTATACATCACAGCTACCCCCACAACACTAGGTGCTCTTCTAGCACAACTTGATGATACAAGAAATGAAAGAGCTATTTATTACATCAATTTTACCTTAGTGGGATATGAGCTTAATTACATGTCGATGGAAAAATATTTCTTAGCTATGGTGTTTGCCACCCAAAAGTTACATCGCTACATGTTGAGTCACACTGTGCAGCTAATCTCAAAGATTGATCCATTCAAATATATGTTATCTTGCACAGTACTCACAGGATGCATGGAAAAATGGGTTATGCTTCTCAATGAGTTTGATATCCAATATATTGATAGAAAAGCCATCAGAGGCCAAGCTATTGCATCTCACTTGGTAGATGCACCCTTGGTTGTAGATCACCCCCTCATTATGGAGTTCCTAGATGAACACCTTTGTTTGATAGAAGAACAACCATCCTGGACGCTATACTTTGATGGTTCCTACACATCTCATGGCTCAGGCATGGGCATACTCTAGATCACCCCCTCATTATGGAGTTCCTAGATGAACACCTTTGTTTGATAGAAGAACAACCATCTTGGAAGCTATACTTTGATGGCTCCTACACATCTCATGGCTTGGGCATGGGCATACTCTTGGTCACACCTCAAGGGGATTACATTCCTAAATATTTCAAGCTATAGTTTTGATGTACCAATAACATCTTAGAGTATGAAACCCTTATTGCAGAGCTCAAGATAGCCATCGAATGGAATATCATAGAGCTAAAAGTCTACGGTGATTCCCAGCTTATCATCAAACAAGATTTGAATGAATATCAAACCAAGGATGACAAGCTACTACCTTACAAGGAGTTGGTTGATCAATTAAAGGAACACTTTACTAAACTCCAGTTCATACAGATACCTAGACTACAAAATAAGGCAATAGATGACATGGCTACTATTGGTTCTCTCTTGGAAATAGTGTGCAAAGCTACGTGATATGAATTCTTGGTTGAGCAGCTACACTAACTTGCATATGAGAATAATGAGTCAACATAGGTATGCATCTTGGTTGGTCTCCAATCCCCATGGTACCACAAAATTCATGCTTACCTACTAAATGTTATCATATTTCCCCATCTCACACAAACCCAACTCCAGAACCTTATTCAAAGAGCTTCCTATTATACTATCATCACCCAAACCTTATATCATCATGGTTATCATAATACTCTCTCTTGATGTTTAGACCAAAATGAGGTTGCAATGGCTCTCAAGGAATGACACACTGGACTTTGTGGTGCTCACACGAGCGAGATTGTTCTAGCTAAGAAAATGCTTCAAGCTAGGTATTATTGGCCTACTCTAGAGCATGATGCATGTGAGTTTGTGAAATGATGTTTACCTTGTCAGCAACATTCTAATCTAATCTAGGCCCCAGCTCAGGATCTACAACCTATAGCACCACCATGGCCTTTTGCCTACTGGGGATTTGATCTTGTTGGTCTTATTGCACCACTTTCTTCAAAAGGACATAAATGGATAATCACTGCCACTAATTATTTCACTAAGTGGGTCAAAGCAGTTCCCCTTGTCACTACTATGGGAGTTTAGGTGTCCAAGTTAATCCTATATCATATCATATGTTGTTGTGGCATCCCGACTACCATTTTCACTGACCAAGGAGGTAATTTTGAAAACCTAAATATGGAGGACTTGTGCACTTCCCTTCACATCCATCACTACTTTTCTAGCCCATATTTACCACAAGGTAATGATCAGGTGGAGGCAACTAATAAAACCCTACTTAAAATCCTAAAGAAAGTTGTCAATGATTTCGATCATGATTGACATTTGCAAATCAATCCTGTCCTATGGGCATATCGCACCTCATTCCATACATCCACTAGCACAAGTCCATACTCCTTGGTCTATGGTGCCAAAGTAGTCTTACCTATTGAGGTTGAAGTCCCATCCCTCTGCATTTCTCTACAGGGCCATATATTCGATGAAGAGTATAGAGTGGCTCAACTTACTCAGCTTGATTTACTTGATGAGAGAAGACAATAGGCCCATGACCACCTCATGGTCTATTGAAATTTCCTCAAGAAAAATTTCAACTAAAAATTCCATCCATGAAATTTTCAAGAAGGTGACATGGTCCTCAAAGAGAACATGAAGGTGTAGACTGATAGAGAAAAGAAGGGCAAGTTCAAGCCCACATGGCTTGGTTCTTATGTGGTCACAACCTCTTTTGGCTCAGAAGCCTATAAGCTATCTACACTTGAAGGTGAAGTCCTAAATGATCCTACCAACATCATTCACCTTAAGAAATTCTATGCCTGAAAATAAGATTCTCAAATCAAAAATAGGTAAAGAAAAATAAGTGTCCAATGGTGAAAACTTGGCAATTCAAGCACCTTGGATAGGTCCCTAGTGAAAACCTAGCAAATAGGTACCAAGTGTACTTAAGCCTTTTTATTATCTATCATTGACACTCATTTCCATGTCACCACCCCATATCACATCACCCATCTCCCTATTTTTCCAAAGTTTTCCTTATGACTTTACTATTCACATCTTCCACCATGCCTTGCCACATCACCATCCAGCACTCTGCACTTTCCAGCATGCCACAGAACCTTTGTATTATCACATCCCATGTATCATACCCGATGTACTCTACCATTGTACTCTACCACACATATCTTATCAAGTTTTTTTCATCCTTGTACTTTACCATATGCATCCTACTTGGTGAGTAGTACTATGTTTATCATATCCTTGTACCAACACTTGTATCATAAATCTTGTAAATATAGCAGTATCATAATCTTTGTAACAAATTGTGCTTTACATATCACACCCCTGTAATGATACTTGTATTATAACAATGCTATCTCCTCATCCTGAGCTTTCCCTTGTCAAGTACATACCTACTACCATGTTTTATCATATGTTCCCGAGTTCCTAGTCATTGTGTAGTCATACTTGTATATATTTTCAGGTCTTTTTGTGACACCTTGTGTCCCTAGCTCATCATCTATAGAAAGATGTCATTGTCCCCTTTTGTTGGTATCCTACACATCCTCATCTTAAAGTCCCTTCCACATATCTCTTCCTTGTTTTCCAGCTCACCAGTAGCCCATTAGTTTGATCTCTTTAGCAAAAGGTTACTTTTTCACACTTTTTTTCTTTCCTTGCACATCTTTGGTTTTTGTATTTTTTGTTTGATCACTTCCACGTGATTTTAGTTGTTCCCTCCTTAAGCTTTTCATGATCATTTCATATCATGGTATGTTTTGACTAGGGAAACTTAAAGGCATGGTTTTGATCGCAATCTTTTCCTACTTATGAGTCAATCAGATATCACCCTTGCATAGTTCAACCATGTTTTCATTTCTGATAGCATGATGCACTTGGGTGATATAGTTTTCTTGTAGATCACTGAGCATCATTCCTACACTAATTTCTCTGAGACTCATGTGTGATGCTGGGGCAATCCTTGCATGCTTGTTTGAGTTATTCCTATGTAATATTGAGGAAAAGGCCTTGATGTTCTTAGTAACCTTGGTAGATCCCTAATATTCCTATATCAAATAAAGTGCTCATAGTACATAGTGGTACTTCCTCACGAAGTACCCTACACTCAACCTTCCCATGTACCTCACATTTATTTTCTTATTACTTTCCTTCCATTTCCTATCATAACCCATGACATCCTTTACATCACCTCTCTCTCCTAAACTTTAGCTTTTTCCACTATCAAAATCTTTTGATTCAGATCCTCAAACATTGATGCTTGTTGTCATTATCCTACTCTCAAAAATTCTCATCTCTCAAGCTATAATTTCACCACCATCATGATGTGATCCCTATCATAAGTTACTATCCTAGCTCTACACTCTACTATCCTCCTGACTATGAGTTTGTTGGTCACTCATGTTCAAACATAATTCTCCTTAGAGTCAGTATCTCCTATGTTTTACGATCACTTTTTATATATCATCAAACACTATCATAAATCAAGCATTGGTTATCCTATTCCACCATCATCATTTGTCTTGCATCTCCTAGAATCTAGTATGTTGTATTATCATAGCTTGTGTCCTTTTATCATATCTCAGAATATCCTAGCATTTGATCTTTTATGTATCCTCACACATTTATCATAAGTCTTAGACATATTCTTTAGTTTATGTCCATTTTAGCATATCATAAATTTATTGTTTTCTCTTTTATTTTGTTTGTGTTCCTTTTCAATTGTACATTCATTTTCGTATAACTCATTCATCATTAGATTATAATTCATTTTCACATAAGTCATTCATCATTAGATTGTAATTCATTTTAGCATAGTCATTCATCATTAGATTGTGAATTCATTTTAGCATATTCATTCATCATTACATTGTAAATTCATTTGATCATATTCATTCATCATTAAATTTCAGCATATTCATTCACCATTAAACTGTAGCCTTATCATTCATCATTAAACTTGTAAATTTATTTTACAAATTATAGTTCATCATTAAATTATGATTCATTTCAAAATTGTAGTTCATCCTTCATTTGTAATTCATTTTAATATGATAGTTCATCATTAAATTATGATTCATTTCAAACTTGTAGTTCATCCTTAGTTTGTAATTCATTTTAGTATGTTAGTCCATCATTAGATTGTAATTCATGTTTGTGTGGTAGTTCATCATTAGTTAGTGCTTCATATTAGTTCATCCTTTAGCTAGTGATTCATTTGACATTTTTCACTTATCTTTTAGTTTGTGTTCATTTGAGTACTATATAAATGTTCTCATCATCATACAATAGAATATCAAAACCTATCAAAGGAAATCACATCATCAAGGATCACATCAAAACATATAATATCACATCTGACATATCATAAGGAAAATCACATCAAAATGTATCACATCACATCTATAATATCATAGAGGAAATCACATCACATCATAAAAATATTGTATCATATTTACACTATCATATAAAATCACATTCTGCATCATAAACTATCAGCAAAATTATATCTCTCATATCATATCCTACATCAAAAACTGTCAACAATATCATGAAAAATCACATCTTGCATATCAAACATATCAATCTCTCAGCTACATCTAAACATATCCAATGAATGATCAGCTCTATATATATCTCCTCTGCAATGAATCAATGAAAGAATAAAAGAATACAACCCATCACAGTCCAAATATACAGTATCCATATAGTACAAATGAATCATATCAATACATCAGGTTTGCACCCACAAAAATCCACCACCTAGTAGATCAAAATCATAATAATCTGAAACCTAAACATCACTAATCCTCCTCCTATACTGCCTCCTAATCATGAGACTCATAGGTAGCCCTCTCTACCCTTGGTGCTACTGGTGGTGGAGGTGGTGGCCTCATCCATCCTCCTCTTGTGTTTGAGCTCTTTTCCTCATCCCTCCTCCCACTAACCCTTGTATCTTGTTGCTGGGTCTACCCTATCTTCTGGCTATGACCTGTGTGCTAAGACCCTCCTATCCTCTATGAGCCCTCATTGCTCCATCCACTCTTCCCCCTCCTTGCATACTTTTATGGGTCCCAATTATACCTGATCATGTCGATCACTTGTAATGCTCTATCTAATTTGTTGGGACCACTACATGGTACCTGCCCCAATAGAATCTTGCCCTCTCCCTTATATCCTCCACCTTGGCCCACAGTATCCTCAACTCATCCATCCCTCCACCCATCACCACATGTGCTCTCAAGGTTGCCACCTCCACCACTAGTTGGTCCTGAAAGAATTTTCCTAAGGGAAAAATTCACCTAGAAACTAAGAACTCAAACACAAGCACACAATAGACCGGAAAGAGAGTGTATGATCAGAATGATGATATATTCAATATGCCATGACAAGAGTACACTAGGAGTGCCTGTATATAAAGACCTCTCAGGAAGCACCTAGAATGTCTCTAGAAAAAAGTAGGAGATAAGACAACTAAGCACCTTATCCAACATTCTAGATGAATGGATAAGAGTGTCATATGTGTGTAGAAGATTCTTGTGTTGTAGACAACATGTGCTTAAAAGAGGTGTAAACCCCCTATGATGTCATCATGACAACTCACAAGAGTGCACAAACTCCTAAGTGTCTCACAAATAAAATAATGCATTAACCTAAGTAAACTTAAGTAAGTGTAATAAGTAAATACTTATTTACACCAACCCCCCCCCCCCAAAGTGCAACTTAGGGGAATGATCTTAAGCTTATGAACTAGGATGAAGATGTAGAATGGGCCCCAACTACTAGGCCATATTAGGTATCCATGTACATAATGAAGATGCAAATCTCTCATAAAGAAGGGAAAGAGGGAAAACCTTATGGGAAAAACCCTCCCCCAAAAAGAAAGATAAATAAGGATGCATCGATAGATTTGTTGGTGTTTTAAAACTACTAAGCAAAAAAATTCTCAATACCAAAATGATATCACTCTTACAATCTAAGGACTAGCCAATTCCTATCAAAAATTATAAGTGCAAACCATTTGGAACCAACTTCAACAAAACCAAGGGTGGTTTTCTACTCTTTAGGCTCTGCAAAACCAGGGTGGGTATACCCAAGGATGATTCAAAACTGGGAAACATTGTATGAGGTTTATTTTAGTTTCATTCTATTTATCATCTCAAATCCTCAAATATATGCATAATTCATGACAATTTGATAAACACATCCCATATAATAGATCTGGCCAAAATTCTTCTATAAGTCTACATGTGTTCTCAGCAATAGTGGCTAACTGAAGCTAAAACATTCCATGCAAACAAGTACAGGCCAACTTTGAAAATATTTAGGAAATAAAAGTAAAATTGATTATAATTCTACATTTGAAAACCATTTATGACACATTTCTCTTCTAGCTGAATCAATTTGACCAGTGCCTAATCCATTAGAGCTTAGAGTTTACTAAAAATCCTTATATCTAATTTGTTGCCTTACAACAAATTTTATCAGTAATTCTTATCAGAATTCATCATTCAAAAATCCTTTCCACTACTATAGCAACCTTATCAAATTCATCAAAGCTTTTACTTAATCCATTAAACTAATAGTAGTGATGAATAGATATACAACCTAACTGGATTGCATTCAATTGCACAAGCCTTTACTCATACAATATCAAGATAACCAAGTAATCAAAAGGAGACAAAATTCAAAAAGAACTGATATGGGGACAGTTCATAATTTGTATTCATTTTCTTTGAAAATTGTATACATTTACTGTAAACTCAGAATCGCCTTAGGAAGAAACACAGAAATCATTCTATTATTCATGTATTCTCAGGAACTAATAGAGAAAATACATCATAAACTTTCTCCAAACATTAGACCAAAAATTGACTGAGTATATCACTTAGAAAAAATAGAATTTGGACCCTTTCACTAGCCCTAGAATCTCACTTATATAGTGTGAGATGCAACAATCTTCAGGCTAAGAGAAAATGACAGGTGTCCTTTACAAGAAATATTTACATACACCTATCACAAAATGACAAAAATGTGGGTAACAAAAGATGTCCAAATCAAAACATTCTTTTTGATGGAGCAGCTTTTGTCACATCTTTTAACACTGCTGAGTTGGCTGCTATTTTGATCCCTATTTGTATGAAATAGCCAAATTAGCCAATGATGAAGCTTTTTCTAATGATGGCACACTAATCTCCACTTGTAGGCTTTCACCGTCTTTACCCTGTATGGTGGTAGTAATTCTACCTTTGTCTTTTCTTCGTTGTATCAACATCTTATGGGCCCAAGCCTACAACTGAAGGTGACTAATTATTCTTGTCTTCTTCTTCCAGTTGGGCTTGTGTAGTGATGGTGTCAATGATTTGGATCTCTTCATCCTGTACCTCATCACTGTCAGTTTCATCTTCATCAAACTATTCAATAGGAGCTATTTTTGCCATCCACTTGTCAAAAAGCATGTCATCTAGCCAATTGAATAGAAAAATATCCCTCTACCTTTTTACCACATACTCAGCTTCATTATTAATAGCAACAAATTCTTGTTTTAAAGAATCAAAGAATATTCGGGCCTTCACCATTTCTTCTGTTGTGGTAGCCCACCATGCATGCCATGTTTCATTTATGACTTGATTCATTCTTAAATAGAATAAATCATCAAGTTCCTTTTCCCATTCATCTTTTTAAAAAAAATTATTTTTCTTATCTAAGGCACGAGGAAACAAATTGAATTTTTGGCTCTTGTACTTGTTCAAGTACCCTATCATTATTCTCTATAAATGAATCTTTTTATTGTCAAAATCAGCAAGACCAGAAACAATGTTAAAGGTTTTTTCAATTTGATCATAAGAACCCCTTATGATAGAGAAACACAAAAATGTCATTGCTTTCTCCCTCCTTACCCATTTATTCACAATAGGCTTTAGAGCCTCATCATTGGCTTTCAAATCCTTCCAGATACTAATCACCCTAGCCAACTGATCATGAATTAGTGGCCATTCAACTTTGTCCCCAAAATATGTGAGAGCTTTTTTTAGTTTATCTTCATATTTGGACTCTAATTCTACATGTAAGGCCCATAGTTTACCTTTTTCTTTTTCAAAATCCTTAGCAATGTAGTACTATGGCCTTTGGGGTGTATTTGGTATTTCTATGAGGGGGGTTGATTTGAAGGGTTCAACTAGGGGGTGAGGGTATGTTATTCTTGGCCTAGTGGATTTTCCCAATAGCTTGTTCTCAAGCTCAATTCTCTTTTTTACCTCTTTATTGTAGGCATCCACCATTGTTTCATACTTTCTCTGCAACTCAGTCATCTCCTTTTATTCCCTTTCTATAGTAGCCAAGGACAATTGAGAATAATCCACATTCATGTGGGCTGCCTGTACATGTAAGGTATCAGCAACTCTCCCCACAATGATACTCCCTATTAGTCCTGAATCATCAGGCTATGATGGAGCAGCCCTAGATCCTCTTCTTAATAACCACATAACAAGAGTAGCTTGGTCATTACTGAATGTAGTTCCCAAGAACTCCTTTTTATCTAGATCTTGCAATCCCAAATTATTTGATACAGAATTAAAAATCAAGGCATCAACAATGTCCCAATTGGTCAATAATAAAATATTTTCAGCCTTTACCATCTATCTTCCCTCTTCAGGGGTTATATTCTGGAACTCTTGTATCATTTTTTCCTGTATTTGATTCTGAATGGAGGTTTCATCCATTTCTGGATGCTCTTCTTTCATATTTTTACATCTTTCCTAAAAAATGTACATGTTTTCCCTCCAAGCAAACTAATGAAAAGCCCTAGATTTTACAAAACTATCATCAGACAAAAATTGCTAACTAGCTTGTTCCAAAATAGGGTCTAATTCCCTTCCCCTAAAATCTGCTATAGTTAACTCAAAACTTGGCATAGGAGGCTCCTGGGGGTTCCCTTCATCAATCTCTATCTAGGTAACAAAAACTCCCCCTTGTGATCCAATTTGTTCAATTTTCTCATCAGTGAGCTGCTCCTCCTCAATTCTCATAGGGGTTTGGGAAGGTGAGTAACTTTCATGATGTGATTCCTCTTCCCTTATTATCTTTCTTCTCTTAGGAGAAGGTTCAGGTGGCCTTGCTTCAAAAGTAGCACTAGTAGATTCAACTATCTATTTTCCTTTATTCACAATGGGCCTTTGATCCTGAATGACAGTAGATCCTAACCTCCTTTGCACAACTAGTGGGCTTGCCCCTATATTGGGAGTGAAGCTCAATCTTCTCATTATTTCCCTGGCTTTATATGGAAAAGAATCAATGAAATGTTGCTTCTTCTCATTCATTACCTCCATTATTTCAGAGAATGTACTCATAAGCTTATTTATTCTATCTTCAATAGTTACAGCATTACTGAGATGACTATAATCTTTGTTAAAATAATTAATAAGATAAAAAACTTTTGAATAAACTCTCCATTTTTCTTTCTTTGTTTCTTGCTCCTACAGAGAGTGCTCATTCCTTATTACATCTTCAGGGAAATAGAATTCACACTCAACTGGATGAAGCTTGATCCTATGCATAAGGGCCAAATTAAAGAAACCTTCTATATCACAAAAATGAGAGTGAGATACTTCCATTTTATATGGCTCCAAAAATTTGTAGAGGAAGACCCACCCTTCGTTGGTTATTACAAACTAGTGGGCTACTATGCAAGTGGGAAAAATTGATCTTGTTCCCCTTTTGTTCAAATAGGCTTCTTCTACTCCTCCCAACTACCACAAGAATTTAGCTACTCCTTCCTTTAAGGGCACTTGGTAAGGTAGTACATGGGGTGTTCCCTTGAATCCATAAATTCTGATAACAATTGAAACTGAATATGGGATAATATCTCCCCAATTATGTGAAACTTTCAGATTATGGGGTTTTTCCATAGGTCTAATGAGGTGCATTAGTGCCTTAGGAATTCTAGGATTGTCACTCAATATGAGGCATCTTAGTTTGGAGGCAAAGTGCCTGTCAAATCTAACAAAACTAGCATTTTTTGCTTCCCCAGTCATATCTGCACTCCATAGTTGAATTGGTAGTGCTTCCCCCTCTTGTTCTCTGTTCAAAACCATTTCTTTACCAAAGTATATAGCCCCCTTAAACAAAAACATGTACATCAATAGGGAGTATTGGCCCCAAACCTTCTCCACCTTGCCCTTAGCAATCCCCACCAAACCATTGTGAATCTCATCAACCAGGTAAGAAGCTAAATCAAAAATTATTTCCACACCAAATTAGGAGATTTGAGTAATCATATACATGAAGCTCACAAGGATAAAATTTTCTTCACCCTCTCCAAAAACTCTGCACAGGGTCTTGTATATCTCTACTGCCCTGGCATTAAAGCATGCTTTCTTGAAAGGTTCTTTAGAGGATGATGTTATTGTTGGTAGGGTTCCAATTCTAACAATGTAGGCCTTCAATGCACCTTGTCTAACTACATCCTTCTTTGACATATATTCTTTTTCTAAATCTGTCAAATCAATGGGCACATGATACCTATTGAGAGGTCCTAAATGAAAAACTTCCCTAATCTCTTCTAGACTGATGGCGATTAGAATTTCACCATCTACTATTATCACTACCCTAGTGGATTGATCATAACTTTTTGCTATAGCCTCAAGGAGGTCATAATCCATAAACACACTAGGAACAACTAGCTTTCCCAAGTTGAAATTCCATATATTGGCATGTGGGGAGTACAATTTCCTTTCTGCAAACCATTTCTTGAACAAATTTAAACCAGTTTGCAAGGTTTGAGCATCTTGGACTGTCAACCTAGGATTTAATGAGGTCAACTTTTTAACTTGCACTATCTCTACAATAGACTCATGTAGCAACTCAAGCAAGTCATCATGTACATTTCTATCCAAGTAATTTACTTGACTTGAAAATCCCTTCTTCAGAGGCATCTTTGATTATGCTTTATATAACTAAAACACCTACAGAGATTACAATAGGATTACTTACTTGAATTCTGTCCTCATTTTCCTCTCTATTCCTACAAATTTTTCCGCAAACAAACTGCTTCACAAACTTTCCAAACTCCAGCACGATTTTCTTCAGTAATTGCTTCTGCTCAGGAATAGCTCAAAATCTTTGTTCGTGTAAGGTGAAACTGATAAAATCTTTTGTATTATACTCTATTTTTCCTCACATGCCAAGCTTTCATTTTGCGGTCCCATTTTATAACTTTTTAGCACTTGCTACCTTGCTATACATAAAAAGTGCTCAAGTTCTTATAGCGAGGAAATGAAAATGGTAGCTTTATTCAGATCAGATAGTGAGGAATCTAAGAGAAAAGGTAACTCGAGGGTGCAAAAAATAAAAAGAAAATAGAATATTCGCTCAAATTGATTTTTCAAATATTTCACGCCTGAAAATTTATGGATGGAATGAAATGTAGGGTTTTCACAAAAATTTTCAAAGGCTAACAAAAGGATGACTTAACTAGAAACCCTACTCACCATTAATGAATACAATCTAAATATTCTATACCTAGAAAAAGGAATTTTATCATGCGAAAATTTAGACCAACATGATGGAGTAATCAAGACCCCCCTATTATGACATACATCCAGTATATACATAAGAGAATGATGAGAGAAGGAAGAGAGACAAAATAGGCTCCCCCCCCTCCCCAAAAGAAGAATGCTGACAAGTGAAAGCCACACCGATGAATAAGCTGGTCCATGAATCTAGAATTGTGTTCTTAGTCTTAGGAAAAAACAATGCCAAAGGTATAGTCCTGAAGATGTATGCTGGCCTTGAAATTTGCTCAAGTATCCCTGTGCTAATGCTAATGTTCACCTCTTCCAACTGTGCTGAAAAGAATGAATGTAGATTGCGCAAGGATGTCTATTGAACCTATTCCACTCAACCATCTATCTCCTCAACTGACAAAGAGACCTCTGCTAATTGATGTTCATAAGGATCCATAATCATGCCAACCTATAAAGGTTGATCATGTAGAGAATGGATGTGAGGGTCAAAGTGAGCCCTCACAACAACTGTAGAAGGATCACCTTTATCAAGGAGAAGATCTAAGTCCTCAAGTTTATCTCCCAAGTCAACTAAAACTAAAGCTAGAAGATGAGATGTACCATGCTGTGATGGACCTTTCACTATGGTAATGTAAGCATGTGGACTAGACTAATGTGACCTTTCATTGCAATTGTCGATAGAACCCCATGTGTCTGAACCTGTCGAAGCACTATCACTGGTGTCACTATTAGTTTCCACTATGTATGATGTGTAGAGAGGATTAGAGGATAAGGTGGGTGAACTTTCCTCAAAATGAACATCCTTCTCCACAAAGATCTCATGAATCTCGAATCCATAAGTCTATAAGCCTTCACATTGTCTTCATAACTGATGAAGATACAAGGCCTAGGTGCCAATACCTTACAACTCCTGGAAGAGAGGTTTGCCCATGCTGGACAATCAAATAATCTAAGGTGACTCACAACTAGTTTTCTGCCACACTATGCCTCAAAAAGAGTCTTGCCATCTAAGGCTAGATGAGGAGATCTGTTATGTGAGTAGTACTACTAATGGCTTCAACTTCTAATGTAGGATCGAGAGACTTGACCTTTATCATGAAACTTGCCATGGTCTTGAGAGTCCTAATCCTTATAGCCACAACATCTATCTTGTGCAGACTGAATGCTGATGAGTTCTGAAGATCAATCCCCTCAATTTTGAAAAAGTTCTTAAGTCTTTTGTCTACATGTCAATTCTCATTGTCCACCCTAAGTACCTTGATGGCTTTTCTTGATTTATGTTCAACATGAGTTGTAAAGTCTTGAAGCTTATGAACCACTTAATTCTTGTGATAAAGGAAGTAGACCCAAGTGAATCTTGAAGATTCATCAACAATTGTGAGTATGTAGTGGCCTTGGCTGATTGAAGTCACTGCAAAGGGTCCTACTAAAACCATGTGAACTAACTGAAGAACAACTGGAGCTCAAGAAGACTTCCCTTTATTATACTTTTCCTTGAGATTCATATCCATTGAACAAGATGACCATTCTCCCTTAGAAAAGCTGATATTAGGTAGACCTTTAACCATATGTTTTGAGCAAAGTTGCTGAAGAGAGTGGAAGTCAAGGTGACCAAATTTCTCATGCCATAGATTGATGTTTGAAGTAGAGTGAGTCAACAAGGCTTGAGAAGTAGACTTAGGCACAAAGTGGGAGAAGGAATAAAGCCTCTTGTCATCATTGACTTTCCCCATTACAACCAATGAATCATCTTTAAGACTTTGCACCATCATTGAATCTAGAAGGAACTCAACTTTGTGACCATTCCAAGGTGAGTGATTTGGTAAATTGATAGGAGATTGGAGCTAAGGTTTGGAATGTAGAGAACATCTTTGAATTCTCCATTTTCCATTTCCATATGTCCTTTCCCTTCAACTTCCATTTTAGTATCATCTCCCATGAAGATGTGTGGTACCTTAGACTACTTCAATGAAGAAAAGTCTTCCTTTGAAGAACCCATATGGTAAGAGGCACTCAAGTCAAGTATCCATTCCAAAGAAGAACTTTTGTTTTCCATAAGTGCTTGCCCTTTACCCTTCAAAGAGGTTGGAGTTGAATCCTTGGAACTATTTGGCACTTGAATCTTGTTCTTCCTGAGTAGATTCTCTAACTCATCAATTATTTTTGTCTTGCAATGATGCTCATCATGATGTGGCTTTTTGCAATATGCACAAAAGAGTTTGTCCTTCTTGTCATTACTTCCCTTCTTATTGGAAGAAGAATTGCCTTGTTGAGAGGAGGATTGTTGTGTCTTAGATTGTGTTTTCTGCTTCCACTGCTTCTTGTTGTTGTTTCTTTTCCCCCCTTGACTTGATTTGTGCTCATCACTAGCCACCAAGTCTTTGGTCTTTGATGACTTGAGAAGTCCAAAATCCACCAAGTGAGATTGTTCAACAATCAACATCTCTATGAATGCATCAAAAGAAGGCTTCTGGTAAGTAGATGCAATGGTTAACTTGTGATTATTCAAACTTGAAACAAAGTTAGCATACTCAAAAGGTAGCCTCTTCAGGATGTGATGAATCAACCTATCATCCTTCATGGGATTTCCACAATCTTTAAGAAGTGCCCTATACTCATTGACTTTGATGATGTCATCCTAAATTGTGTCAAAATTCTTAGGATCCAAGAGAAGTAGATCATCCTCAATCTGAAATCCCTTTTCTTCATCCACCTTACCATACAACTATACAAGTTTCTCCCAAGCTTCTTTAGATTTTGAACAATTCTTAATGTGAAAGAGAAGATCCCCTTGTACACAACTCTTGATAACACCTAAAGCCGGTCGGTCTTGGTCTTTCCAATCAATGAGTTCTTTAGCATCAATAGGTTTGGTAATTGTACCATCAACATAACAACTATATCCTTTTTCCATTAATCTATTCCATGCAATATCTTTCCATGTAGAATAGTTGTGTGAAGTTAGAGGACATTTAAAACCCACAATGCAGAAATGAAAAGAGCACAAAATAGAGTCAAGAACAAAGTAGACAAGAAAAAAGTACACCCCTCCCCCCTTTCACTCAATCAAAATACCCCCCCAAAAAAGATGCTTTTGGCACTTTATAAGTAGTGCATTTACAATGGGCCACTTGTCAAAATGAACAAAGTGGACTTTCATATTTTTCTTTGACAACTGCCTTATAAGGCTTAAATCTATCACTTAAGCACTGTAGCTCAGATTTACAATAATTCTGAAAAAGAATCAAAGATTTACAATGCCAAAAAATGCCTAATTCTAAAAGTGAGAAATTGGTCCACATAAGCCCAGAATCTGACTTCAAATCTGGAAATTAGACCAAAAAAATGAACTTTCAAAAAAAATGAAACCTAAAAAAGTGACCAGATGTGCTCATATAGAGTGTTTGAAGTTGCAAAACATAGGATTATGCAAGTACAATCACCAAAAAACACAATCTCTATGAAATATGTGCACCAAAACTAGAAAACAACACCACCACTAGAAAATTTAAGAAATTCTACCCAATTTCAAAAAAAAATTGCACCTAAATCAAAGTCTAGATGTCTGAGTTATGGGCTTGCAAAGTCAGGCTTCCAAACTAAAATGGAATCTGGAGAGGGGTCTAGAGCAAAAACAATGAGCTTAAATTTGATGGTCAAATAGTCGTCACTATAGTTGTAACATGTCTAATTTTAATGGTCAAAGGGGCATCAATTTTAACATAATGTTCTGTTGATGTGGCAAATGACGGGGCTGCTGATTGAGCGCTAACTATATGTCAGTACTGCTGATGTAGCACTACAAATTGGGTTCCACGGGTAACATGGAAGTCCCAGATGAGTTGGAAAAAAAGTACAGCATGTCAAGGTTTGTTGTGGGCAAATTTTCAGCATGGAAAAATACAAGTATGCATCGTGGCATCCATGTGTCCATGGCTGAGTCTTTCTTAGCAATCAATGAAAAAAGGTTGCGTGGTAGCTCTGTATACAGGTACAGTCTGCGTGTCTAGTCCTTGCATTTTGAACCATGTGTGGAAGAATTTTAAAAAGGTCAAAATATTCTCTGTGCCTTCAGAGATTCTTGCTAGATTCTAGAGAAAACAGTGGCCAAAATCTATAATTACTGCTGAGAATTATTTCACATGTGAAAATTAGAGTCACACTGGAATTCGAATCACGTCTACTGGTAAGAGAAAATAATAGCCGAGAAACTCCAAATGTAGTGAGTGATAAAGGCAATACCAAAAAGTTGTGTGTTGTTGAAGATTGGAGTTATACAATGCCCAAAAAAACCTCGTCCGCCAAGTTTAGCAGTCATGGTATTTGGATGCTTTAGTCCCACATGTATTGTGGGACCACCTTGTGCACTATTTAAATAGTGTTGGCTACATATAAAAATACAAAGCCCTATGTGGGCGTAGCTGGTCTTTATCACCGGTTCTTGCTCGCCTGAAACACTGAAGTGGCCAGTGGTGTTGGGAAACTCATCCCACTCGCCTGTGAGTGAAGTGTTGAACCAGTTGCTAGGTTTTTTGGGCTGATCAAATTTTCTAAGAAGACTGTTGTAGACTCATGGTAGTGTGTAGTACGACTAGCTATGAGCAGTATTACTAGTACGAGCTACTATGAATGCCTACAACAAATAAAATACCTCCAAAAATGGTAGATCCGAGCTGTTACTACCTGGTTCTATTAAAAAAATTTCTCTATTGGGTGAAAAATTTCCACAAATATAGTCAAAAAATAATAGAGAAAAAATTGCAAATCTGAAAAATGAATTAAAAAGATTTGCAAATGACCATACCCGATCTGCAAATCGAGGCTTTTGGGTTTTGATTTGCAAATTTTTTTGCCTTGCAGTCAACTTTGAGCTAAGATAGGCATGTTCAAAGTCAATTTTCATCGATTTAGCATTCCAGATGTAATGGAAAGGTCAGATCTTGCTCTAGACGCTCCCAATTTCTATAGCACTCCAAATTCAGGCTGAGGTGATGAAGCAAGCAAGGTCTCGAACAACTATGTGAAGAGAAAATATCCAAGAGCTTTGATACCATGTAAGAATTTGCCTAAGGGTAAAATTCACCCAAGAACTAAGAACTCAAACACAAGCGCGCAGTAGACTAGAAAGAAAGAGTATGATCAGAATGATGATATATTCAATATGCCATGATAAGAGTACACTAGGAGTTCCTGTATATAAAGGCCTCTCAGAAAGCAGCTAGAATGTTTCTAGAAACAACTAGGAGATAAGAAAACTAAGCACCTTATCCAACATTCTAGATGAATTGATAAGAGTGTCATATGTGTGTAGCAGATTCCTGTGTTGTAGATAACATTTGCTTAAAAGAGGTGCGAACGCCCTGTGATGTAATCATAACAACTCCTAAGTGTCTCACAAATAAAATAATGCAAAATAATTAAATAATGCATTAACCTAAGTAAACTTAAGTAAGTGTAATAAGTAAATACTTATTTACACCAACAGGTGCTAATCCTGCTACAAGGCATCTAACCTCACCTATACCACCTGCCTCTCTAGGCTCACCACATTCAGCCTCCCTTCCATCCACCCCAATTCCATTCGTAGCCTCCCCACCTCAATCCCTAACCTATCCACCTAGCCCTATGCTACATCTTGCTCCTATCGTATCTGATATCACTCTATCCTAAGCTAATATTTCTCCTATTGTGTGTCATGGAGTAGCTAGCTAGGCATACCATGTGTCTGTTGTAGTGAGGCATAGTCGGTTGCCCATCCTGCTCCACCCCCCTATAGCTAGCCCTCCTCCATCACCCCTTGCTAGCCTCTATGGCCCCTGCTCCCCCTCCCCCTGTGGCCTCCTATTCTTTTCTCTCTCCTCTCTTATTGGCTCTACCCTCCTTTCCTCTGCTCTCCCCTCTCCTCTTCTCTCTGTCTAAGATCCTCTCTCTTGCCTCCCTACCCTATACCTTTGTTGAGTTGGCTCCTCCTCTTGCACAATAGCCTCTACCCACTATTGTAGCCCTTTGGCTACATATCGCCCTTGCCTCACCACCTGGGCTAACTCTCTTTCCACCAACACTGCCCTATCACTTGTGCTTAGCCTACTAGCCTCGGTTGTTGAAACCCATCCCAGTACTCCTGAGTGGATCCTGCATCTACTACCCCACCAAACCAGTCCCATTACTATGGCTCTAGCTCCAACCATGCCCTCAATAAACCCTCTCTCCATAAGGTTGGCCCATACATAGATAGTAGCTTGTGAGTTACCTGCTAATACTAGTTCAGCTCCCTTGGAGCCATCTGTTGTCATCCAAACTACTATAGGACCCTGTTTGGCTGATACTACTTAGCAATGTACTCCCACTGCCCAAACATGAAGCAAGGAGATATGGTATATGAGAGCTACTACCCCTCCTCTTCCCATGGCCCCAGACCCATATACAGCCTCCATACCACTATAACAATCTCGTCTAGCTAGACTTTCTAATAGTCCACCACCTTTGTATGGTAGTAGTTTAGTGGCTCTACCTAGCTATAGGGCACTGGCTCCTCTGCCTGCCTATCTCTTTGACCAATCGGCCTGAGTGTTGTGATGTGCTCCTAGGCCCATACCTATAATAGAGTGGGGAAGCCTATGCTCCTCCCTTAATGGCCAACGCCTTGGTACACTATCTGGTGTAAATCCTTGTACAACTTTGCTAGCATCAAAGATCCCCATTTTGCCAAGACTCCCACGTCCACTATACACATAATCATTGGTATCAGTGCTAGGGTCACTCTTATCCCACCTATATCTAGGGAAATGTACCCTGAAACAATCCCACACACATAAAAGTAAATTTGCCTCTCAAGGACCATGCAATCTAGGTGCTCATCCAATGCAAACTACCCCCTCCAGATCTGATAATCCACTTTGGGCCAACCAATCCCTGCATGCCACCTCTACTGACATCTCCCTTGTCGCCATCACTAGAGTCCCCCATACCGATAGTCTAAAAATCTGATACACATCCTCTAGCATCATGGTCATCTCTCTAGTTAGTAGATGAAATGTTGTGGTCTCACTGTGCCACCACTCGCATAACATTGTCACCATCACCATTTAAGTCTGTGTATGTGACAACCTCGCTAGGTAGCCAAGTTTGATGCCCTTAATCCTTGCCTAGTCTATGGGCATTGGTAGCTATCTTACATGTAATACTATTGCTCATCACTCATGTGATACTAAGGCATCTAGTGACCACTACACACTAGCCAACACACTCAGCTATCAATTTTCTTTGTCAGGTTATACTTACCCTAGCTTTCCAACCCTCCTATTACCCACCCCCAATATTTTTTTGAGTTTTTTTCCCAAAAACTCACATTCTTGCAAACACTTAACCATGTGTTCTTGCAAATATATGTTCCTATGGGATCATAGCTTTGACTTTCTCAATCTTGCCCTGTTTGACCAGCGTTCCTGCATGCACGTTCCTGCACAATCTTACCCTAGCAATTTCATGGACCCTTGTTCCTACGAGATCATGTTTTTTTCCTTTCCTCCCATAGTCAACCCTATCTCATACTGACCTCCCCCTTCTACGGGATTACATCCTCATAGAGATATTCACATTTTTCTTTATGCGATCGTGATCCTGCCTAGTTTCTTGCAACCTCACATACAATCCCATCCTAAGATCGTGATCTCGCTAAAACCTACTCCATAGAATAAAATTTTCCTATACCTAAGCTATTTTGGCAGGATCGAGATCCCACCGATCTCACATGTATTCCCATCAGACCTGAGTTTGTGGGATTGCATATTCGCTTTCATGGGAATGTTGTAACTACTCCAATAATAAAAAATGATAGGAAGGTTTTTGACCCTACCGAATGATCAAATGTTCTTCATACTCCTACTTGTCGCACCACATCTGCTCAATGCTCTAGTCGTCCAGTAGCCACCATCATAAACACCAACTCAAAGCTCCTGGCAGTGATATCTCCTCATCAATCTGAATGCAAATGACCCCTTCTAGCCCTCTTCTAGCCACTTATATGCCCCTCGGTTCCCTAGCTGCCTCTATAGGTCATCCACCAACACCTTTTTTTGACCCCCACCCTTCTTTTTTCTCCCTTTTTCTTTTTTTTAATACCTATTTTCCCCTCTTCTATGTCAGCCTAGTCCCCACAAGCTTACTGCTTGCTTTTCAAGAAGTCATTGTGCCTCATTTTCTTTTACCGCCACTTTCTTGAGGGGGCATCATCTAGTCCATTCTCTCATTCTACCTGAGATTGGGGCAACCATGTTGCTTCAAAAAGTCTTATTCATGTTGTTTATATTTGAACTTCTTTGAAATAGTGTTGTTTTAATGCTATGTCAAAGAGGGGCAAAATGTAGACACCTAAATCTAATTACATCAATAGGTAATTGTATTTAATCTCCTCCTAAGATATTATTGATTAAATATTTATTATTTAATTAATTAATCATCATCCCTTAGTTAATTTATTTTTTTAATTAACTATAGTCCGATTGATAAAATCAAATGATCACCCAAAATCAATTTATCAATTAAATCCCATATTCCTCTATTAAATTGAATAAATCTTCAAATTTATTAAATTTAATTCCATACCCCCATTTTATTAACTAAATCATTTAATAAAATATCTAAACTCTTAAAAAATCCCTAAACCCAATCCTAACCCCTAATCCAACCCATTCACCCATACTAACCTCACTTAGCTACCTAACTAACCCATCCCATCAAAGCTAAACCACTTACCCCCAACCTCCTTTCTAAGCTAATACTAATCCCCCTCCTAAACATGTGCACAACTTTAAGCAAGGGTTAAGACTTGCTAACCCAAGCCAAAGTCAACAAACTCAACCACACCTCTTACATCTTCAAAATATCTCTTACACCTCCCTTAGTGACTCTTACATCCCTCTTACATACTCCACCTCCCTCATTACTCCTTTGACCAACCCTTATCCTATCCTCTTACACTTATTCTCCTTGTGACAAGTGTCACCTCCCTATTGGTGTTAAACAAGCATAATCCATGTGCTCCCTTTTGAGTGCATCTTGACCCTCCCTCACCATCTTACCATCCTTGCATCTTGACTGTCCATCTCTCTACCCCTTGGCCTATAAATGAAACCCTCTCCCTTCAAAAAAATTATCCAACTTTGATGCAATGTTAAATTCCTATTTTGAGAGCCTAAAAACTACCAAAATACCATCATAATGTTGAAATCCCTCCATACCTCCATTGTTTGAAACTCTTATCCATACACACATTTGGTGAAATTCTCCATTCTTTGGAAGCTTGAGCACAATGTGAGCATACGTCTCCTCCTATCAGGGATAAATCCACTTCATCAAGGGTTATGCCATAAGGAGTCTACCATTCTTGGTTTGCCTCCTTTCTTGGTGATAACCTTCATTCTATCATAAGTGTTTTCTATTTTTAGTATTAAGAATGCTTTTAATTGATTAGTTTTCAATTTGTAATACTAGATAATAGATGATAAAGTTACAACTTCTCTCCAATATTTCAGAGCAACATTCTTCTCCATCATGAGTGTTCTAGCATAGTCCATTATAGATCTATTTCTCCTTTCAACTATTCCATTTTTTGGAGGGATTCTAGGGGTAGATTTCTATCTTTTGATTCCTCTATCATTACAGAACATCTCAAACTCATTTGATGTGAATTCTCCTCCCCCATCTAATCTCAAACATTTTAGACTTTTACCTATTTCCTTTTCAACTCTTTCCAAGTACCACTTAAATATTTGAAAAGCATCAGATTTCTATTTCAAAAACATAACTATCATCATCCTAGAGTAATCATCAACAAATAACATTATGTACTTATCTCCCTTGTAGTTTTGTACTTCAATTGGTCCACACAAGTTAGTATGAAAAATCTCTAGTATTTGTTTAGAGGTATAAGCTTTACTCTTAAAGCTTGACTTCATCATTTTGCCTAACTAACATTGTTTGCACATTGCATTTTTAGGTTTCTTCAACTCAGGGAAACCTCTAACTTTCTTTATATTACTAATATTAACCAGTTTATCAAAATTAACATGACATAACCTTTTGTGCCAAAGCCATACATCATCAAATTTTATAACAAGACAAGTAGCATCTTCTATATCAAGATAGAATAGATTGCTTCTAGCTTGATCATCTTTTCCAATCAATTTCCCATTTGTGTCATATATCTTAGCAATCTTATTTTCAAATTCAACCTTGCATCCCAAATTTTTTAATTGTGACACACTCAACAAGTTATAATTTAGTCCTTCAACATAGTAAGCATTGTCACATGAAATCTTATCTATGAGTTGGATAGAAGCTTTTTCTTTTATCAAACATGGTGTATCATTACCAAATCTTACACTATTTCCATCATAATAGTTTAAGGTAATGAACTTTCTTTTGTATCCAGTCATGTGATGTGAACATCCACTAGCAATGATCCATCTATCATTTTTCTTCACACAAGTCACAAGTGCAATTGCTTTATCTTCATCAGATTCATCCTTCATTGCAACATCCACCACTTCATCATCATGTTCATCAAAATCATCCCCTATTTCCTCTTTAGCAATGTAGCATGACTTCTTGCCTTTATCTTTGTTGTAATTTCTGTCATCTTCTTTTCTAATCTTGTACTTGTCACCACCTCTGTAGTTTTTCTTCTATGTACATCTTGCAGCGATATGACGAACTTCATTGCAATTGAAACAAATGATGGGTAACATACCTTTACCTCTATAAAATCTTTTTTCCAGTAGTGCTACCAATTGTTCAACATCTTCCTCATTTGTATCACTATCACTAGACACATATCTTTCTCTTCTTCTCTTCTCATTAGAATCTTTCAATAACAACTTAGCTTTGAAAGCAAATTCAAGTCTCATAGGGTTGTAATTATCAAAGTTAGATAGCTCAAAAGCTATGAGTCTACCTACTAGACCTTCAAGAGTAAGATCATTTCCTAGAATACATCTCAATTCTTGAATTGTAGAAACTCTAATAGCATAAATAGGCAGTAGTGTTCTCAAGACTTTACTTAGCAAAGTATCATCATCCATCTGACTAGTAGCTCCTTTTATTGCACTAACAACTTCTTTTATTCTAGCAACATATTGAGCAATATTCTCACCTTCTTCCATTCTCATATCATCAAACTTACCTCTGAGACTCTTAGATTTGGCTCTTTTAACATTTTTTTCTCCTCCATAGATGGTGGTTAGGGCATTGCACATTTTCTTTAAATTGTCAAGACCTTTGTTATCATCAAATTTGGCATAGCTTAGGGCAGAGGCAATCTCCAACATCACTTGATTGTGTTCTTTCTTCTTCTTCTTCATATCTTCAATAGTTAGGGTTCCAATTGGATTAATATGATCCACGAAAATGGTAGATTGTGCATGATCTCCAAGTCCTCCAAGGTGTAGCTTCATCAAACTCTTCCATGTAGAAAATTTATCTCTATTGAGCTTGGGCAACTCTCTTTTAGACATCTCAATCTTTGTGCTTCTAGTACCTTCAAACTAGTCCTCTTAAGTAGATGGCTCTGATACCAATTTTTGAAATTCTTTAGAATAATTGAAGGGAGGTGGTTGAATTGGTTATTCAAGGTCCAGATGTATAAATAAAACTTTTCACAGCTTAGTGAACCCATAAAACATTCATACCCATGAATGCACCCATAAGATTATGCAATCACTTAAAACTTGTAGGTTACTATCAAATAAAATTGTAGAAATGTAAAGCATTCATCAACACACTTAACACAATGATTTACGTGGAAACTCAATTTGAAAAAAACCACCAATAACATGCTACTCCTTTTCACTCTTTTGAGCTAATGCCTTGTGAAGGCCAACCTTGTTAAAGGTTACAATACACACTTTTAAATGTGGCCCTGTTAAAGGATTTCAATCACTCTGTTAGGAGTGAGCCTTATTAGAGGACTTTGGGCCATTCACTTGGAATGCCACCTGATTAAAGGATTTTCGAATGACTTTTAGGTCAAGTTTAATCCAAAACATTTACCCTAGACTGATATAATTGTTAGAGAGTAATAGTAAAGCTTTGATCTGATATAATTTACAACTTCTCTTGTAGATTATAGATCTCTATTCAGTCCTCCATTCTGCATGGCCTTTATAATTTGGAGCTTTGATAGCTTGTTCACCCTTCAAGCATTCATCTCCTTAAGTATTATTTCTTAAAATGCCATTGTAGACTCTTCTTTTAGGTCACTTGATGAAGCAAAACCCTTAACTCCTTCTCTTCCTTAGGTTCTCGCACATGACAACTTTGCTTCATTACTAGACATTCCTATAAATAGGAAATTAGGATATTTTTCTGCTCATTTTCCATCATCCAAATTAGAGTTAAGATTGATTAGGTAGGATACAATGTATCTACCCTATATCTCATATCTCCTCTAGAAACTTCTCCTAGAATCCACTTGTATTCGCCTAAAAATGATTTACCTCAAATTTTGTGCCACTAGCTCATTATCCTTATCTTCCACCTAGTTGAAAAAATCCAAGAAAATAAACTTGTCAAATTAGATTCAGCAAATCTTTGATCTTTGAAATAATGCAACAACTTGAGATTATCACTTTTGATGCTCAACACATACTGCATTGTTTGGCATCAACTAAAGTTTGTTGATGCTCAACATCAACTAAAATTTACTTGGCATCAACTGTCTTGCTTGGCATCCATGAGAATTTTCTTTTACTCAGCTCCAACTAACTTTCTGCTAAGCTTGCACTAACTTTTCTTGACACCTATTATCCACTTGGTCAAGCTTGGCAGACAAACTTTGTGTAACTTGTTCTTTTAGACTTTCTAAGTGTAGCCAACATTTGTAACCCTACGTAGATTATCAATACATCATGTCATCACTATCTTAACTGGTCCTCGTACTTCATTACATAATCATAACTCAACCTTTTCTCTAGGTGCTTTTTTTACATCTTATTAATCAAATCCTCTTCATCAATCAACTAAGTCATAGTACTTGAATCTTATTAGTAGTTTTCTTACTCGCAAATAGTAGGTTTGACAGCAGTGACAAAATAATGATTGAAACACATAGTCTTCTTCAAAAATCTCCCTTTTTCAATAATATCTTTCAATAATGATCTTTTCAATCAGATCTCAACACTTAGGAATCCTAACTATGGTCCTAGATGGACCCATTTGATCAAAAGATGTAAAGAGTAAAAATTGTTCAAAAGTTGTAAAGTTGCTCAAAAAGTTGCCTGAGTAACTTTTGCAACTTTTGTAAAAAGTTAAAAATGATAGTTTAGAAAGTTTTAACTATCCATGGTTGGGTATTTGAGCATAGGAAAACATATTTTGGAGGGTTATAAGGCTTTCAGCATGGGGAAGCACTCAAATTCCTAGGTTGCTGAAAAGTTGCTTAATGAGACAAAAGTTGTTCAATAGGTTAAAAGGTTTAGGGATGGAAAACTAAGGTATTTGTTTAGCTTATAGGTCCTAGGAATCTTAAATAGTGTCCTAGAATAGTCCTAGATCGACCCATTTGACCAAAAGATGTAAAGAAAAAAAATTGCTCAAAATGTTGCTTGAGCAACTTTTGCAATTTTTGCAAAAAGTTGCAAATAGAGGTTTGGAAATTTGTAACTAGCCATGCTCAAGTATATGAGCATGGGAAAAATATTTTAGAATGTTAGAAGGTTTCCATTCAAATTTCACACTCCTTTCCAACCAAGTTGCATTTTTGAGCAACTTTTACAATTTTGTACAAAAAGTACAACTTTTGCAAAGTTCACTAGATTTCACTTCTAGGACTTGGAAAAGGTTCCAAATTATTAAAAAATAAATAAATAAATCTAATCCTAGGCTATCTTGACCAAAAACTCTAAAAGACTCAATTTTTCCTAATTAGCAACTTTTGCTCATTATCTTGCACAAAGTGGCCTAGACATACATATATTCCTGATAGTTCTCTCACCATTTGTTGTGGGATTAAATTGTCTACTCCATTAGCTCTGGGTAGTTGGGTAAACCCCATTGCCAAGCTCATTCCATCTTATTGACTGCTCAAACATTCTCGAGCACACCAAACCAAATTGACCCTAAGAGTTATTAAATTTCATAGGGAAACAATCTTTGATGGGGCATATCTCAGAGCTCGTGCAAGGTATGGATGTAATTCTAGGTGCTATAGGATTGTGTCACTGACACCTACAATAACCTCTCTCTCTTTTTGGATATTTCATTCCATTTTGATTTTGTGGCCCCAACTTGGGTGATGTTGAAACTTGTAGTGTTGGCTAGTACAAAGTCACCAATTGCCAAATCTCTCTAACCATTCATTGTGAGATCAAACTGTATGATCTATTAGCTCCATTTGGTGAGGTAAACCCTAGTTCCAAGCTTGTCCCATCTCGTTGACCACTCAAATATTCTTAGACATGCCAAACTATGTTGAGCCTAAGAGTCATTAAATTCCATAAGGAAATGATCTTTGATGGGGAATATCTTGGAGCTCGTGCAAGGTATAGATGCAATTCTGGGTGCTAAAGGATTGTGTTTTCTAACCTACAATAAACTCTCTCTCTTTTTGGAGATTATATTTCATTTTAATTTTGTGGCCCCATCTTAGTGATGTTGAAATTTGTAGTGTTGGCTAGTACAAAGAAACCAACTACTAAATTTGTCTAACCGTTCGTCATGGGATCAAACTATCTATTCTGTTAGCTTTGGGTGGCTAGGTAAACTTTAGTTCTAGTATCTTCCATCCCATTGACCACTCAAACATTTTTAGGCATGCCAAACCAAATTGACTCTAAGATTCATTAAATGTCATAGGGCAATAATCTTTGACGAGGAATATCTTGGAGGTTGTGTGAGATATGGATGCAATTCTAGGTGCTACAAGATTGTGTTGCCAACACCTACAATAATCTCTCTCTATTTTCGAAGATTGGATTTTATTTTGATTTTTTGACCCCATCTTAGGTGATGTTAAAACTTATAGTGTTGGCCAGTACAAAGTCACCAACTAGTGAATCTCTATAATCATTCATCGTGAGATCAAATTGTCTATTTTGTTAGCTTTGGGTGGCTGGGTAAATCCTAGATCCATGATCCTCCTGTCCTATTGAACACTCAAATGTTCTCAAGTACACTAGCCAAATTGATGCTAAGAGTGATTAAATGTCATAGGGCAGTGATCTTTTATGGGGCATATCTTAGAGCTTGTGCAAGGTATGGATGTAATTTTGGGTGCTGCAAGATCATATTGCCGATATCTACAATAATCTCTCCCAATTTTTGGAGATTAGATTCCATTTTGATTTTGCAGCCCCATCTCGAGTGATGTTGAAACTTGTAGTGTTGGCCAAGACAAAGTTTCCAACCATTAAATCTCTCTAACCATTCATCATGGGGATCAAATTGTCTATTCTATTAGCTCTGGGTGGTAGGGTAAAACCTAGTTTTAAGATCCTTCCATCTCATTGAATGCTCAGACATTCTTGGGTATGCCAAACAAAATTGACCCTAAGAGTCATTAAACACCATAGGGAAGAAATCTTTGATGGGGGATATCTTGGAGGTCTTGTGAAGTGTGGATGCAATTATGGGTGCTATAAGATCTTTTTGTTGACACCTACAATAACTTCTCTTAATTTTTTTTGATTGGATTCCATTTTAATTTTGCAGCCCCATCTTAGGTGATGCTGAAACTCATAGTGTTGGTCAGTACAAAGTCACTAACTAGTGAATCTCCATAACCATTCATCATGGGATCAAACTATCTATTCTATTAGCTCTAGGTGGCTGGGAGAACCCTAGTTCCAAGATTTTCCCATCTCATTAACCACTTAAGCATTCTCGGGCATGCCAAATCAAATTGACCCTAAGAGTCATTAAATGCCATTGGGCAACAATCTTTGATTGGGCATATCTCGAAGCTCATGTGAGGTATGGATGCAATTATAGTTGCTATAAGATCATGTTTCTAATACCTATAATAGCCTCTCTCTCTCTTTTTGGAGATTGGATTCCATTTTGATTTTGTGGCCCCATCTCAGGTGATGTTAAAACTTGTAATGTTGGCCAGTACAAAGTTGCCAACTATTGAATCTCTCTAATCATTTTCCATGGGATCAAACTATTTATTCTGTTAGCTTTGGGTGGCTAGGTAAACTCTATTTCTAATCTCATCCCATCTTATTGGCCGCTCAAACATTTTCAGGCACGCCAAACCAAATTGACCCTAAGAGTCACTAAATGCCATAGGGTAATGATCTTTGATAGGGCATATCTTGAAGTTCATGTAAGGTATGAATGCAATTATGGGTGCTAAAAGATCATGTTTTTGAAACTTACAATAACCTCTCTCTCTTTTTGGAGATTAGATTCCATTTTGATCTTTTGGCCCCATCGCAGGTGTTGTTGAAACTTGTGGTGCAAGGCACCTAGGTGGCAACTAGATATGTCATCTCATCCAATGATGGAGACTCATAATAGAAGGTAAATAGGTGATCATACATGTCATTTTGAATATATTATTTTTCTATGGTAATAAGAAAATCCTTGTTTGTATGGTTAAGGAACTTGAGGTCACCTCTAAACCCAAGTTGCCTTAGTCCTAAGGATTTTTTCTTTTTTGTTGTTTTTTTTAATAAGTTGACTCAAGAAGTGTTTTGAGATTAATTAAAACTTAGATAGGTCCTATTTTTTATCAAAATCCACTTGGTTAAGTTATAGGAAGAGTTATTGCAAAAATTGTACTTTGCAATAAAATTTGCTGACAACTTTTTACCAATTTTAGCAATTTTTTGGAGAACTTTGAAATTAACCTTGTAACCAATCAAGCCAAGTAGTAATTAGTTGGAATGGATGTAAAATTATGAAAATACCCTTTATAAAGTTAGAGGAGACATAAGGTATATGCTCAAAAAAAATTTAATACCAAATATAGAGATTTTTTGAGAAATTCCTAAGGTTAGGGTTGGTAGATTAAGATTCCTAAGTTTCATAATTTTCTCAGATGATCTAAGGGGTTAATTAATGTTCTCTAGTGTGAAAATATGGTGTTTTTAGTCTTTAAAATTCTGATTTTGTGGACAAGGCTTGGAGTTGGTGATGCAAGTAGGAGGTGTTAATCTTGTTCTTCTTACCAAACTCTATAATTAGGCTTCTTCCAAGCCTTCCAAACCTATTGCTTTCAGTCCCTTAAGAATCTTCCAAGGGTAGAGACTAGGTGATTTTCCTATTCTTCATGCCACACTCACATATTCCAAATATCTCTACCTAAACCTTCACAAACTCAACCAACCATCTCACACAACAAACAACACCTCCACTACCTTACACCCTCCAGGATCTTTCACAACACCATACTCCAAATTAATCCCAAAGGCTTAACTCACTATTAATAAAGTGATTTTCAAAAATTCATAAGGTTCCATACACCTTATTAGGTTCCAAACATCATTACAAGTAAATTGATCTAACGAGGGCACTTCCTTGTAGCTTAGCTTGGAATTTAGGTAAGAAATAAGAATCTTCCAATCACCTATCAATACTAAAATATAAGCTATAAACTCTCAAAACTCTCAAATAACTCAAACCATGTGGTCTCTATCCTTGGAGAATCCTAAGGGACTGAAGTAATATGTTTAGAAGGCTTGAAAGAAGCCTAGTTATTGTTATAAGAACTAGTATCACCACCTTCTTCTTGCATCATATTTGGTATCAAAGAAGGATTACACCATATTGGAGAGCATTTGTTGTGTTGGTTACATAAGTTGTTGTGGGCAAGATTTTGATTAGAGAAAGAGAAAAGATAGTTAGTGCTTCTTTGATTGGGTTGGTAATTTGTGACTTCTTTAGAGAATTTTGTAACTGCTTTTGATAAGGATGACACTACTGGAAGAAGTATGGAAGGTATGGGTATGTTAAAAGGATGCCTTGAGAAGACAAAAGGCGAAAGAGAAAACAAAGAGAAGAGGAGGAAAACATGTTAGAGGAAATTAGAAATTTGAAGGAGGCACTAGAGAAGAATGAATAAAGAGGAAGGAAATTAGAGATTTTGCTAAAATAGTAGGTAGAGGAAGAAGAGAAGCAAAAATTTGACAATGAAGAGGTTAAACATATTGTGGAGGAATATATTAAAATAGAGGATCAGATAGATGTAAATGAATTTGTCACTGGAGTAGACCAAATCACAAAGACAAGGGGAGAACTAATGTGTAAAACAGAGGACAACAAGAATAGAGAGGACATACAAGAAGAGAGGGAACATGATGAAGATATGAAGTCCCTGTAGGATGAAGGAAAAATGGGGTAGACTGTTAGTACTATGACTAAAAATGCTAATGACAATAGTAAAGAGGAAAACCATTGGAAGATGGGATCAATAAAAGAGGTAGAAAATATATCAATTTATGAAGAAGATAGGGACATATCCCTTGGTGAGGCTAATTTTTTTGGTTATTAGAAAGAAAGTTTTGAATCGGACATGAAGTAATCAGAGGATTGAAATTGTTAAAATAGTAAGGATAAATTTGCTGATGAAGCCATCATTTTTGGAAAATAGCATGATGATTAATCAACATATTATATTTTTGTCACCAAGGAAAGGAAAACCTTGGGTGAATATTAAATTGATTGGCTCATGTGGAGCTAAGGTACCTCAGATAAGGAAGTCCCTAGAGATTGGCACAATGCTGATAACAGAGATAACAATTAGGACTCCAAGAAAGATAACATAGATCATAATCATTTGGAACAAGATGAAGGAGATGAAGAAAAATGGTTGACAAGGTGGCAAGCAAGTGAGAAAGGAGGCAACATCAACACCAGAAAAAGTCCCAGCAACAAACTCAAGTGACTTGAGTTTTTTTCAACAAGGGGAGTATGGTGTAGGAGCACCTTGCCATCTCCTTGGATTTTGGAGTCATAATTAGTAGGGTTTTTTTTCATGATAGGTTAGTGAATTAGTTTTGCAATTCATCTATTTAGTGTTCAATTAAGGTCATGTTGACCAAGTTCATGTGTTAAGCAATGTGTGTCAAAGTAAGTTAGAAGTGGAAAAATTCCATACAAGGCCATAGATGGAGTGTGAAAATATCATGTTGAGATGTTGGACTTATTTAGGGTGTCTAGAAAGCATGAGAAATCATAAAATGCAAATATGTACAAAAAAATGTAAAATTGTCAAAAAATTGCAGTCAACAATTTTTTGCAAAAAATTGACAAGTTTTGGAAGGTGAACAATCATCCATCTTGGTTGATCTCTTAGAGGAGGTGAAAGGTCACATGTTTTTATAAGAATAATACATTTTCATGTAGAAGATAGAGAAGAGAGGTGGAGTAGAAAAATGCAGATTATGATGTATAACTTTGTATAATACAAATCTATTATGTTTTCGTAAAAATCAGCATATACTGGTATTTGAGTTGCAGTCTTAGTATCTTCTCCTTCATCTTGAGGTATTAGTGATTATTAAGTTCTTTTTATATTTCAAAGAATCACTACTGATGTTAAACTTGTATATAGGATCATTGAGTTATTGTCAAATATCATTACTCCCTATTTTAGAACAGCAAACCCGTACTTTGTCAAAATGAAACACCATTTTAGTTGCATGTTACCACTGGATAGAGTTAGTGGAATATGTTAAGGATCTTCTTGGTTATCTTAATATCCATCTCATGGGTTTGAAACATGATCACTGCCCTTTGTGAAGAGTTGGCTGATAATCGGCAAATTACATGTTGCAAAGAAAATACAATGAATCAACAAATAAGAACATGACATAGGTTGTTGTATGATCTACATGCATGTTGGAAGATTGTTTTCACTCATAGGATGTTGAATAATCTCTTGGAATGATGGAATAGATGACAGAATCAAGTTTGTGAGATAGTTATCTTTTTTAGTAAGGAAACTCTCATTATAACAAGGGTTTGGAGGTTTGTGTATCTTCTCAACAATTAGGAATTTGAAAGTCAGAAGTTTGTAAGATCTTGGTAAAGTAAATCTATAAAAAAGTTCATTTGTTATTGTTATTCGAAATTTTAATGAGTTGGGAGTTAGAAGGTATGTTTTAGGCCTATTTGTCTAGGTTTGAGCCTACAAGTTATATGCTTTGTTGTATAATTGGGAGTCTATGTTTTCGAAATTTAGTCAAGCTTAGTATTGGGTATCTTAATCCCTAATTGGTTTTGGTGGTTTTTTGGGTAGATTTTGATTTCCTACCTTGAAACCCCAAAGGTAGGGCTATAAGAAAGAGCCTCTTTAGGTTTTTTTGTGAGAATTTTTTTTTAGATGAAGCCCACTAAGGTGTATAGCACCTTATGAATTTGAAGCCACTTGATGACAATGAGTTGAGCCTTTTGAAATCTTATTGGGGTATGGTTTTTTCAAAGATCTTGGAGAGTGTAAGGTAGTGGAGGTGTTGGGTATTGTGAGAGGTAGTTGGTTGAGTTTGTGAAGGGTTAGGTAGAGACATTTGGAATAGATGAGACTAGCATAAGGAATAGGAAAACCACTTGGTCTCTAGCCTTAGAAGAGTCTTGAGGGACTTATGGTAATATGTTTGCTAGGCTTGTTAGAAGCCTAGTGATGAGAGTTTGGTAATAAGAATCTAGCATCACCACCTCCTTCTTGCATCAAGATCCAAATATCTTTTTTTTTTTGCTAGGTCCAGTGGAGGAAAAAAAAGTTGTACAAAAACCACAAAAAGAGCTACAAGGGAAATAAGGCCTAATGAGAGTTATTTTTCAAAATACATGTTAGGAGAGTAAACTAGTCATGAAGACCTCATCATTAGGTGCTCCTTGAAGTGTCTAAGGTGTTAGTTTGAAGAAAGAAATTGATTAGGATCCATTTCTCAAATTTTCTCATTTTTCCCTTATTGCTTCCCAAGTCTTGAAAAGGGAAAGTGATCAAGTAGTTTTGTGAAGTTGGGAGAAGTTTGTTTAGTACTGCAACTAAGTTGGATAGAGTCTTTGAAGACACTTAGGAAGGTAGGAAAGGTAGTTTTCTTTAAAAGTATTCTTGTTGAGAATCCAGTAGCTTTTGGTGTAAGCACTCTGCATCATTTTGGATGCAAATTACATCAAAATGAAATACTTAAAATGTACTTAAAATGTAAACAAGAAAAATAAGATATATATTATGATAACCAATAATATCATACATGAAAAAACATATAATATATTATGATAACCGATAATGTCATACATGAACAAACATATCATTAATAATGATAACCAATAATTTCATAAGTCTAATAATGTCATGCATTGAATATATGTCACACATCAAATATAAAATGTCGTGTATTGTAATGTCCCCTTTCTAGCATTCATAGCATGATGTTTTCATTAGCCTATTTCCCCACAGTCCCGTAGGCTAACTAGGACATTAAAGGGGCTTAGAGGCCATTTAGCCTAGACAGTTTCAGTTGCAGGTCTTTCTGAGGGGTTCTGAGGCAACTTTGGGCATACTTACTATTTATAGTAAGTCATCTTGGACATGGCCGGACATTCAGTCACAGTGGTATGTCGATGGTAATTGTTTAAAATCGATAGGAAGACTTAGTTATCATTGATAAGATTTGTTATGCATTGATAAAGCCATTTTATAAAGTTAAATTTAAATATTTAACTTTATTAATGCATAGACTATAGTTTGTGGGAAATATTTAAATTAAAAGAGTTCCCTTTATTTTTATAACACATTGGAGACATAAGGTACATAAAGGGAGTTATGTTTTATCCCACATTGAGAAAATGAAGGATTGAGCTCTTGTGAGAACATTATAAAAGAAATGGAAGAGCTTTTTTTTTGTATGCTTGGATGAAGATTAATGTTATGTTGCTGGATATCTGATTATTGGGCTTGGAGGATGGAATCCCTCTTTGCTAGCATTCTCTTCGCTGTTGGAAGACACAGTCAGGAGGATCAAGGGTGTTTTCACTTCAAGAAACACACTGGGTTTCATTTGGGATGTTTGCATAAAGAAATTTACAAGGGTTTGAGGTGCAGATCTGAAGTTAGTTATTGCTGTAGTGCCGCATGAACAGTATTTTGCTACAGTCGGCATGAACAGTATTTTGCTACAGTACGGCGTGAGCAGTGTTGGTATCAAGTTTACTTGTTTTTTCGGCTGATTAGAAGTTTGGAGGGCTGGCCGACTACATCTGCAAAACACTACGGCAACTAATTCCAGGTTTCTTCTGTCAAATTTTGATATTTTGCATAATAATTGTTGAATACAAGTTTGAATAGTTGTTGCAGCCTTTAAGGCAGCTATAAGTGCACATCTACATTTAAAAATCACCCTTTATTAGCAGATTGAAAGAGTTTCTAGATTTTTCATATACTATTGAATGTGTGCCAAGTGTTTGTGAAAATGTCATGATGTGTATTATGCATTTTAACATCACTTCATAGTTGTTCGAAAATCTACTCATTGGAAAGCAATTTATTGAGGAAATCAGCTTTATGAGTTTGCATACAAAGTGTTTGACAATATTCCTTAAGTTAAATTTCTGCAAGTCAAAGTTCAAATCAGGGGAGGATATTACAGTGGTATCAGAGTTATAAGTCCTGCCATCCTGTGGAGGTCTTATAGGAAATTTGGGACTGGTGGATAGAGGGGAAAGTGTTTGATGAAATGTCAAAACACTAAAATCAGAGCATTTATGTTTGAGCATGCGACAGGGGCCTTATAATTTCCGCAATACCAGAGCAAGACAAAGTAGGAGTTCAGACCTGCAAAGAAAACAGTCTAGTTCATCCATACAGGGGGGTATAGAATCCATTCATACAGACACAGCGGAGGTATTCTTTGATCAAGACAGCAATATGGGTGACCAAGATGACAGGAATACAAGATTAGGTGGAGGCGAGAATGTCGGTCCAGAGCTTGGAGAGGAAAGATTCTTACAGTTATTAGAGACCTTGGTACAGGGTCAGCGAGTAGCAGAACAAAGGGCATAGGAACAGAATCAAAGATTGGATCTTATGATGTAGATGATGGCTCGTCAAATGGGGTTGAATGCTAACATGGGTGGAGGAAATAATCAGAATGGAAATGATCAGGATGGGACACATAATGGAGATGAACAAGTTGGGAACAATTTCGGTCATGCACCCCAACAAGCTAGGACAGTGGGTTCAAGGCCCATGATTCCTACATTTCCTCCTAGAGCTCCAGAGCAGCTCGTACCAGAGCCCTAGATTACTGATATACAGGACCAGTTGAGGAGAGATTGGGAAGTCGGAAGGCCAGATTTTACTGCTGTAATTACCTTTAGGGAGTATATGAATGTGCGGATGAAACATATGCCACGTGAACATGATAGGAACCAGAGCTATGAGCTACGGAAGAAAGTAGGGAGACTTGATTTACCATATTATGATGGCTCAGGAAAGTCTACAGCAAGAGCTTGGGTTCAAAAGCTTGACACATACTTTCAATTGAACCCTATGCCCGAGGAAGAAGCTATTAAGTACGCAGCAATTCATCTAGATGGGTTAGCACACGAGTGGTGGCATCATGGTATGGTCACTATGGGACATGCACACATTACCTCATATGTGGAGTTTACAGAGAAGTTGATTGAAAATTTTGATAGGAAGGATCTAGAACTCCATTTCAAGGAGTTAGCTCAGCTTAAACAGTGGGGATCATTGGAAATATACATTTCAGAGTTTCAGAAACTTGCAGTGTTAGTAACAGATGTATCTGAATGAAGGATACTAGTTCTATTTATGGATGGGTTAGCTGATCTGTTGAGAGGGTGGATTAAAGCTCTCAACCCTCCCACTTTGCAGGAAGCCATTAAGAAAGCTCGTGACATGGATTCCTCTTCATCTTCAAAAAATAAATTCCAGGCAAAGAGTTCCCCTTCAAGGAAAGATAAGGACAGGAAACCTTTTCATAAAGAGGTTCAGCCAGCTAAGGAGGAAAGTAAGAGGTTGGACAATGAGACACTTAATGATCTTAGGAAGAAGAAGCTTTGTTTTCATTGCAGGGAGCCTTGGGATTTGTCACATAAGTGTCCATTGAAAGCAAAAGCTAAGCAGATGGAGTACTTTTCAGCCGAAGAGTCAGTAGATGGAGATTCAGAGCAGTCATTTGAATCAGATGGAGATGATTATAGTTCTTCACAGGAGGAAGCATGTGGTGATAGCACGATAGCTCAGTTGTCAAGTATACAGGAGGCCATCACTTTCAAAGTTAGGGGAACCTTGGATGGACAGAGAGTTGTGGGACTCATTGATACAGGGGCGACACATAACTTCATTGATGAGAAGTTTGTGACACACAGAGGGCTACATACAGAGGAGCATAGGGGATTTAAGGTGATGGTTGCCGATGGCTTCAAAATTGAATGTACCAAGAAAATCTCCAACTTGCAGCTTCGTTTGGGAGTTTATGACATGACAAGAGATTTCTTTGTGGTCAACATTGGTGATCAGGATATGGTGCTTGGGATGAACTGGATGAAGTCTTTGGTAGAGTTTACATTTAACCTTGAGAAAATGGAAATGAGGTTTGAGGCAAATGGTAAGAAGATAGTGCTCAGAGGTTTGTCAGATGGGAGACTTTGAGTGGTGTCACTCAAGCGGATGCAGATTTTCTTTAGACATGATCAGGTGCAGTGGGCAGCAGAGTTTAGAGTAATGCCTGAGATGACAGAGCAGCATAAACAAGAGTATCCACCTGATGTACAAAAAATAATAACCAAACATACTAAGGTGTTTGGTGAGATACCTCCAGGAAGACCCCCAGATAGGGGAATCGAGCATGTTATTGAATTAGAGGAAGGGGCTAAGCCAGTTATCATCACACCTTACCACCATCTGAAGAGATGTAAGGATGAAATAGAAAAGGCAATTAAGGAGTTGATTGACATGGGGCACATACAGCCAAGAAAAAGTCCTTTCACTTCTTCAGTAGTATTGGTGAAGAAGAAGGATGGTACAATGAGGATGTGCATTGATTATAGGGAGCTAAACAAGAAGACAATAAAGAACTGATACCCTATCCCGCGCATCGATGAGCTTATTGATGAATTGCATGGTGCATTCTACTTCTCCAAGATTGATTTGAGATCCGACTACCATCAGATACGGGTTAGAGAGGTGGATGTGGAGAAGATAGCTTTTAGATGCCACTATGGACATTTTGAGTTCTTAGTCATGCCCTTTGGGTTGACAAATGCCCCTGCCACTTTCCAGTCCTGTATGAATAGAGTGTTCAAAGATCAGTTGAGGAAGTTTGTGTTGATATTTTTTGATGATATACTGATATACAGTCGTACTTGGGAGGAACATTTGAAGCATATTGATACAGTGCTTAGTATTCTAGAGAGGGAGTCATTATATGCCAAGATGAGTAAATGTGAGTTTGGGATAACAGAGTTGCTCTATCTAGGGCATATTATTAGTGCAGGAAGTGTTCGAGTTGACCCAGACAAGATCAGGGCCATTCTGGATTGGCCACCACCGAGGAACACTTCACAACTCAAGGGATTTCTCGGGCTTTGTGGGTTCTACCGCACATTTGTGAAGGGATTTTCACAGATAGCAACACCACTTACAAATTTGACACGGAAAGATAGTTTCAAGTGGTCAGAGAGGGCTCAGGATTGTTTTGACAGGTTTAAGGAGCTGATGAGTACATGTCCTATTTTAGCCATTCCAAATTTCACCAGGCCCTTTGAGCTGCAGTGTGATGCCTCGGGAGAGGGCATAGGAGTTGTTCTCATGCAAGAAAAACATCCCATCGCATATGAGAGTAAAAAATTATGAGGTGTGGAGAGAACCTACAGCATCTATGACAAAGAGATGCTAGCAATCATACACGCGCTAGCTAAGTTCAGGCAGTACTTAGTGGGAAGCCGGTTCACAACAAAAACAGATCATAATAGCTTGAAAAATTTCCTTGGACAGAAGGACCTTAATGACAGGCAACAGAAATGGGTGAGTAAATTACAGGCCTATGATTTCGACATAGCCTATGTCAAAGGGAAGAAAAATATTGTTGCAGATGCTTTATCTAGAAGGCCTCATTTGCTTGTTGTTGGGATAGTCATGGATGATTAGAGAGAGATGATCTTGGCAGAATATGCTAAAGATAGTTGGGCATCTAGCATTATTGAGGGAGCTATTCAAGATAGTCAATACACTGTCGTAAATGATCTGATCATCTACAAGGAAAGGATTTATTTAGTACCCGAGTCTGCTATGAAGCAGAAGATTATGAGGGCATTTCATGATTCACCAATGGCAGGACATCCCGGATTCTTTAAGACATATCGACAGGTGAGAGAGCGCTTCACTTGGAAAGGACTCAAATCAGAGGTGCTTTAGTTTGTTAAGGAATGCCCTGTGTGTCAGCAGAACAAACAGGAACATTCTTTTCCGGGTGGTTTACTACAGCCCCTACCCATACCAGAGAAGAAGTGGGATAGCATTTCCATAGATTTTATCACAGGCCTCCCCAAGGCACAGGGTCGAGATTGTATCTTTGTTGTGGTAGACAGATTGACGAAATTTGCACATTTCTTTGCAATTTCGTCTACATATTCAGTAGCACAAATAGCAAAACTATTTTTTCGAGAGGTATTCAGACTACATGGGATACCACGAAGCATAGTCAATGACAGAGACAACAGATTTATGAGCCACTTTTGGCAGGAGTTGTTCAGGTTATGTGGAACAGAGCTCACTCCGAGTACCAGCTACCACCCCCAAACCGATGGGCAGACAGAGATAGTGAACAAATGGGTTGAGGGGTACCTTCGAAACTACATTGCAGGAGAGCAGAAGGCTTGCGTGAAGTGGCTACATCTAGGGGAGTACTGCTATAATACCTCTTTCCATATGTCTATTCAAATGTCCCCTTTTATGGCACTGTACGGGTATGATGCTCCTAATTTTTTGGATTTGTTATTTGGGGACAGCAGGGTGCCTAAGGCCAAGGATACTTTGCAGGAGTGTTAGGAAATTATGCGATCCTTGAAGGAAAATTTGCAAAAGGCACAAAATCAGCAGAAGCAATATGTTGATCAGCACAGGGTTGAGAGGTCTTTTGAGGTGGGAGATATGGTGTACCTCATGTTACAGCCGTATAGACAGTCCTCTCTCAAGAAGAGTGGAGCAGAGAAATTGAAACCACGCTACTATGGACCGTTCAAAGTAATCAGGAGAGTGGGCGAAGTAGCTTATGAGTTGGAGTTGCCTGCAAACAGTAAAGTGCATAATGTGTTCCATGTGTCACGCCTTAAGAAGGCATTGGGTCACAATGTGGTGCCTTTAGTAGTATTGCCACCTCTTGATGATGAGGGAAAGATTATCTTGGTTCCCGAGGCCATACTTGACTCCAGGGAGAGGGTGCTTCGTAGGAGGACTATCAGGGAGTATCTAGTGAAGTGGAGGAACCTACCTGTCGAGGATGCTACTTGGGAAAATGAGCAGATATTGCAGCATCCAGAGCTGAAATTGCTTGAAGACAAGCAATTTTGGGAAGGGCGGACTGTAATGTCCCCTTTCTAGCATTCATAGCAGGATGTTGTCTTCAGCCTATTTCCCCACAGTCCCATAGGCTAACTAGGACATTAAAGGGGCTTAGAGGCCATTTGGCCTAGACAATTTCAGTTGCAGGTCTTTCTGAGGGGTTCTGAGGCAACTTTGGGCATACTTACTATTTATAGTAAGTCATCTTGGACATGGCCGTACATTCAGTCACAGTGGTATGTTGATGGTAATTGTTTAAAATCGACAGGAAGACTTAGTTATCATTGATAAGATTTGTTATGCATTGATAAAGCCATTTTATAAAGTTAAATTTAAATATTTAACTTTATTAATGCATAGACTATAGTTTGTGGGAAATATTTAAATTAAAAGAGTTCCCTTTATTTTTATAGCACATTGGAGACATAAGGTACATAAAGGGAGTTATGTTTTATCCCACATTGAGAAAACGAAGGATTGAGCTCTTGTGATAACACTATAAAAGAAATGGAAGAGCTTTTTTTTTGTATGCTTGGATGAAGATTAATGTTATGTTGCTGGATATCTGATTATCGGGCTTGGAGGATGGAATCTCTCTTTGCTAGCATTCTCTTCGTTGTTGGAAGACACAGTCAGGAGGATCAAGGGTGTTTTCACTTCAGGAAATACACTGGGTTTCATTTGGGGCATTTGCATAAAGAAATTTACAAGGGTTTGAGGTGCAGATCTGAAGTTAGTTATTGTTGTAGTGCCGCATGAACAGTATTTTTCTACAGTCGGCATGAACAATATTTTGCTACAGTACGGCGTGAGCAGTTTTGGTATCAAGTTTACTTGTTTTTCCGGCTGATTAGAAGTTTGGAGGGTTGGCCGACTACATCTGCAAAACACTACGACAACTAATTCTAGGTTTCTTCTGTCAAATTTTGATATTTTGCATAATAATTGTTGAATACAAGTCTGAATAGTTGTTGCAGCCTTTAAGGCAAGTGTAAGTGCACATCTACATTTAAAAATCACCCTTTATTAGCAGATTGAAAGAGTTTCTAGATTTTTCATATACTATTGAATGTGTGCCAAGTGTTTGTGAAAATGTTATGATGTGTATTATGCATTTTAATGTCACTTCATAGTTGTTCGAAAATCTACTCATTGGAAAGCAATTTATTGAGGAAATCAGCTTTATGAGTTTGCATACAAAGTGTTTGACAATATTCCTTAAGTTAAATTTCTGCAAGTCAAAGTTCAAATCAGGGGAGGATATTACATGTATACATCAAATGTATGTCAAATATGTCCACTAACATTGAATCCAAGAAATATGTCCACTAATGCATATGCGTGTGTATCTATCCCTATATCTTCTCCTTCCCATGAGGGGAAGAAAAAAAATCCCTAGAGGTCTTCAGTCATTGCATGGAGGAAGATGATGGGGATGATGGGGTCTTCCTCACATGCTTGCCCGTCCTTTTGTTTAGGCTCCTATCTAATTGGAGATGATAAAAATAAAGTAGATATGAATCAATAATTATTATACATTGAAATCAAATATATGTACACACAAAATTAATTATTTTCTTACCACCATCAAATATAACTACTATGTATATCCACCTCAAAGGCTTACGTATGATCAGGAGTAACAAGGCCCTACAAAAATTAAATCAATATAATCACTTGATCATAAGTTTATAAATACCATTTGAAATTTCAATACTAACTATTATAAATAACAACTAAAACTATGAAAATTATTTCATACCTCAGTCAATGGCTTTGAACTAGCAACTCACATCAACAACTATAAATCATATAATATACAATTTACATATATGAAACATGAAACAAATGTACCTTTATGAAGATCGTATCATGGTTAGGCTCAGAGTCCCTTCTGAATGTCGATGGTCCAATAGAGAACTAATGCACATGGATAAAAAAAATTTGTCAATCCTTCATATGATTACTTAATAAATATATGTATTAATTTAAATGATTAAATTGATACATACCTCTTGAATCATTGTCAGGACATAAAATGGGGCCAAAAAATTTGTACTACAACCATTAACACTCTTACCCTAAATTTTGAACAATGTCAAGACATGCTAATTAATTAGTCATTCACTGTACATATGAAATGTGATCAAATTAGTTTAATATAATGGTAACTTACTTATGTGTCAATGCCAAATTTATCACTCAAAAACTCATCAATAACTAGCCCATCATCCATAGTGTCTCCAACATGACTTCCAAATGTGCATAAGGATCCACATGATGTGCACATGTGACTATAACGCAAAGAAAGATCCTCAACTAATGGACTAGTGCAATGAATGAGGGTCTATGTCAAAGAATTAATAATCCCTAGAGTACTAGTCTCTACATGTTCCTTCATAACTAAAGGAATAATCACATGCTCACCCTGTGGCTTGACAATAGGAACACTAACTACATTAGGGTCATAACATGCCCCAACCTCTCAAATGACAACCCCCATCTCTACCCTAAGAATCTAACATATTGAAATAATCGGGGATCTCCCCAAGGGGAAATTCACAATACAATTTTCTTAAGAAATACATTGGAACCTCATGATTATTGCAAGGAGGGGCATCAAAGACCATCCACCATCTATTCCAAAAGTTGTTTCTAATATCATCATGTATGCACCAATGGATGGGGATCCTTTTAGTTGTATGTTTAATAGTGTCATGTTCTCCAAGCTTTTTAAATAATGCACATATGCTCTTTTTATGTCCTTTTTTCTTACATCTTTATATGATAATTTATTTGCATAATATCTTCTTTGTTCTGCTCTCTTAACACATGAAATATCCAACTGACCACTAACATAAGCTACATGGCTCATAATAAACTCAGGAGAGGATGCCAACTATGCTCTCATAGGATTAGTCATAGGATGAGAGGAAGCATTTCTTATCATTTTTTATTATTTTTTGCACCTATTATCTACTACTTTCTCCTTTTCCTTTGAATTTTCAAGGCCTTGTAACTTTTCAATTGCCTTCTCCAATCTCTCTCTCTCTCTCTCTCTCTCTCTCTCTCTCTCTCTCTCTCTCTCTCTCTCTCTATCTATCTCTCTCTCTCTCTCTCAGTGAGCTATAGACCATAGAGTTGGTCAATTTTTTCCATGCATACTTTATCTACATTTTTTATTGTGGAGAAATCCATTGATAGGGTGATTACATGAAAATATGGTGGATTATTTTCTATCTATGGGGGCAAAACAACCAAAAACTTCAATATTTATTTATTTGGGTTATATGTTGGAAATACCTTGCTTGATCCTAGTTCTTTAAAATGAGCTATTTGAACTAAATACTTCTTCAATGCCTTATTTATTTTTTCTATTCATTTGTTTGGATTGTTCAAAATTTCTTACAAAATTATTGAATTCAAAATTTGGGTCTACTGACATAATACAATCATGGAAAAGAGAAAGAGCATTGTGAATAATGTACTTGTCTCCACCAATTCTTGAGGTTCTAATAATTGCATTATGAGAATTAGCAATGACTTCTCACCTTTTGAGTCTTGGCCCAATGCCACTAGCAAGTTTAGTTTTTGGATTGTCCTAAGAGAATTGTGATTGGCACTATATGACTATCCATAACCTTTTGTTTCTTTACACCACCATATTGGATAAGGTTCCCTATATTCTTCATGTCATTGTGTAGTTTTAATGTCATTTTTAGACCACTAGAACTACCCATGCCATCCCCACTAGTGGTAGTGGCTATAGCACTTGGTTCAAATTGAATATGCATATTTAGAAGGTGGAGTTGGAATGAAAGATAATACAAATAATGTTGGAAGGGATTTACCTTTTTTTTATGAAACTGATGGGTCATCTCCAATTATTGGTTAATGAACAAGTTTTGGTGGAACTAGTGTGTAAGGTGGATACCAAGATCCTTGACTTGTTGGACCTCTCCCACTATCACTTGAATAAACCAATTTTTCTTTTATCACTACCCCCTTACCATTATTTTCCCTTATCTTTTGATTGAGTACAATATATGGTGAAGGAAATGTACTTGTAGTAGTTTAGGGAGTGAAACCATTTCTAGTGGATGTAGGATTCGTAGAAATCTCATTCTAATTATCTTTGTCCTCAATGTTGGCTTGCTACGTTGCTACTTCATTTGGTTGCTTAATATCCCATAATTTTCTAAATGTTTCATCCACATCCAAGTCATCAAAATATATAGAGGTCTTGGGCTCATCAAGATTCTTCCTTATTTCCCCAAAAACAATAATTTTTCTTTGAGGCCAATGTGCAACTTCACAATCTTTATTTATGGCGTCAGGAATAGATTTTTAGTTAGACGATCCACTTTTTGGTAGAAATTGTAGGATTTTCTAGGTTGATCTCCCTTTATATTTATGCAATTATTTAATTTATGCTAAAAATCCCTCTAACAAAATATTGCTTTTACTAATGCATTTCTCTCTCTTTTTTGACCCCTTTCTAGGAGTGCATGTTTTTGAAATTTTCAATTAATGGTTTACTCTCATATTGTTTTTTTCTTGTAGAGTTCCATACTATATAAGATTTCTACCAATTATGTTTAGTGCATCATACTGCTAGTACCTGGCAACATCAAGTAAAAAAAAATTAAAAAAATTCATGTGCCACTTTGAATGCTTTCACATTATGTGCCACTTTGAATGCTTTCTCTCAATGTGAACTCTCCACATGAGAAAGGAAAATAAGTAACATGGTTTTCTTTTGTTGAATGTGAAAGAGTATATCCATTCTCTCCATTAGTTGTATATATTCCAATGGAAAAACCCTCTTTGTCACATGTATTGTAGGTTTGCAGGGTTCTACCATTGAATTGAAAGACCTTAATACAATGCACTATTTCATGAAGTATCGATCAACCAACTGAGTTTAACTTTCTAGCGGAATGCAATCTTTACAAGGAACATGTAATCTTGGAATTGAAGTGCATGTATTCTATAATAGATGGGTGCCATAAAGAAGTCTACAAAATAGTTGTAGTCCCTTCCATTATAATTGATCCTTATTATAGGTGTCCATTCAGTTACTGGTTTTCAAACATTAACCTGAAGCTTTCTTATTTCAAATAATTGACGATACTTTGAGATAAAAATATAACACAAGTAGATTGTGAATCTAAATATCTTCTGCAAATATCTTTTTCTCATTAAAAATTGTTCTTGCATTTAATGAACAATATGCTTAATAAAATTATGTCGTATTAGCTATTTTTAAAAATAAATATTAAAAATAATTTCTAGAATGTTGGCACCCACCTTTTTGTTAGTTTTTAATTCCAAACACATGGATACAAAGAATATACTATACTACAATGATTGCAAAAAAATATTAAAATCATAAGGAGGCTTATGATCATGAGCCAGATTACACTTGTCTACTGGTCCTCTCACATATGAATATTTTCTATCTACTTGTAAGTTCTTATATAAATTTTCAAGGTTTCCCACATCAATGTGCATTGAGTTTTGTGCTTCTTACCCTAGGTGCAATAGACTAGAAAATTCACTCTGTGTTATCGATAAAATTACCTCCTATGTACTTTTATTGACAATTTCCTTTCTATTTTCATCATAGTTTTTGGTATAGACCATGACAATTTTTGGACAAGGCAATGTTAGAATGATTTAGAATAACTATGGGGGGGGGGGGGGGTGGCTGCGGGAATCATTTATCCTCATGTCCAGATGTACCAATTAAACTTTAGACACTTTAACCAATTCGGACCTAAACATTAAGTAGCTCTGTCTCTATAGAAATATATCAATAACATAAAACTTGTAGTCCACTGTCCCAATAATAACAAACTTGTAGTATAGAAAACATTAACAATAAAAAATCTCCAATAACATTCACACAAACTATAAATTGAGATGAGGAGTTGGAACACTGGAAAATTTTATGCTAGAATTTGGTTTGGAGGAGATTATTGAAGCTTTAGAGAAGCACAAGAACTGATTTGTACATAAACATTGAGCTATTTATTTTTTATCTACTAATTGAAAACTTGTTGACAAAGACTTTGAAATGATATGGAGACACATTTACAATATTAAGGACCCCAACGAAATAATTGATGTGGATGACACACAAACTAAGTAAGATTTTGAACCTAAAAGTAAAGAGAATATGTTTGACACCATCACCCCACAAGATTTTTCTAATTCAGTACATCAAATGGTGGGAGAAATTATTGGAAAGAAAGACAATGTAACATTTAAATATCTAATAGGTATAGTGTCAACTGAGCCACAAAATAAAGTTGAAGATATACTTGTAATAATAACAATCAAGCATGTTCAAGCACACATACTTGGATTTTAACTAGTCATTCAACAAATAAAATATTTTCCCAAGACAAAGGAACAAGATGTTAATGATATACCAGTTAAATCCTTACATATGCCACCATACACCATAGTTCAAACCGAGGGACAAAAACTACATGAGAATATCAAGCAATAGGCACAAGGAGGAAATATAGATAATACAAAAAATGAGAATATTGGAGCTAAACATGCTCAAATTGGAGGAAATCTATGGATCACAATGCAGAGATTTATGCTATAGGTTATCTAGCACCAACCCATGGACTTCTGAGTGAGGGAATAATTGGGCATGACCAACTAATACTTGCAAATGAACCAAACACTAGAGGATTCACATTCCTAATTAATTTACCAAGTTTTTACATTGATCCTATATTCTTGTAGACACAAGCTTTGAAACTTACTAAAGTCAAACTAGAGGAGATACTGAGTGTAGAGGACAAGAAGAATGTAGAAGAAGACACCACACCAAGTATTGCACTTGTACCTTTTGTGCTATAGATCTACTGATGAAAAGGTCAAACAAGAAGAAGTTTCACAAACAAGAATCAAATTTCCAAATTTGAAAATCCAAGTTCTATTGTCACAAATAGTTTCACCAAGTACTAGCAAAGGGAAAAAACTAAAGAGGAGGAAGAAGGTATCACAATCATTTCAATTAAACTCAATAATGTTGGATGGAGAGATCTGTAATGCCCCGCTCGGAGATCCTTGGAACAAGGATTCAATTCAATCCAAGATTTAAAAAAAAATTACAAGTATGAATGCACATGTCAACATCATACAGGGATCACACAGATCACAATAGAAGTTGAGCAACCAACGAATCTCCAAATGCCACTACCGAACAAAATGACTAACAATGAGAGATGCATAGCTAAATCCAAATTGGAACATTATGAATACAAAATGCAACTCCAAAGGATTGAAGAACACCTAAGAGGGTACCCAAAATGATTCCCAAAAAGTTCAGATCAAACCGAAAAGTGCCTGATGCCTGCCCGCACAGGTCTTGCAAAAATCGAAGCGATACTTTAATACAGCACTGGAAAGTATCGCATGACATTCCTAAAGAAGGAGGGAAATACTTTCAAGGACTGAGTGATACTTCTCTCGAAGGTGTGCAATACTTTAAGGGTATCGTACAACAATTCTAACAAGGAGGTGCGATATTGGAAAGTATTGCATGATATTTCTCCAAGAGGCATGCGATAGAATCAAGGGATGCACGATACAATTTCAATGAGTGTGCAATACAATATTCTATTTCACCATGCTGATAAATGGTTACCCAAGAAACTCAAGAAACACTTAAAGATAAACAATAGACTAAAATTGAGTTTAGAACCTCCACATCGAGGAGTACTAGATCAAAAAAGATCAAGGAGCAAACAATTGAGTGCATAAACAACAAGATGCCATGAAATAGGAAAGAGGAACATCTATCCATCTAAACCCAAGTAGTAAAGAACGTACTGAAAGAAACATCGCAATGTATAGAAATAACATCACAGTAACTGAACAACCAAACTAAGTATGCGGTTCCTCCCAACCATCAATATCATCATAAGACCATCATGGATCCTAGCCATCCCCTATGCGTAACATCCCAAGCCACCGATTAGATCATCGGTACTATTGTGATAGGGATGTCACTACTAAAACATGCTACAATATAAGCATAAGGAAATCTAACATGCTAGTAGAAAAGCATAAGATAATCCTACAAGTAGATAATATCTCCTATCACATGCTAATCATCAATAAGCAATAGATGCACCAACAAAGCAAATCACATCATCTAATCATATGCTAAACATCATAATATAAGAATGCATCAAATAAACTAGCATCATCTAAATATGATATCCAAGCATTCCAATGAAAGAATAAATCACAAGAAAGCATACTCTAGAACCCAAAGCATCAAGTGAATACATCCAAAAATGGTCGCACTAGGATAAAAGACTGTCTCTGTACACTAGTCCCTAGTAGTGGTATGGGTAGCTATGCCTCCTAACTAAATGGCACCTGTAGGTCCACACCCACTGTGCTGATGGAGATAATGATCCAACCAAAAACACACAAAATAACATCCATGGCTATCACTCATGCCAGACAATATGATGGCTATAACCAAGAACCTAAGACAATGCAAGGAGTACAAGTCCTAATTAGACACTCAATAGGCTACTAAGTAGGGGTTGACATCATGGAGAGTCACTTGGCATCAAAAATCCCAAGCTCAGACTGGTGTAGATTCAACATCCCTCAACAGAAAGGCTCTAACACCCCACATTTTTATTATCCTAAGATTTTATTACCAATCACACATTTCATTTAGTTATCACTTAATTAAAACTTCCTCTACCAACCCTCTGGGTACAATGATCACCAGGTTGTGGGATAGAAGCCCCCTCCATATACTACCCTACCCTACCTATGCTCATCCTATGACAAGTGCTCGTGGGCATGCATACTCTCGTCCCAACCTTAATGATCATAAATTTTAGAAGTACCATAGAAGATTGGTCCTAGCAAGTCACCCGACAAATGTACGTGCATGTACTCATGTGTGGTGCACCACCATCACAAAGATCAAAGCACAAGGACTGGCTGAGAACACAATGCAAAAAAAAACACCCAATCGAAAGCAACTCAAGAGGACAGATTCTACACGAATCCCAAAGCCAATAAAACCATACATCATGAAATCACTCAATCGGTCTCAATTTGGGAGTATGGATTCTACACAAATCCCAATGATGCAACAAGACCAAACATCATGAACTCACTCAATCGGCCTCAATCCGAGAGCATGGATTCTACATGAATCCTAGTGTCCACGAACAATAACAAAGGTCCAAGAGAAACCATAATACCAAGTATAAAATTACTCAACCAAACATAAAGTCGGGAGTTGGGTGTGACATGCATCCCAATGCAACATAAAAGTTCAAAAATGGTTTGACTAATATCCAAGTGGATCATCCAGGTCCACAAACCACATTGTGCCAAGAAAACCCAAGAAAATAGGGTGGCACACAAAATGAGGTAAAAACTCCAAATTTTGGAAGAATTTTGAAGCTAAAACCCATTTGGCCTTTGGGTACAAAAATTGCAAAAATCCAAAAATAAACAAGTTTAGACATTGTATGCAAAAACGACCAACATAATGGCGCAAAATCCAAAATCCTCATCCCAAAAAAAAGAGAAATGTTTGTGCCTGCCCAATCGGGTAGAACTAACATACAGAAATGGAGGGGAACACTAGTTCTCAGCCTCCAAACAAACAGCTACCAAAAACATAAGCAAAAACAAAGCCGAAACCATAAAACAAGAAAGCCCTACCTCATAGCCAAAAGGGCAAAATGGGAATCTGAACCATAAAATAAATAGCCTGCAGAAGCAGCTAAAAATCGAAGCAATCCAAGGTTTCCTCAAGCTGGATCCAACAAGCTCAACCTTGCAATGATCACATGCCCATAGCTCCCACAACGAACAAAACAATAAATCCTCATGAAGAGGATTTTGGATTTTACTCTCAAACTTTCTAATTCAAAAGGGAGAAGTGAGGAATTAAATTCCTTTTTGGATATTTATTCACTTTTCAAGTGAATAATCAATTAGGGCAAATAACTAGCCAACCTACACTAGTACAAAAACGACAATATATTACTAAATAAACTACTAAAAATTGTAGATATGTGACTAATTTTGATCACGTGACCAATGGTAGTTTATTGCCAAACATTTATCTCCCAACCAAATTTATGACTGAACTATTTTAATCATTGATTAGTTCATTGATTTAGTCATTTATTTTTGTTACTTGGTAGTTTATATGGTAATTTATTTGGTAATTTTGGTAGTTTATTTGGTAGTTTTTTGGGTAGTATATTTGGTAGTTGATTTGGTAATTTTTTGGGTAGTATATATGATAGTATATTTGGTAGTTTATTTGGTAGTATATATGGTATTATATATGGTAGTATATATGATAGTATATTTGGTAATATATTTGGTAGTTTATTGGGTAGTTTATTTAATCATTAATTTATTCATATTAGGGTACGATGGAATTGAACCACCATCCTCCTACTTATAAAGTAGGTGCTCTTCGATTGAGCTAGTACCCTTTAAATATTTTGCAAAAAATTGACAAAGTTGTATTCCCAAAATTAGATCTACCATGATCATGGTCATTGTAACATGATATACTCTTCTCAAAGAACACAAATTTTAGTTATTATGAAAAAAAATAATCTATATTTATCAATAACAATTCAACAAATTTAAATTCTTTTGTTCAAGCATTTTAAAACTATATTTCATGTCAATTACCCTTCTCTAAATTATTGTACTAATAGACTCTTATAAAATATAATTTGGAGCACTTTGGCCACACACAAATATTGTTTCTTGTGCTAACTTCTCAGAAAAAGATACAAATGATTATGTAATTTATGTCAAGAAAATAAACCTTTGCATTAAATAAAAACATCAAACCCCATTAAAAAATACATCTATTAAGAACTACGACACACAATTAATTGATATACTCACTTTTGAACATATGGAGGTGCCAAAGGATCAAATATTTCCTCTTCCTTATGCTTAGGTGGGTGCTAAAAGTGTTCATTACACCTTATGTTGACGTTTATTGAACCTTAGTCTACAAACAACATAAAAATGGGAATTTGATAAAAATAAGGCATGCGAAAAGAAAGTTTTTGTGAATGATCTATAATTAAGTTATTCCTAGTAATAGGGAAAGTGGTGTCAATTCAAAAATGTAACAAAGAACTAAATAATATGTTTATGATAAATTGCTTTAAAAAATCTATAACAAAAGGAAATAATGGACTAGTAAAGTCTAGCAGGCAATGGCTATGCTTCACCTATTGATAACCCCAATTATAGGATCAAGTTGGAGATAGATAAATTATTCTAGAAGTTTTCTTTAGTTAGAAGTCATGGACAATTAGTACAATATTTGAATTGTAATCCTTGAGACTAGTGTAATTCAAAGGCTTATAATTGATCTATGTTGAAAGTTTTGAAGGCTGTAAATGTAGCTTTGTTTTAAACAACAAAGATTAGCTTTCATCAAGTCATCTCTCCTTATCAACTGTATGAATTTGCTAAGCATTGATTAGCTAAATAGCTAGATATTTTCATTGAACTCTCCGTTTGAGAATTTGCAAAAGCATAACAAAAAGCAATCAGGACAGAGGACCATTTTTCTAAAATCATGCAAAGGAACATATTGTTGCAAATGATTTGAGAGAAACCAAAAACAAACTAGTAAAAATGAAAATACTTACACACTTATAAAACTATGTTTCATTTAATAATTTTCTTGAAGTGCAAATAATATCTAAATATCATGAGAAAATACTTGAGTTTTACAATGCTCTTATTATTATAAAATGTTCATAAAAAGATAATCTCACTCATGACTTACCTTTTAGTCACCTTTTCAAATCCAAACTTACCGTGTGAGATAATGTACTTTCACATCTTGGGGATCTTTTGATGTATGGGTCCCAATTAGGTTTTGCCTCAAAAGAGCATGTTAAAACTCGTATTTAAATAATATATCTCAAAAGTGAGATTTTAGGGATAATTTAAAAAATTAAAATTTTAATTATTAATAACGAGATAATAATCTTAAATATTTTACCTATAATAAATTATTTTATAAAATCTATAAGGAAGAAATAAATAATCTCATTACTTAGATAAAACATTTCATACCATTTTGAACTATATTTTATCCCATTTAAAATTGAAATATTAAAATAAATATAGACAAATGAAACAATACATTACCTTTTGAACTTACCCTTATTACCTTTTCCCATGATTTCACATCCAAGAGTATGTTAAAACCAATGCGTGATTTCACATTTTTGCCTTCATCCACTATGAGCATTCCCACTTTTGCACTTTTAGAGTTCTTGTGATATGCTTTTCTTGATTTGGAAATTAGGTTTAGGGTTTAACAAATGTTAAACATATTCCTTTAGTAGCATCAATTCCATCATCACACTCCTCAATAACTTTGAATGCTTCATTTAATCATTGATTCAGCAAGCTTTCCAAACAAACCTTCCAATTTGGAGAAACGCTAGTGCTGCTCACAATAGATTGGTTGATCATTAATCAACATAATTCCTCTAATCTTAGTTGTTCTTTTGATTGCTACTAATTTTTTGTGAAGATATAATTCATATGTTGTCAAAAAATGTTGGGCGTTTTCAAATATCTATGGGCGTTTTTGAGCTTGTAAGCAGCCCAAAAATGTGTAAAAGCATTACAAACTTGTTGTCCAATCATGAGAATAGACTTGTGAATCATTTTAGATATAAAAACAATCATCTACCTTTTGAACTTACCCTTATTACCTTTTCCCATGATCGGAGGGAAAAAAATATTGCGTGGTGAAATCGTGATTTCACAATTTTGCATTCATCTTGAATTGGCTTTTTAGGATTTAAGGTTAGAGTTTCTCAAAAATAATATTATATTATTTTCATACATGAGTAAATATTTATTTGTGAAGCCATATAAAATTATTACTAAAATCTTTTCACCAAATTTTTTAATTTAGAAATTAATTTAAATTTATTTTAACTTTGAAGATAAAATGATAGTAATAATATTCAAAATCATAACAACTCTTACCTTCCAATAACATACCTCTTCGTAATCACGAGAGGATCCAAATATTTGTCCTCTGATTTTGCAAATTTGGAGAGTATGTTAAAACCAATGCGTGATTTCACATTTTCGCCTTCATCCAATATGAGCATTCCCACTTTTGCACTTTTGGAGTTCTTGTGATATGCTTTTCTTGATTTGGCGATTAGGTTTAGGGTTCAACAAATGTTAAACATTCTTTTAGTAGCATTAATTCCATCATCATACTCCTCAATAACTTTGAATGCTTCATTTAATCATTGATTCGGCAAGCTTTAATTTGGAGAAACGCTACTGCTGCTCACAATAGATTGGTTGATCATTAACCAGCATAATTCCTCCAATCTTGGTTGCTCTTTTGATTGCTGCTAATTTTTTGCGAAGATATAATTCATATGCTGTCAAAAAATGCTGGGCGTTTTCAAAGATCTATAGGCATTTTTGAGCTTGCAGGCAGCCCAAAAATGTGTAAAAGCATTACAAACTTCTTGTCCAATCATGAGAATAGGCCTGGGAATCATTTTAGATATAAAAACAATTATCTACAACTCAAAAATGACTTCAAAATTATGCCCAAACATCAAAAACGTGATTCAGCCTTTTGACAGCAACTTGTTTTATTTCTGTTAAAGCTTCAGCATCTTGCTCATCTTTACTCGATCTTCTCCTCTACAGATTCTCATTCACATGCCATATCTTGACTAACAAATAGAAAATATACCAGAATGGCGTTTTATTTATCTTGTAAGTGACACATTTTTGTTGTCAGCAACCTTTCTGTTGTGCTAAAATAACATTATCAAAGAATATGGATTCGACCTAATATGGATTTATAAACAAAATCCTCCATTCTTTAAATATTTTTCTGAGAAATATAATGCATGCCATTTGTAAGGAAGACTCCAACATATTTGAATTAATAAGGTGCATTTTATTTGTCTCTTATTAAAGCTAAAATGCAGCCCGTAATTGACAAATCTGGGCTATTTTTCAGCTTCCAAATGTTTCCAAAACATTAAGAACATCGCCAAAATGTCTCCCAAGACATAACATATGGTTTGGGCGTCTTTTGGGAAACCAAAATCACCATTTAAGGATCATATTCAGTCCAGAAAACTGGGTGAAACAGCTTGCACGTTATTGATATTTTGCTTGCTGGTTTGTTTGATTTTCACACCTGTGCCTGCAAAACCACTCAGTATGATTTGAGTATTAATCTAGGGTCTATTATTGGATAGGATTTCATTCTATAATATATGGGATAGAATTCAAAGGCCATAAAAAAGCATATTCAAAATGTTTAAAATAACGAACTTTTATGTGTATACGGCCTACCCTTCATAATATAATATCCTTGAATTTTATATATTTCTCAATTTTAAATCACTCTGTGCCACATCAATCATATGGAAATAAGACTTACCTCATTGGGAAAATATATATCAAAGTTAATTCTATTTGCAAATGGTCAAGCACAATTCCAAATCATTCAAACTATAATATATCTCTCAAAAAATTCCTTTTGGAATTGAATAAATTATGCTTAATATAGATTAAGAATACCTACTTGAAGATGTCAAAAACCATATAAGTTGAACTTTGTATAATACTTTTACCTGGGAACTTCTTAGTGATAATTTGGAACTCTAAATTCATGAAAATTTAGAGTGCCATCACTGGTCTTGTCGTGTTCTTTTGTAAATTTGAACAAACTAAACACAAATGAAATCCTAGCTGCAGGGGTAGCTTCAACCTCAACATATCATTTACAATTTTCAAATGAGATGAATAGCTTCCTCCAACATCAAAGCATTCTTTGTACAATGATACATATTATATAGCCACCTATAGCTGATTAGGAAGATCATGTACCATGGTGAATAATCTATCAGACAGGGTTCGATATTTTGGTCTACACCATGGTTCATTGAATTATATCATTTTGCAATTGTAATATGATGTTGGTGGATGTGAAAGGATATGAAGACATCATCAATCTGCGTGTCAAGTATGCGACCAAGGATTTGGCATACAAAAATTACTATCAAAACCATGAGGGCTACTCATTGTGATATACACTGCATTCCAGCTGGCAATTGAAGGCCAGAATTCTAACCTCTATGAGCTTCTATGACAGCCGTTGATGGACAATTCAGAAAAGACCAAAAATACCAAATACAAATTCAGGTATGGATCGCTGAAAATCTGCTTAGCACTCACGTTCATGAATGAGCTTTTGAGAATTAAGGTTAAAGTCTAGGATAAGTTTATCTCATTAGAGTTCAGACAAAATAGCACATTAAAAGCTTTAATAAGATGCAAATGCATACATCACTTTATATTGGGGATAGTTCAAGAATGTTCAAGGGAAAATGCCGGAGGAAGAGATAATTCACTTTATATTGGGGATAGTTCAAGAATGTTCAAGGGAAAATGCAGGAGGAAGAGATAATTCCTTGAGAATTGGTCTATAAATATAAGGATGAAATCACATTTCTAGTCACCAAGGACCATTGCTATATTGAGGTAAGTAGGAGATATACTTCACAGCAAGTCAAATTGTGATATTGCTATCAAAATTTAACTATGTAGTTTTTGAGTCTAAACATAAATATTGGACTCAATTCCTCTACTAATAACTGACCTACAGATCCACTTTGCCTTCTCTATATCTGTCATATCAGAAAATGAAGGGATTATGTTGGCAAAAGTGAAAGGTCTCAGTTTGATGCCAGATTTATGCATTTCAAAAATTATTTCTAAGGCTTTCAAAACATGTCTATTCTTGGTGCATGTTGATATCATAGTGTCCCAGATTGACAAAGGCTCTCAAATATCCAGATCCACAATTTTTGTACATGTATAACAGTCATGTCCATATCTTCTTTGTTTGCTTTACTAGCTATAATAGAGTTATCCATACACAAAATCTCATTGCCACTTGCATTGTGCAAAAAATTCATCAAAGTCTTCTTCCTTTTCTCTGAATATGCACAGTTTTTTCTTCCTCAAACAATTGTCAAAAACAATCAAAAGGCTTTGGATCTATACATAAGAAAACAATACTGAACTAATTGCTTAAAGATTCCTCGGGCTCCTGAGCCAACTCCAAAGAATCTTCTTTTTCCTAAAGCTCTTGACTAGCTAGATGTTAGATCTATTTCTTTGTAAGCACATAACAAAACATTTGAGTCCCCAACAAACAAAATAGGAGGCTCTATTTCAGAGCCATCAGATGCATAAAATCATATTCAATATTATCAATTCCTATACGCGATAGTTTTCAAGTTGATTTACATTTTCTAACATCTTACAGATACCTTGATTTAAAATATCATCAAACTCATATCTAGATCTAAAATAATCCATCCAGACAGTATTTTCTTGTGGATCAGATGCATTCCATATGTTATCTTCTTGTGGAGAAAATTCATTCCATCCAATATCTTCTTTCCTAGAAGATCCATTACATCCAAAATCTTCTTGTAGAGTAGGCTCAATCCATTCAATATTTTTTTGTGAAGCAGACATATTCTCAGGTCTCTCTATTGTAAATGAATTTCTATCTTTAGCACAAGATGGCAAGATTTCCTGAGCAGGCACATCTGCTTGAGCAATACAAATTCATGATCTCCATTTCCCCACAAAATTTACTTTCTTAATGGTTTTGTTATTATTATTCAACTTTTCTTTGTGAGATGATGAGGCTCTGTAACAGGCCAACAAGGCCTTTTCGACTATTTGTTTAGTTGGATTTCGCAAAAGCAAGTCAAAAAATGGTTCATAAACTATTGAAGAATGACAACGATTACAGCATGAAAATATGCTACACAATTGTCTACTAAATACACGATCCACTAGAATTACTATATCTAGTGTACTAGGCACATGGTCTATGTTTTCATCTGCATTATCCTTATGCTCAAACAAAATCTATAAGATCTCTAGATCCTCTTAAGACCACAAAGGAGAGACCAACTGGCACAATACATGATTCAATTGATCTCAAACATCATTGATGTTAACTACAACAATTAGAAACATGATTTTCAGGACATAGAAGCATTGTTGAACAGTGATGACTATTCTACTTTATATACAACATAGAAAAATTGCATGAAAGGGAAGCCATGCTAGAATCTATATCATGTCTACTCATTCACCATAGCATATCAAAATAAAACATAGCTTGATGCATCTTTTAGTCTTAAAACTTTTCAACATACCTATTTTACGCATATTGTGCAATCTTCCATCATTTGCAGTCACAGTTCACTGAGGCATGCTGTCAAGCTTTTCACATGTCTGGTTTGTGCTTCCTCATTTTGCACGTGTTTACCAAAATGTTGAAAGATTCTAAATTCTTTTCAACAGATCCATGTTAAGATAATCCCATGATCATAACATACTATGGTGCGCATTTTGTAAAACCACATTCTCTTTGAGACATTTTGTCAAATATTTCATACGGTTCCTCCATGGATTCACTTTTTGCTCACATCTATACCAGGGCAAATACAATTGCAACATTTGATAAAAAAACCCTTTTGTCATGTTTTGAGGAATGTTAAATCTAAACTTATATAATTTAGGGTAGAAAAAACACTAATTACAATTTGAAATCATTCAAGAGCGAGCTTGTCCATAACTTTTGTGAAGGTTGTGGTGATCAAAAATGGAACTGGGACTCCATCATTCTAGACGAATCCTCTTTCATGTCTGATTTGATGGACGATCATGTCCTCTTCCAAAGCTCGGATTTGAGCCGCAATAGGGAAGATGTAAGTGGAGGTTGAAAGATGAGGGTTTGGGTTGTGTTGCCCTTCCTCATCCATAGTCCCCTGCAGCGCCTCTATAAATGGGGCGAAGTCACTGCCTTTGGCGGAAAAGATTTCGAGAACCCATATATATGAAACTTGCAGTGGGTTTTTCAAGTTTGAAACATTTTTTGAAAGCGTCCCAACAGATGGAGGGCAAAATTTAGTAATTGCAGAAAAGCTCCTCTACTGTCGACACCATGTATAATGAATTATGACTTCCTTCTCTCCACGTAGACCAAAAATCTTAGCCAAAATTGAAATTATCTTTACAGAGAAGGTTTTTCCTAAAAAACATCACCGCAATCAACAAAATTATCTAATATCATGTGCTTATAAAATAATGAGTATGATATGATAGGTTTTAAATGATTTGAAAATATGTGTTATTGATTTGTGAAGTGTGTAATATGTGTATATATCGATTATATATAAATAGAATAATATCTCTATTTTCATTATAGAAATTATATTATACTATAAAGTTAATTTTTTATAATATAAATATTATTTATAATATAAAAGTATGTAACTTTATAGAGAAATATTGATTATTTAAAAATAAAATAAAAAATCTATAATATACTATAATTTGTATTATATATTTTCATTAATTTGATATAATAGAGAATTTTGCATATTTTTGAAATTTAAATGTATAGTGATAGTTCTTTTTTTTTCCATAAATGTCTTAACTATTAATTTATAGTATTAAAGTACATATTAAAAAAAAACTTTAGAATAAGAGATCAATCTTGATAGCAATAATGGTGTGAGGGATGAACTGCAAAGTGAAATAGTAAAATTAATATTTATATATAATGTATTGATTGTATCTAGTTGATTTTATCTTTAAAAAAAAAATTAATTTGAATTTATTAATACTTATTAAATAAGAGTTTAGATATTATATGTTGATCTAGATATTTTACTTAATTTGTTACAATAGGATAACCTTGCCTAATAGATCATTTTAGGTCTTATTTGATTTACATTTTGATATGTTTTCTTTCATTCTCCAAGATTTTTATATTATTTGGTTCTACATGAAGATTTTATATAGGAGTATGTCTTATATGAAGATTTTACACTATAATATATTATATTTCTATTCTCTCATAAAATTGAATAGTACTCTAATTGTTAATGAGATTATAAAATACTTAATTGATAATTAACCTTTTTAAAGTGTAGATATAGACTTAGAGTTTTCTTTTGAGTGCATGGAGGGTTTTTATTTTCTTAAGAAATTCATAGATAGATTTTGAGGAGTTTGAGCATAGATTGGGGTGATTTTAAGTTCATTCTAGTTTAATGTCAGTGAATAAGACATTTAAGGAAATTAACTTATAATGGTGGATTGATAAGACAAAAACTCCATCATAGTGTAATAAGAGTTATAAAAATGTTAAAGAATATATTAGTATGATAAAAAAAATCATCTATCATTCATTTAGTCATTTGGTTGGGTGACTAATTATTAGTGACCAATTCCTTAGTCATTTATTTGATCATTTATTTAGTCACTTATCTTATTTCAACTTTGTGATTCTAACCGGTGACCAAATTGGTCACTTATTTAGTCACTTATAAATTGGAAAACATGACAAGAATTTGATGACTTTTAGTCACGTGACTAAATGTTTTAGTCTTGTGACTAAATTTTTTACTCACATAGTCATTTATTTGCCAAAATTCTACTAGTGCTAGTTAAACCCTGAATCAACCCAAATGAAATTAGGCTATTCCTAGAAATAGGAATTCATCTATGGCAAAGCTACCAAAAATTAAAATAAATCAATTAAAAGGCCCAAAAACCCAAAAACACATAAATTTTCTTAACAACTTTCACAACAAAGAAAACCTCTATATTCAAAGACACGCTCACTAGTATAATCACATAATGCAAATGAGTTCAGATTTAATAATCATTCGAAAGGTTTAATTAAACAATTAAAATAAGGATATGTCGACCAAATAGGGACAACATTGGTAAAATATGAATAGCTAAATCACTAACTCCATGTGCCACTACTAGGGATATAAATCTTGCACACTAAACAACACAATCAAGTGCAATTGCATATAATAATATAGCTAAAGCAATAAATGCATTAAATCACCTAATTTAACCATTTATTTAATTATATTAAAATAATCTATTTACATCACTCACGTTTGCATAAAGCATAACAACGTAGGAATCAATTAAATAACCATAGCATTAAATCCATCACATAACATAATTAGTGATATGTTCAAATATCGGATAACTAGATATCATCATAAAACACACTGTCATCTCAAAATGGCATCACCATGCCAACATGATCAAATGAACAACATAGTAGTCTAAAATATATGATACTAAAATTAATGTATAACATCTGACCCTCAGGTCCTCTGAAATGTAAAACATAAGTAACAAATATCTCTCAGATCAAAATATAACAAGGTAAATGTTTGTAGCACACATCCAAATAATCCAACATGGATAACCCATTTTTAATTATTTAAGCATTTAATAATGACATTTTACACAACATAAAAAGGCACTTAAAACACTTAAATAAACACAATCATAAACATGATTAACCATTGCTATAGAACCTAGTCCAAATGTAGCAGGTAATAGTACACAGTGCAATCTTTGCACACATCTCAAGGTAATCACAAAATAACCTCATGATACGACATCAATCCTGGTAACCACTGGCACAAACCTTAGTGAACCATAAATCACAACATAATCTCATAAATCAGCCAAGAGCAATAATCAAAGCAACTGATACAAAAACATACATCAAATCACTTCTACGGTGAAAACCACTCATGGTCACAATCATGATCCTACACAACAATAGATCCACAAGGTTGCATCCATCAAGATGACTTATAGAAGTCAAATAGGAGAGGCACTACAAGATCGTTATATTGAGTTGGGATCCAAATACCTTGGATGATACGAAATTTCTATTAATCTAGAGTTATGTGAAAAAAAGGAGAAAGCAAGGCTGCAAAGAGAGCACAAGTAGAAGAAGGTCTTTTATGATGTTAAAGATATATTTCTTGAGGTAGTGCCATGAATGGATTTGAAAGAGATAGCCCTTATCTTGGATCAACTTGTTCAAATTGCTGATAAATTCAATGATTCAAATGTTAACATGCACTCACTATTGATATAGAAGAGTGAGAAGAAATTTGAAAATACAATGTTGGAAAAAGTCTCTACTAAGAGTGCTATTGAGCAAGTGGGTTTATCCACAATTGTTACAATGTTAGATATTGTAGCTCAAATTTTTTTTTTTCATTATTTAATAAATGATGTGATATTCCATTTTTTACAAGATAGGCCATAGATAAGCTAAGGAAAATTAATGAAGATATGAAGTCTAGTGCAGATGAATTGAGAAAAGACCCATGTACATCTTTATTGCACTATACCCAAGTGAGATTCCTCACAAGACTTCAACATGAATTGCTACAGGAGTAGATTACACTGAGAGAATAAATTAATGAGATTCAAGCTTTTCTACCACCTCATCTAGAGGTTATGCAAACAAATATCAGAGATGCAAAAGCTCTCATAGCCACCCTAAGTCATTCAATTGTTGATCATATGATTGATCTTCTAGCCAAGTTGAAGATTGAAAAGAAGAGTTTAGAATTGATAAGGTCAGATTGGGGTAATACTCTAGAGATAATATTGAAAAAAAAAAAAAAAAAAAACTTCTTAGAACATTTGGATTATCCCTAATGTAAGTATTTTTTACATTAAGAAATCTTTTGACATGAGTGTCAAAAAAGGGGGAAAACATATATGTGTTTCTTACTATATATGTTTTTTTGTATGTATTTCAGAGTTATAAGGAGATATTATATGTATTGGAAACAAAATATAAATTGAAAAAGATTTTGCAAAACAAAAGCTATATCAAGGGGAAGCATATGTATATGGGGAGTTTATAAGTTGAGAAATTTGTATAGAGGTTAAGTTATCTATGTACATAATGTTTTTGACACTAATGTCAAAGGGGAATAATTTTATCTCAACAAAGAATCATATTTCCTGTTAGTGTCAAAATATGCATAGTAACTGAATTGTCATATTACCCAAGCTATGAAGTAAGAGATGAATGAATATCATCAAGTATATCCAAGCTCAAGTATTCACTGATCAATTATACTTACACTAAGTTGAGGAGAAGTCAATATACACCAATCACAACATTTACCGAGCTACACAAAGGACATCAAAAAATGTTTACCAAATTACAGTAGGGATGAACAATGTGTTTACCTAGTGACACAAAGATGACATCAAAATTTGAATTGAAACAAATTATAATGCAACACAATTATACCAAGAAAGGAAAACAATTTACATGAATCGAGGTGAAGATTATAAAATATTTTATTGAAGAATGTGAGTTGATTGTGCATGATTACACATGTAGAATGACTAATAAAAATAAAGATGTAAAGGAAGGAAAAGATGGATGATTTTAGAACCATTGATCATGATAAGAAAATGGTTCCAAAAAGTTCTAAAACCCTAATTAGGTCAAGCTTCAAAACAAAAAAAGAAAACTATAAAATGAGTTGCACATAATTATTTGTAAGAGTTGTTGAAGTTATTGATGGTCAAAGTCTTGTTGGAGAAGTATTGTTGAAGACAGTATTGAAGTGAGGAAGAGATCAAGGTCAAGAATAAAGGTCAAAGAGATAAGAGACAGAGATAGAGTTGGAATAAATTGCAGATCTATCACAACAAGGTGAATATTATAGAGCAAAAGAGGGATCTAATGAAGGAAAGTAAGTTTCTATTGTAAAGATCATTGCTGAAATTGTGTAACCACTGCAGTAGCTTCCTAAATCCTTTAACAAGGTGGACTTAACAACCTTATATGTAAACTTTTAACAGATTACACACTTGAAGAGTGTTGTAAAATACATGAAAAAGGTAGATCTAAAAGGGTCTTATTTTAGACTCCTAGCTAAGTAAGTCATTAGAAGTGACTAATATTGTAGCCCTAAAATGGGAATCTCTTACTCTAGTAGTGATGAATTTGTGGGTATCATCCTCACCATAATTTTCACTCTCACCAAGGGTTTATGTGATATCAAATATTTGTGCTATTTGTTATGTTTCATGAGCTTATATGTTTTAAATTGTGAGTATTAAATTAGTTATGATATTTACATCTACAAAGTAATATGATGAAAGATCAGTGATTACTGAGTTATAGTAGGTGAAAAAAGGAAAGGTCTAAATTTGTTTGAGTGTGAAATTTTTTAGAGGATATTGATTCACCCCCTCTTGCAACATTCTATCTATCCTTACTCTTCCAACATGAAACACCAAGGAATTACATGTAACTGTTAATGGCTTGGAAACTCGTCCATTTTCAACTAAATTACAATTCAAAGTGGCTATTCTTCATCATCACAAGCAGGTTTTTGATAATTATGTAGAAATAGGTGTTCAAATTCAAGCACATTTGTACTGGCTAAACGTGAAAGATCATAATAGTAAGGAATTATTCTCCTGTCTACACTCTAGACATTCTTCTCCAAGTATTAAAAAGATTAGAGAAATTATTTATTTTAAACTAAAGTACCAGACATTCTCCAAGATTTTAGTAATCATTACCAAAAGTTTTTACTACTCGACTCCCAAAGGACTTTATGTGATCAGACTCTGTCTATTTAATACCTTAAGAAATCATCTTTTTCAATGGTAGATGACAAAGCACTCAGATGCAATGGATTTCCTTGTGAACTTTATAAGGGCCTTTGGGGTTGTGTTGAATCAAAATTTGACCATGCCTATATTGAAGCAATAAAAAATGGAACAGTAGCTAGCAAAAAGATATATATGCACGAGATAAAATTTATACCTAATATAGGTTTTGTTTTTGGCACCCAATTACCTTGCTTTTAATGTCTCCTATTAAATTATCTAAAAAAAATTGTCTCCTTCCTCATATTGTTTTCCCTAAGAAAACTAGTTTATGTAGTCCACATTCATTGTGGATAATATCATATTTATCTAGGAGGGAACAGAGTGAGATTGCTAATCCAATTTGAATGCAATTTTCTTGAAAATAGATTCTACCAAAGCATCTAACCACATGGAGTGCCTTTGTTTTTAGTTTAAAAGCTCTTGGTTTTGGCCCTTCCTTTGTTCTTTTAGGGTAAGTGCACCAAGTTGTGGTGCCAAAAAGATGACACCTCTTTTTCTCATTCTAGTTTTGCAAAGTGCGACGCACTATAGTGCGCATGCACTATGGCTTGGGTGTGCCAAGCCATAGCGCGTATGCGCTATAGTGTGTACGCATTAAAGCGCATGCACACTTTTCAAAAATAAAATTTACAAAGCGCGTACATGCTATTTAAAAGTAAATTTAAAAGGCTTTAAATAGTGCGTGTGCGCTATAGCGTGTACGCACTATAGGGCACACGCGCTATTTAAAGCTTTATATTCTACCAAGCCTAATGTTTGGCTTTGCCTTGGGGATCCAACCCAAAGCTTTGGAGTCTATAAACAGGTCTGAGACGTGTTTTTCTGCAAACATACAAAAAATAATTGATTTTTCTTGTGTGCTCTCCTTCCAGTTTCCTCGTGGTTGAGTATCGATAAAATCAGGTTACATGACATTGTAGGTCTCTGCATTAGCTACACAACCATATAATTTATTTTTTATTTGAACTATTTCAAGCCTTTCATCTATAATTTCTTTTGAATGTATGTCTATTTTTTGTCAAAAACCAACATGTACTAATTGGGCTATAGATTTTAACTCGTTCATTGAATTTTGCAACAACTTAGTTTTTTAGAAACTAGACTCCATTCTACACACTTTGAAAAAAAGAAGTTTTGATTTTAGATTAGTTTTCAATCATTTCTAGGGGGAGCACACAGATATTTCATGTTTTTGGGATGTGTCTGATTAAAAAATTCATTAAAAAAAAATACACATTATAAAATTACCCAAAAAATCTTGGATAAACTACATAGTGTTAGGTAACTTTTGACTTGAGCGATTAAAGATTTTCAAAAAAAAAGTTAAAATTTTAGGGGGGCCACACTTTGTACTATGTTATGTTTTTCTAGAATAAATAGTACCACTTTTTGTGGCCCCCTTTTTTGAGGACCTAAACCTAAACCATTTTGAAAAAAAATTAGTAGTTTAGAAACTAGATTCAGAGGACTATGACTTTTATTTTTGTCATATCTTAAAACTTTGAATGTAACTATCTTCAAATTCTTGTTGAAGTCCAGAAATTGCTGATTTCAGGAAAAAGGTGTCCACTTATACCCCCCTTTTGGCACCACAACGTAATGCAATTACCCTTTAGTTCGAATGTTTTTTTTTAGATGCTAATGCTTGCATTACTATCAATGGTCACCAATCTACTACTTTTGGATTGTATAGGTCAATTAACCAAGGTTTCCCATTATCACCTTCCTTATATGTGCTTACTAGTGAGGAATTTGGTTATTTTATTTCCTTTATAATTTTTGTAGGTTAGGTTTGTGTCAAGATCTCACTTTGGGACTGAAATGCTCAACTTATCAATGGTTATTTCATAGATGGTTCCTTCACTACTCTCATTAAGGATCAAAATAATATCATAAATTGTCTTCAATTCCTCAAGAGATTTTGTTTGGCCTCTAGATTGGCTATCCAATGACATAAAATACTCTGCTATCATTAGTCATTCTTGTTGATACCAATGGATTCTCTAGTAGACTAGAAATGGATTCACCTTGGCTAGGTTTTTCTTTTTGGGAATCACAATTTCCTTTTATGGATCATCCATAGAGATTTGGAATGTTGTTATCACCAGAATTGTGCTGACTAAGCCTCTTGCCCTAGTTGGGAAGTTTGAAATCTATTGAATAGGTTTTGTAGCCACACATGGTTTTACTCTTCTTGTTGGTCTCCCTCCAAAGAAACTTATACTAAGCTTGAGAGTTTTGTGCGAGATTGTTTATGGGCTTAAGGCACAAAGAGACATGGTTTCAACAAGTGGCTTGTGACTATTGTTGCTTGCAAAAGCAATTAGGTCATCTTGGCCTCATTTCCATTTATATACAAGGCTACTCTCTATGTCTCAAATGGGTTGTCCAAAGTGTTTAAGGTAATGAGGCTTGGAAATTTGTCCTTTGAAATTGTATCATGTCTTTTTATCCCTTGCATCACCTAGCATGGAAATATATTAGCCTCTAGACACTATTAGTTATTTGAGAACCCATTTAAATATAGGGATCTCTTGTCATGAAGAGCATTTGGTATGCACATGAAGCAACTAAGCCATGGATAAGTTGGAATAGAAGAGTTTTCAGAGATGGACTATCTTCCAACTAGCATAACCTCTGGTGGTCTCTTATACTTCAAATGCAAGGCCTCCCTCTTACCCGAACTTTGGGTGTTCATGCTCCGTGCTTTCACAAGTGTGGCATTTGAGCATCAAAGGACCTCTTTTGCGGCCAAGTATGTATCTCCCCAACTAAGAGGATTCACATACTCAATTTTCCCTTGCCTGTCAAGATCATGAGAGATTTGAATTTCTTGTTTCTCTTTTTCTTAGTGAACTTCTACATGAATGACATCACTAGTCTTACTTCTTAGTGGAAGGATTGGTGATGATACCCCAAAATTACTTTTCTTAGGTACAAACCTAGATAGGGATATCTCTTCCTTTCACACCACTTACCTATGATGGATTTGTTGAACCAATGATGACACTTGCATTCTTCTCATTTCTCATGGAGATTACATTTTATTGTAGTATGGTCTGCTATAATTGAACCTAAAATCCCACATTTTACATTGTCTATTCTTTTCCAAGGCTTTCCATTATAGTATTGTCTCCACTACTTGGGTACTCTAGATCTTTGGTGTCCTTTTTATGGCCACTCTGAGTTCTTTCTTCACTTCTTATAGTTCATTCATAGGGCTCACAATTATTGGGTTTGGATTCATGATTTTTTTTCTCCATTTCGAGCATAGTTATTTTCATGGCATATGATTCTTCTTGAAAGTATCCATGGCCTTCCCTTTCCTTTTCTACAACTTTGACACGGTTTCACATTGATTTTATTTTATTTTTCTATTTTGGAAGTAGAAATGCAACAATTCTTTCACATGTCATAATTGATTGTAAAGTATCTATTTATGCAAAAGCTTGTATATGCAATAATGTGACATGTTATAAATCTAGGTTCAAGTAGATAAGGTGACCCAAGTTTGCAAGAGCTATTACAATTTTGGGGAAATACTTAATGTATTTTGGCCACAGTTTTGCTAGAGGCTTTTGTAATTTTGTGGTTCGTCGACTTCCCATGACTACTGTAGGGGACATAGCTCTTCTTGGTGCCATACAAGCACTTCCCAGTCTTAGCCTCCTCACCGTCATTCACCCCAACAACATTTCTCACCTCACATCTTTGTTATGCCTCTATGTTGTTGTGCTTCAACCTCACATATCCTCTTGTAGTAGACACCACTTGGGCTTCGCCACCAAATGTTTGTTGGCCAACTTTGCCAAATACTACCATTTGCCTTCCTCTTTAAAAGGTTATCCCGAGTTGGATTTGCCTATTTCACCATGCTGTGATGTTAAATAGGTGAAGAAGGACAATGTAGATCTAGACATAAAATTTCATACCTTGAACTAGACACTAAGCCAAGATTGGGAAAGAAATATGAGAAAGACTCTCCACCTCCTTTAGCTACGACATTGGCTATTTGAGGGTGCTTCTTTTCTAAGCAAGGCCCAATTTCTTATATGATGCCTTTTTCTTAGAGCTTTAGCTCCAAACTATGACTATGGGGGATTGACTTTTCTTCCCATTATTTTTTTATTAATTTGTAATTACTATTTTAAAATTGATTTCAAACTCAATTCAATTTGGTGTGAAATTATATTAAAATTTTAAAAACAAAGAATAAAATAACTATAATCACATAAATATAGTCATATCTTAAATCTAATTTAAGATTACTCTTTCTTGATGATGAATTACTGAATGTAATTTGAAATATCAAACAAATTTTATAAAAAATCATAATCTTTATCCAAAAATCTCAATTAGAACCGGAAACAACCTTTTTTATAATATAAACGCGATTACCATCCACTTTCAATTTGTTAAATTAAAAGTCATGCTTTTAAAGCAATACATAAAAATTATTTCCAAACATATTCTAGGAGCTGACATGTTTCATGAGTCCTGGAATATGAACATGGTAAAGATAATTCATCCAGTCAATGCATTTAACATCAAACTTAAACTTTTCTGCATCTTCATTGGATAGTCCCTCCCACAAACCTCTGGTATTTGAATTGTCAAACCTGTTAATCCCAATGCTTAGAAGTCAACAGCAGATGAACTGAATAGCTCAGAAGTTCAGCTGAGATAATAAATACATTAAAAGTTAACCAGAATAAACTCAGAGAATCTGACATGAAAAGATATACCTTCCTTCGAAAAAGATGAAGGGCTTGTAGAGTTCTGCAAGCTTCATTATGAAGTTATAAGTTCTAAGCAGGCGATTGTACTGCTTTCTCTTTATCCCACACACGAGAAAGTCAACAGTATGCAATATCTGTGAAAAAAGTAAAAGCCATCAATAAATCTGTGCACATTAATTAGTAGTCTGTGCAAATAATTCGTTGATTACCTCTAGTGGGATCTTGTAATGAAGCGTCATGTACCGTCTGAATATCTCCATACTATGCAGGGCCTTGGGCTTTTTTATGTTAAGTATCTTCTGACCCTTCTTATCTTTGCATGGATTCAATTTGAAGTATTCATAGGCAGCCTCGAGAGCAGCGAAATAAAGCATGGGATTTTGCACTGAAGTGGAGAGATGATATATGTAGAGACCTGGGGTTGAAGCATGTCTTTTAATGGAGGATATCATTCCATTTGCCACCATATCTGCCGGAACCTGCAAAATATTTAAAAGAAAGTTTCCACTACTTTGTTACAACTTGTTAGTGAGAGTAAGACCACTTCGAAAGTTTCACTCACCAAATCTACTATCAAGTTAGGAGCTGCTGGGAACCTTGATAGTTGTCCCTTCCCATATGCAATGAACAACGGATCAATCATCCTTTCAACCAGGAAATCATGGTTTATGGTTAGAGACTTCAACATGAAATAATGAGAACTTTGAAATTTAAGGGCTATGATATTAATGTAATGATATTTTGGGATTTTTGATTGATAATTTTATTAGTAATGTTTATTATGAGTAATAGTAAGGATTAAATTCAATCATGTTAGGAAATAGAAATGATTTAGATTTTAACACAGTAGAGACTAATCAAATCTAATTTCTGAATATTTTTCTTCATTATGTTTTAGATCATACTACATGATCCATCATAAGATAAGATATAACATGAAAGAAAAAATATTTCAAATTACACCATACCATCTATTGAAATTCCCTCCAATAAGTCATAATAATAGATCATATAATAGGATCTGAAACATTCTCTTCTATTCCTTTAACTTATCTTAATGACCAATAATACAATATAAACTGTAATGTTCAAGTTACAAAAACAATTAAAATTTAAAATATCATAATATTTTATGAGGAAAATTATATTTGTAGGCTGAATATTAAAAATCAGTATTAGAGAATAAGTTCTTAAAGCTTAAAGCTGACATTTAGGCTTTCTCACATTTAGGGAGCTCTTTGTAGAACCCCTAAAGCGAGAGGTGGTCTAAAAGTGTCATTGTAAAACTTCACATGACAGTCAAAATGACGCATTAAGTACATAAGCAGCAACTAGCTTGTTTCCCCTATTTAAGAAATTCTAGACATGATTTATTATCAAAATAAGTTACAACTTATTCTCTGACTCTAATTCGCTACTTGTTCCTTATGATGTGAAATATTCTATTTCCTAACTCTCAATTCATCTAAATAATAGATGATATAATATTATTTCAATGTAAAAATTGTAACAACCATCAAAACCCAAAATAACTTAACAATTAGAGAATGAGGTTCATTTAAATTTTTTAACTTATTTATTCTCCTGAGAAGCATTTAATTCTTGAAGCTTATTTGGTACTGAAAATGAAAGAATACTTAAAATCAAAATAATAATAGTAACAACCATCAAAATCCAAAATAGCTTTTAACATTTGAAGAATGAAGCCCATTTCCAACTTTTAATTGTGCCACTTATTAATTCTCCTGAGAAACATTTAATTCTTGAGGTCATTTTCTACTGAAAATGAAGAGTACTTAAAGTCAAAATAATAGTGGTGTACCTTTGTCCTTCAATCCAACCGGGAAAGGGCTCTGACAAAGTGCTTTCAATTATGCTGGGGCGCACTATTGCTATTGGTATATCACCTCTGAGATGATCCACCATCACCTCTGCCATTGCTTTTGTGAAAACGTAAGAATTTGGCCAACCAAATTCTCTTGCTCTGAGAATTTACAGACCCCACTTGATTAGTTAGATCTTTTACATTCAAAAACCTTAAAAGAAATTGATTAAAAAACCCTGGTGTACAAGAGAGAATACCTTTGCTCTGCAAGCTCTTTCATTTGACCCGTCTCTATCTTTTCTTGTGTGGAATTTAGGGTTCTAATTTCTTCAAGAGTTTTCCTTATTAATTCACGTTCACACTCAACGTCCCATGGTGAAGGTATGTTTCCAACTGTCTCTCCACTTGTCAGTGCCTCCTCTTTTATTATACCGGACCTCCCCACGTTTACATAGGCTAATTCAAATTGAGACAAGAAAACACGATATGAGTAATTTACCATAAATAGTAATTTATGACAGCTTAAGGTCCCCAAACATACCAGTGGAGACATGACAGAGAATCTCTAATTTAGGGCAACTTTTTCCGAATCTCACAACATTAGCAGCTCCCAAAGTATTTACGTTCAAGGCAACATCGTACCTGATTATCAGAACAAAGAGAAAGACAAATTCAACCTTATAATCAAGAGATTTCTATAGAAGAAATGCTACAGTTTTACATCTGCGCTCCATGAATGTAGTCAGACCTTTCATAAAAGCTTGTAGTTGCTGCAGTGTTCACAATAATATCAACATTTTTTGAGAGCTCTTGTCTAGTTTTTTCCTCCATTCCCAAATCATCTTTTGTCACATCTCCAACAACAGGGATCACTTTTTGCTCCATGAATCTGCTGTATTCATCCCTGTAATGCTCTCTTAGAGATTTAAAAAGTTCCGAAGTAAACACCTGTATGGAAACAATGACTATTAAATCATTTAAATATACATATATTCAAAACTTCAGATCAAAGTCTATAATCAATTATGAAGAAGAAACATAGAATTTGATCCCTTGCTAACAAAATATCTACAGAGATTTTTATTGTTATCAAAGTTTGGAAAAACTTTATAATCCATTAATAAAGATCATGATCATAAAATTTGATTCTTGAAAACAAAAAGTTGAAAAAATATTGAAATCGGTATGAACTACTTAAAAAACAAATTTCACACTGATTGAGGCATGTTTAAGGTTAGATAAATAGAACTCATTTTGGGAGGGGGGATTTCTTCATATAATTTGATGGGTATTTTTTTCTACTTAAGGTATAAGCTTCTGCACATCAATCACATTGTTCTACATTTTGTTTTCTCTTTTACCTGTTTTTCCAGCTTCTCTTTGGCAGATTGTAAATCTGGTGCTCTGACTAGAGTGAAAATGTGCCCCACATCACCTTGCACTCTAAGGATTTTCTCCATGAACACTAAATTTACAAGACAAAACTCAATTAGCGATCAACAATTTCAAGCTAAACAAACAAATGTTCCAACCATTCCAACACCCACAAATCCATGAGGCACTTTTGAGAACAATAACTTAAGTAAATACCTTTGCCCAAGAAACCTGTGCCTCCTATCAGAAAGATATCTTTACCCTTGAGAAACTCCACCATGTTAACAGCCATGTTTACACAGAACCAAGCTCTAAAGCTCCCTGATATATTGAAAATAAGGCGCACTATAGCATATTCAATTCATTGCACTAATATAATGTTAACACATAATAAATAAGCTTCTGGATTGTTAGCTTTAATAAAATGAGATTCAACTACCGACTTTACTTCTGGTATAAAAAATAACACTTTTCTAGGCAAATTCAAACTAGCGCATCACTTGAACTAAATACAAGAATTTTAAAGAACTAAACTTTAAAGTACAGCTACCCCTGAATCAGTCAGCCTTATTTGAAATTCCAGAAGGGTCCCAAGAAACAAACAAATTTAGAGTAAAACTTAATATAGGAAGATAGGGAGATTGTTGTAATATTGCTATGGGTATTTAAGTGTGTAGTTTTTGAGTCAAACTCATTGACTTATGTTTCATGAGTAGTGATTGAATACAAATTCATCTCTCATGAGAATAAATGGAACACTCAGCACTGGTTGGATTTAGGTGATGCTTACAAGGAGCTGGGTTTACTCTGGATGTGGTAATGGATTTACTGTGGATGTGATAATTGTTTTTTAATAGAATAGAAATTTATTGGTTCCATTTTAATAAGCGACCTTCACAATGCTGTAAAAATTCAGTAAACATGTATTGCATTCTGCTGGCAAAGTCTCAATAACAGTTGATGTAAGCATTTAAATTTAAAATCTACTAAAAGATTATCTATCAATACATAGAATGGTCCAGAAAAATGTTTTTAATCATATGAATTGTGATGTGAATATCAGGATTTAACTGTGTGATTTTTGAGTCAAACTCGATGACCCATGTTTCATGAGTAGTGATTCAACATGAATCCATCTCTCATGAGAATAAATGGAACACTTAGCACTCATTAGATCTAGGTGATGCTCACAGGGGTGAAGCACTGGGACTTCCCGGGAGGTCACCCATCCCAGTACTACTCCAGCCTGAGCGCGCTTAACTACGGAGTTTCCTCCACAGTTAAACCCAAAACTTGCAACCCCATTTGCAAAACCTTCACCAAGTGTTGTGCCTTATGAACCATTCATTAGAAAGCCCCTTAAGCTCATCAATTGATAAGTAGGAGATGATTTCCACAGCTAGTCAAATTGTGATGTGAATATCAGGATTTAACTGTGTGATTTTTGAGTCAAACTCGATGACCCATGTTTCATGAGTAGTGATTCAACATGAATCCATCTCTCATGAGAATAAATGGAACACTTAGCACTCATTGGATCTAGGTGATGCTCGCAGGGGTGAAGCACCGGGACTTCCCGGGAGGTCACCCATCCCAGTACTACTCCAGCCTGAGCGCGCTTAACTACGGAGTTTCCTCCACAGTTAAACCCAAAGCTTGCAACCCCATTTGCAAAACCTTCACCAAGTGTTGTGCCTTATGAACCATTCATTAGAAAGCCCCTTAAGCTCATCAATTGATAAGTAGGAGATGATTTTCACAGCTAGTCAAATTGTGATGTGAATATCAGAATTTAACTGTGTGATTTTTGAGTCAAACTCGATGACCCATGTTTCATGAGTAGTGATTCAACATGAATCCATCTCTCATGAGAATAAATGGAACACTTAGCACTCATTGGATCTAGGTGATGCTCACAGGGGTGAAGCACCGAGACTTGCCGGGAGGTCACCCATCCCAGTATACTCCAGCCTGAGCGCGCTTAACTACGGAGTTTCCTCCACAGTTAAACCCAAAGCTTGCAACCCCATTTGCAAAACCTTCACCAAGTGTTGTGCCTTATGAACCATTCATTAGAAAGCCCCTTAAGCTCATCAATTGATAAGTAGGAGATGATTCACATCACAATTTGACTAGTTGTGGAAATCATCTCCTACTTATCATATGAATCTCCTACTTATCATATGAATTGTGTTTACAACTTGTTTTGTGTAGGTAATTAATTGTATAACTTTATTGATATTTAGAATGAATAATTAGATTGTTTGTGTGTAATTATCAAAACACAATAAATTTTTACTATAATCTCAGTATAATTTTTTCTTAATTTCAATGGTTCATAGCAGAAAACAACAAGAAATCTACTAATGAATAGTTGTATTTTTACAAATTTAAGAACTTTTGTTTTCTATATTGTAAATTTTTAGTGAGAAAATAATCTGCCTATAACAAATCTCCACTTGATCATGGTAAGTACCCAAAAATTAAATAATAGTTATTAATTATATTTAAATCACATGAAAGAAACAATTTATTATATCATTCAAGAACATAAGATAAACTGATTTGCGATCAACATTGTCATCAAAGATCCTAATACTCCGTACTATTGCTATACACGTACCAACCTGTGCATTTAAATTTATGGAAGTGAATGGCACGCAACAACCTTCTCAACTGACGTGAGAGAACAAAAGAAACAAAAATATTAATAGCGCGGCAGATATTTTTGTTCTTGTTATGGGTCCCAAAAACTTATTTGCGTTTAACTAGAGAAGCTCTCATCACTGCTCAATGTTGACATGAGCGGATTTAAAGTCTGTACTAAACACACATTAGGAATAATACTGAATGCTGCTAAAAACAGTCATTGATATCAAGTTTGGTGATGATTAATAATGTAATCTGAAATGTTGGTAATTTATTTTTATCACAATCCATCTGAAGAATACAAAACAGTATGAAGTGTTTTTTAATACAGGATTGCGATTAGGGCTCTTTTGGTGAGCGGAATAGGAATAGGAATATTCTGGAATACGTATTCCAAAAATTGTGAATTTCTTGTTTGGATGCACTAAAACAGGATTGGAATACGAAGCAAAAATGAAATACATATTCCATTTTTGGCCCAAAAATGAGGCTTTGCAATTCCACCAAAATAGGTGGTATTGGAATATGTATTCTTATTCCATTTTTTTAAATTTTGTAAAACATAAATTTTCGGGTCCGCGAATTCCCATCAAATATTCCGCTCACCAAACGGGCCCTTAATGGTATTGGGGTTTACGAGGAAGTACAGGGATTAGATGACCAGATTTCTTCGTTCTATAGTTATAGTTAGACTAGTGGAATTTAGTTGAGCATTGCTTAAGTTTATCTAGAAGACCTCGTTTGTATGAATTGCTAGTTGGGAGTTGTCAATGTTTTAGTTGACAACTTGTCCCGTACATACCATGTAACATTTTCTTTCGATCTTGAAATTAATACCTTGAAATTAATAAATGAGATTTACGGAAATTGATACAAATAGTAATCTATAAAATTTAGGAAAATATATTAGTTTAGTTCATTGTATATCTCTTTCAACTACTTATTATAGATGTTGCTTTCTTGTGTTTCAATTCAATATAAAAATAAAATAAAAAATTTAATATGTGTTGAAGAAGATATAATGTAAATATATGATATAAAGAATAATGTAAGTTTGGAACAACGTGTCTATGATAGCTAGAAGTTATAAATGTTGTGGGTATTACTTTATGGAATCCAACTAACCCAATCCAATGAATAGAATCATTTAATGTTTATTTCACTGACAAAAAAATCTTTTAATATTATCAGATTTCCACAATTCATTTGTAAAATAAATTGTTTTTGGATTTGCTTGTGTGTATTTTTTTATCATCAACATTTCCAATCACACTACATGGATCCATCATCAGGGTGAGAAAGTCAAGGATAGTAAAGATATGACTATGAGATTCATCCTTGTCTTCAATTGCAATTAAAACACTCAACTTTAGCTTAAACTTCTATAGAAGGAAAATATCTAATTTTTATATTCATGCATAGGGGAGATGATCTAAGACCTACCCATCATAACTTTATGTAACCTAGGCTCTTAAATGATAAATTAGATATTAGATTCCAATTCACATTTGGCTTCTTGATAGCTACAATGAATTTGGTATGAGTACTTACATATACAAATGTATAAAAGTAATTACTTAGAAGTACCCACCAATACTCATGCATCGGGAAGAGGACCCACTAGTCACCCATCCTAATTTCATGCACCTTATTCTCCTTGATGGTTAGTTGGATTTCAAAGAAATTTACGGGTTTCCTTCTTTGCCTTAGGGTTCAAATCCATTGTTATGTATTCTAGGCATTATGACGACTCTAGGGTGAGAAAATATGTATTAAATCTCCCAAAGTGATCATTTGGAGGTTTTGACTAGTACCTATGTAGAGATGTCCAAGTAGTCATGCATTACAAGCAACAAAATTTACTATTATTATTAGTGCATATACATACATTCATATTAAAATAATGTATGTTATATCTCCTAATTAAAATAAATTAAGAATTTAAAGATTTAAGGTGTCTTGTTTCTTTATTCAAAATTACTCATATTTTATATAATCTAATATATTTAACTATGCTAAGTATATATAGATGGGCGTAGAAAAGTTTCTGAAGTGAATTTTTTTTCTTCTAAAATTAGGTAAACTATTCTTGGATGAGCTATTGAAGCTAATTACACTCAAAATTTGAAGATTTAACAACTACAATAGTTGTAGTGCTAAAAATCCATTTTTGAGCTACATATTTTAAATTATTGGAGATAAAGGGGTAAAAATTGGGAGACATATAAAGTAGTTTTATTTTTCTTAAAAAGTATAGAATAACATCTAATGTGGTCCCCTTTACAGGTTTTTTTTAAAAAAAATGTATTTCATAAATTGATTCAATGAGGAACTAGCTAATCCCATGGATACAATCACAATAAACTATCACTACACCTTATTTTACTCCAATATCTGAATGTAGTCTTTTAAGACAAATGATATATTTACAAAAAATGAGTAGTTGCTATATAATCTACTTTAGTTATAAGGAAATAAACCACAAACCATCTCTTACTCATCCAACTTATTGTACAATTGATTCAAGTGAACACATAAGTATTGATGGGTTTTCTACTATTAATATCACCCACCAAGACCAAATCCACATAACTATGAATATCAAGATAAATATTATTTCCTATAAAATTATCATGATAACACAAATAATACTTTGAGGTAACCTCCCAATAACTAAAGAATCTTTTAACTACATCCCAATAAACTCTTTCACTTGATTGTGGACATATCTAATAATAAATTCCACTACTTAGGCAATGCATGATATAAATGAAGAATACATAAAAATTCCAACTAGTAAGAATACATAAAAATTCCAACTTGCACTTTGGTAAGGTAATCTTTTTATGTCTTCCATATCTAAAGGGAATGTATGATAATCTAAAATGGATAAGTTTATTACAACTATAAAAGAAACATACAATGGAATAAACATTTGCATGTTGAACCTTTATAAAATAAGGTTTACATACTTACTTCAAGTCCTAGACATCTTTTTGTTCACTCCATCTCTTCTAATTTACATCCTAAGAATTTTGCTTAGCTACACCAAGATCTTTGATTTTGAATTTATCAACAAGTTGAGAATTAAGTTATAAAATCACATATATTTTCTTTACCAATGAATAACATACCATCAATACATAAAACTGTCACCATCAAAATTATAATAAACCTAGTGGTCCAATCTAAGAACACCAAAATAACAATACATATGTATTAAATCTTTGGCACCACATTGGAGGACTCTACTTGAGGCCACCGAAATTCAATTCAATTTTTGAACCAAATCTCTTATGCCTCTTACCCCACAGTTCTTTGACTATGTCATATAAATATCATGCAAGACATATCACCATGAAGAAAAAATATTTTCATGTTTAGTTTATCAATTTATAAATCATAATAAATGGTAGTATTCTAAACAAATATTTAATAAATTTGATTTTTGCAATAAGAGATAATGTAATCAACTCCATATGGGTATATGCACTGAGTACACGCTTTAAAAAAATTATTTTTTTATAAATGGGCTACATACCCGTAGCCCATTTATTTTATCTCTGCTTTTAACCTTCCTCCAACAGTAGCACGTACATGAATTGGAGAAAACAAAGCTTTTCACCACCCGCCTTGCCAATATGCCTCCTCACTAGCGAAATTCGAGATCACGAGCACACCCAAGCCGTATGTGATCTAAATTTCATTTTGCATTGTTTGATATGTTTTTTATATTGTTTTGTAGGTTTTTTATATTGTTTTGTAGGGTTTTTACAATTTTTCTTTAGATTTGTTTATTTATTTAGATTTCAATTGATTTTTTATTAGGAAATGCCAATAATCAACCAGCAAATCCCCAAGAAGCTCAAAACCCTCAAGAAAATCAAAACCAAAACCCTCCCCAAGAAGAACAACAAATTCTGCAGCCTGAACCAATTGCAAGACCTTCGCCTGGCACACAAGAAAATATAATAAATGAAATAGAAAGAGGCAAAACTAAATTAAAAGGACTCATTGATCGGTTGAAAGAATTTGGACAAACCAATCCAATGAGGGCTCAATTGGCATTGTCCCTCGAATCCATTAAGACCCAAATAGCCTTAGTTAGTGGTTAGTTAGATGTTTGGAAAGTTAAGAGGGATGAACAAAAAAGATTTTATGCAAATAAATTGTCATATTAAGATGTTAAAGAAAAAGATATACCAAAAGGTAGAATATGTGAACAAAATATTGTTAGAGATGGTACTAAACGGTTCCCCATCCATTGGTGTATACACGATGCTATTAGAAATAATTTTTGGGATATATGGTGGATGGTTTTTTATGCCCCTCCTTGCAACAATCACGAGGTCCCCATGTATTTTTTAAAGAAATTGTATTGTGAGTTTGTCCTTGGGGAGATCCCTAATTATTTTGATATATTAGAATCCTTGGGTAGAGGTGGGGGGTCATCATTTGAGAGGTCGGGGGCACATCGTGACCCTAATGTAGTTAGGGCACCTGTGGTCAAGCCACAGGGTGAGCATGTGACTATTCCTTCAGTTTTGAAGGAACATGTAGAGGCTAGCGTTTTAGGGACCATTAATGCTTTGACACAGATGCTCATCCATTGCACGAGTCCATTAGTTGAGGGGGAGCCTTTAGTGTGTCAGGGTCACATGTGCACATCATGTAGATCCTTATGCACATTTGGCACTCATGTTGGAGATGGTGCGGATGATGGGCTTGTCACTGATCAGTTCATGAGTGACACATTTGGCATTGAGACACAGGTAAATTATAATTATAATTTACTAATTTGATCACATTTCATATGTATAGTGAATGATTAATTAATTAGCATCTAATGACATTGTTCAAAATTCAGGGTCTGAGTGTTGGCGGGCCTAGTAGCAATCTCTCGGCCCCATTTTTTACCCCATCCATGAGTCCAGAGGTATGTATTGATTTAATCATTTAAATTAATACATATATTTATTAAGTAATCATATTAAGGATTGACAAAAAAAATTATGCATGTGCATCAGTTCTCTACAGGACTGTCGACATTTACAATAGACTCAGAGCATAGACATCATATGAGCTTTGTAGAGGTAAATTTTTTTCATGTTAATTTAATTCATTTGATATATTTGTTTCATGTTTCATGTTGGATGTAACATGTATTGTATGACATGTATCTCATGACATCGGACACTCCTCCTCATCCCTGATAGTCCATCGATCATGGAGTGGCCGCAGCTATGGCTAGTTCGCAGCCATTGACTGAGGTATGAAAGAATTTTATTGGTTTTAGTTGTTGTTTATAATAGTTAGTATCAAAATTTCTAATGTTATTTATAAGTGATTATATTGATTCAATTGTTGTAAGGTCTTGTCACACCTGATCGTCCACGAGCGTTTGAGGTGGACTTGCAGAGCGACTATATGATGGCGGTAAGAAAATAATCAATTTTGTGTGTACATATATTTGATTTCAATGTATAATAATTATTGATTCATTTCTACTTTGTTTGTATCAGCTTGAGTTAGAGAAGAGCTTCAACAAGAGGACAAATGAGCGTGTGAGGAGGACCCCATCATCACCACCATCTCCCTCCAAATGACGATCGAAGGCCTCTAGAGATTTGTTTCCTTCCCCTCATGGGAAGGAGAGGATATAGTTGATAGACATGTACATGTATAGGCATCAACAGACATATATGTTGGATTTTATGTTAGTGGACATATTTGATATACATTTGATCTATATATGACATTTTATATTTGATGTATTGCATTTATTTGATGCATGAAATTATTAGACTTATATGATATGTTTGTTCATGTACGACATTATTGGTTATCATTTTATATTATATGTTTGTGAATGTATGACATTAAATTATATATGGTCATGTATGACATTAAATTAGATATGTTTGTGTATGACATTAAATTAGATATGTTCATGTATGACATTAAATTCAGTACCTAATCAGTTTGAAACTTTGATAGAATATTGATTAACAATAAACTTTATCATTGTTTAAGCATAAGTTTATCATTTCCAATATGTCATCATCATATGATTTATGATCTTGTTCATGTTTAAAGTTTTCCTTCTCTGTAATTTGTTTATCAAGTTTAATTCAATACCTAATCAGTTTGAATTTTTGATACAAGATTGATCAGCAATAAACTTTATCAGTGTTAAAATAGTTATTTTATCCCCTTGCTTATGTTTGAAGTTGGTGTGGGGCCTTGTGTTATCTCCTAGCTTAGGGGAGAGGGGCAGTAAGGTTCCATGGTTGGGTGGAAAGTCTTTTATCCATTGAGTATTTTTCCAGAGTTTTTCAAGAGCCTTGGATGATCTTTCTTCACACATTCCAATTTTGCATCTTTTTTTGTGTGTGACTAGATGTTGCAACATCATATTTTTGTATCATGACTATGATATAATACTTATGTATCCATTTTGTATAGAGATCATGTTGGAGGAGAAAAATGTTATAAGTATATGCTCCTTGTAATATGTATATGTACACATGCTTAGTTGCAATAAAGAAGAATGGGTATATGTGATTTTTACGCTATCTAATTGTAATAATGGATTTAATTATTTATAATGAAATCTTGTTCATATATTTATGATGATTTTTACTTATGGGAACTTATGTATGTGTTTCTAGTAGTGATGTTTGGGAACCTATAAGAACTTGGTTGTTGAGTCAATATATAATATTCATATATTTAATCAATGAGATATATCAAAATATTTAATGTTAGAAGAATTGAAAATGAAATGTATGTGCTTCAATTTTGTGCTAAAAATAGAATAAAATTTATTCCACTTTTACCCTTATTAGTTATGTGATCTCTTAGGTTCCCTGTCAGGGGGATAAAAGGAAGAAATACTCTCTAGATTTCTTAGATTACTAGATGGGTTTCTTGTAATATTGTGGTTATTGAAATTGAGACTTGTGATGACTTTGATTCTTTAGGTGTAGATAGGCCACAAAACTTAGAAGCAAGTTAAATTTACTACTAGTTTATTTTACTTTTTAAATAACATATATATATATATATATATATATATATATATATATATATATATATATATATATATAGTGCAGGTTACTCAAGGTACTCAAGGTCTTCATGAAGCATTTTCAAGGACTCTGCATCATACCACTTTTCTAGGTAAAGGTGGATGTGGTGTTTAAATAGTCCCTAGAAGAGATCCTAAGCCCTGCACCTAATGTAGAGCCTCCCACTATTCTCCTAGGAATCACAACTCAACTCTGGGATTCATTTGTACTCTTGGAATATACCTAAGGAATCTAACTCTACTAGGGTTAAAGAGGAGGTCTTTGAATTGGTAATACCTTTCCACAACCATATCTAAGAGGTTATAACTCAATTCTTAAAATTGTCTTCAAAACACCCACGTTGCTACCTATGCACCTAATGTACCCTGGAGCCTCCAACATACTAAAACCCATCCTAGGCTTCACACCATGACCCCAAAACCTTGGTTCATCTCAAAAAATCCCATCTAACATGTTCCAACTCCTTGCAACCTCTCAGCAACTCATCTCTTACACTTTCCCAATTTTGCCTATTCTAGGCTTGACTCAACTAGCCCTTGCCAGACAGTAATTTTTAGTTTTCTCCAAACTTTTCCATTGATCTTCCCAAACCCTTTGGTGTTCTAGATAACCTTTATCCCCTTCTAAAACATACCAAAATTTCAACTATAGTTGTTTTGGAAAGTATCTCTCAAATCTTGCTATCTCAGTTACACAACTAGGCCTAATTAGTAGCCATTTACAAAGCAACTGATATCCCCTTATTTGATGGAACCTTAACAACCTCAAAAATTCTTTTAATATGACTCAAATTAAAGTATTTCAAAGTTTTTTTTATCACTCTAGCATTTCTACATCCCCTTTCACCAAACCCTCACTTCTAGGCCCTTTACCCCAGGGCTTTCCCAAAAACTCATCTCCCAATCTTTCTAGATCTTTTAAATGGATCAAGCATACTTAAAATCATCCCAATAGATGATATCAAACATAAAACTTATCCTTGTTTGGAGAAAACTCTTACTTCTCTACTTGGGGTAGTCAACCATGCCCATGCTCTTTACTGCCCAGCCAGTCTTTGGTCCTTTCTCTCATGAGAGTAAATAGAACACTTAGCACTCATTGGATCTAGGTGATTCTCATAGAGTTGAGGTACATGGACTTCCTAAGATGTCACCCACCCTAGTACTACTCTCGCTTGAGCACACTTAACTATAAATTTTCCTCTATGGTTAAACCCTCTCTTCTTGTAACACAATTTGTAAAACCTTCACCAAGTGTTGTGCCTTATGAACCATTCATTAGAATTCCCCTTAAGCTCATTGATTTATAAGTAGGAGACATTTCTACAAGAAGTCAAATTGTGATATTGCTCTCAAAATTCAACTATGTAGTATTTGAGACAAATTCATTGACCCATGTTTCATGAGTAGTGGTTTACACGAATTGATCTCTCATGATAATGAATAGAACACTTAGCACTCATTGAATCTAATTGATGCTTAGAGAGGTGAAGTACGAATACTTCTTAGGAGGTAACCCATTCTAGTACTACTCCAACTCAAGTGCGCTTAACTAAAAAGTTTCCACCATGGTTAAAACCACCCTTCTTGCAACTCCATTTGTAAAAGCTTCATCAAATGTTGTGCCTTATGAACCATTCATTAGTAATCCCCTTAAGCTTATTAATTGATAAGTAACATATATATTCCACAACATGTCAAATTGTGATATTTCTGTCAAGATTCAATTATGTTGTTTCTGAGTCAAATTCATTGACCCATGTTGCATGAGTAGCAGTTTGCATGAACCCATCTCTCATGAGAATGAATAGAACACTCAGGACTCATTGGATTCCTACTTATCAATTAACACTTGCCAATCCAAACAATACACTACACCATCCCCTTAGCTCCTAGAAGCAGTAATCTATACGCCACACATTAGCGATCGTGACAACACAAACCAAATGAATTGCAAATCCCAAATCATTCACTATTCCAAGTCTTCTACCATGCTTTATGCTCCTTATAACAATACTTGACATATTTCTCTATCACTAGCGTGCAACTAGTCTTTACTAAAACATCTATAACTTACTCAAATCATTACATAAAGTATTGCAATTGTAGACATAAAGTTTGTACTCATCTTGCAACACATATCCAAGCTCACATATCCATGAACGTTGTACACTATTTGTATTTTTCTAATCATTGACCTTAAAAATATTCATTTTGATAGGGTTTACCCAACCACTTAGAGGTAACGGAGCAGAAAGTTTGATGCCATGATGAATGGTGAGAGAGATTTGGCAGTTGGCAACTTTGTATTGGCCAACACTACAAGTTTCAGCATCACCCGAGATGGCATCACAAAATCAAAACATAGTATAATCTCCAAAAAGTGAGAGAGTTTAGTGTAGGTATCTACAACAAGGTCCTATAGGAACTAGAATTGCATCCATACCTCACACGAGCTCCGAGATATGCCCCGTTAAAGATCATAGCTCTATGGCATTTAATGACCCTTAGGGATGTTCTGATTCGGTGTGGCCAAGAAAGTTCAAGTGCTGAACAGGATGAGACAAGGTCTGGGATAGGGTTTACCTAACCACCTGAAGCTAACGGAGCAGACCATTCGATTCCACGACGAAAGGTGAGAGAGATTTGGCAGTTGGCAACTTTGTATTGGCCAATAATACAAGTTTCAACATCACCCGAGATGGCACTGCAAAATCAAAATGGAGTATGATCTCCAAAAAGTGAGAGAGGTTAGTGTAGGTCTCTGCAACACGGTCCTATAGGAATTGGAATCGCATCCATACCTTGCACGAGCTCCGAGATATTCCCTGTCAAAGATTGCAGCTCTATAACATTTAGTGACCCTTACAGACATTTCGATTTGACGTGCTCGAGAACATTCAAGCATTGAACAGGATGAGACACAGTTTGGGATAGGGTTTACCTAACCGCCCAAAGCTAATGGAGTAGACAGTTTGATCCCACGATAAAAGGTGAGAGAGATTTGGCAGTTGGCAACTTTGTATTAGCCAACACTACAAGTTTCAACATCACCTGAGATGGCATCACAAAATTGAAAAGGAGTATGATCTCTAAAAAGTGAGAGAGGTTATTGTAGGTCTCCACAACATGGTCCTATAGGAACTAGAATCGTATCCATACCTCACACAAGCTCCAAGATAAGCCCCATCAAAAATCGCAGCCCTATCACATTTAGTGACCCTTAGGGACGTTCCAGTTTGGCATGCCCAAGAATGTTTGAGCACTCAACGGGATGGGACAAGGTCGGGGATAGGGTTTATCCAGCCACTTGGAGGTAACGAAGCAGACAGTTCGATCCCATGACAAAAGGTGAGAGAGATTTGGTAGTTGGCAACTTTGTACTAGCCAACACTACAAGTTTCAACATCACTTGAGATAGCATCACAAAATCAAAACTAAGTATGATCTCCAAAAAGTGAGAGAGGTTAATGTAGGTCTCTGTAACAAGGTCATATAGGAACTAGAATTGCATCCATACCTTGCACGAGCTCCGAGATATGCCCTATCAAAGATCGCAACTCTATGCCATTTAGTGACCCTTAGGGATGTTCCGGTTTGGCATGCCTAAGAATGTTTGAGCACTGAACAGGATGAGACAAGGTTGGGGATAAGGTTTACCTAGCCACTTGAAGCTAACAGAGTAGACAGTTTGATCCCACGACAAAACATGAGAGAGATTTGACAATGGGCAACTTTGTACAGTCCAACACTACAAGTTTCAGCATCACCCGAGATGGCATCACAAAATCAAAACAGAGTATGATATCCAAAAAGTGAGAGAGGTTAGTGTAGGTCTCTACAACACAGTCCTATAGGAACTAGAATCACATCCATACCTCATACAAGCTTTGAGATATGCCCCGTCAAAGATCGCAGCTCTATGGCATTTAGTGACCCTTAGGGATGTTCCAGTTCAACGTACCTGAGAACGTTCAAGCGCTAAATGGGATGAGACAAGGTTAGGGATAGGATTTACTTGGCCACCTGGAATTAACAAAGTAAACAATTTAATCCAACGACGAAAGGTGAGAGAGATTTGGCAATTGGCAACTTTGTACTAGCCAACACTACAAGTTTCAACATCACTTGAGATGGCGTCGTAAAATCAAAATGGAGTATGATCTCTAAAAAGTGAGAGAGGTTATTGTAGGTCTCCAAAAAACAGTCCTATAGGAATTGGAATTGTATCCATACCTCACACGAGCTTTGAGATATGCCCTGTCAAATATCGCAGCCCTATGGCATTTAGTGACCCTTAGGGACATTTCAGTTTGGCATGCCCAAGAACATTTGAGTGCTCAATGGGATAGGACAAGGTTGGGGATAGGGTTTACTTGGCCACTCAGAGCTACCAGAGCAGACAGTTCAATCCCACAATGAAAGGTGAGAGAGATTTGGTAGTTGGCAACTTTGTACTGGCCAACACTACAAGTTTCAACATCACCCCAGATGACGTCACAAAATCAAAACAGAGTATGATCTCCAAAAAGCCAGAGAGGTTAGTGTAGGTCTCTGCAACATGGTCCTATAGGAACTAAAATCGCATCCATACCTTGCACGAGCTCCGAGATATGCCCCATCAAAGATTGCAGCTCTATGGCATTTAGTGACCCTTAGGGACGTTCTAGTTTGGCATGCCCAAGAACATTCGAGCGTTGAACAGGACGAGACAAGGTTGGGGATAGGGTTTACCCAGCCACCCAGAGCTAATAGAGAAGACAGTTCGATCCCATGACCCTTTTTCCAATAAGTTGCAAATTTGAGCAACTTTTACAACTTTCAACAATCAAGGTATTTTTTAGTGGCTAATATTCATAAATTGGCTAGTTTTATATTTTTTTGCCTAGTAATTTGGCTAATAATTTAATACTTGATACAACCTAAATCACCATATTTTTATAAAATTTAGCTCTAGAATATTTAAAATAGCTCAATAATGTATTTTATTGAAAAATTTAAACTCAAATATTCACCACAATATTTGATACATGATTAGATTTGAATCACCTAAATTATATTATATATTATTAGAGAAATTAAATTGAACTGACCAATAATTATCATAATTATTAGTTACTTTAAGGATATATCACCAATATTTAGTTTTCACTATTGATTTAAATTATATGTAATGATCCTCATAATATTCCATGAGGTAAAAAAATGTTCAATTTTGATTTGTAATATTTCATGGTGATTAATGAACGTCCTATTATTATTGAGATTCAAAAATAATTGCCAATATTAATCATATTTAGAATTAAAAAATTGAGAGATTTGCCAAAAGAAATAATTTTTTTTTTAAAATAATGAAAGGTTCACCAATATTTTATATCTTGTTTTGGAGGTGACTTTCTTAAAGTTTACTTTGTCAACAATGCAACTTTGCACAGAAATTGCAATTTTTACATTTTTCACTTGATTCCAATTCTATGACTTGGAAAAGGTTTGGAAACAACAAAATGACTTATTTCTAAATGCTTAGCCCTTCACCAATTCCCAAACTCTTGCAAATTTGTTAGCATTTTTGTAATTTTGCTTTGACAACTTTTGCAATTTTTTGCAATTTTTGACATCTTAACTCCTAGACGCCTAAAACTTAACCTAATGACCCTAAGGACCTTTATAACCTTCTAAGAAACCCAACCACTCCTAGGAATCCCCAATCACAAGGAAAACCTATCACAAAGACAACTAATCACTAGTTTCTCTTAAGGGCATCACAAGGCTTATTTGACACAAAAGACCACAAATACAAATAATGACGAGCGGTGACTTTGAAGCATGGAAAGGGTCTATTTTCATCCAAACTAACATGAATCCAACATTAGATTCAAACTATGCAACTTTCATTAGCTAGTTGCTTCACAAACTCAAGACTAGGCTTGTAGCCTTGAATATGGAAAATCACAAACATCTCCTCACAACCCAAAGAAAAAAATCACTGATTTGGATACCATTTTCAGTTTTACACAACATACTAAAGCTTTGGGATCTCAAGAGAAGTATGCAACAACTGAGTTTTTTAAGGCTCACTTAGGAATGTAGGCAATTAGGCATCCATTAACAAAGCAAGTACCCTACCCCTTGAGAAAAATGTCAATCCAAAAATTGGAACATGAGGGGGATCATGTCAGATGATCACATACCAATTTTCAAGCCTCAAAACCTTGTCTATAGCGAGTTATGGAAGATGTTGCTAAGAATTTCTAGCATGCATATGGATCTTGCATGCCTAGGGTATCAAGTTTTTCTCTCTAGCCTCATTCTTTTGACCTAAAACCAAAAGGAACATAAAATAAATTTTTTTTACTCAAATCTACCAAGGGTCATTAATTTCCCATGGTGGAATCTCAAGATATGAGGGAAAATAGATGAAACCCTAGGTAATGGCACAAAATAGGGACATCAGTTAGTAAAATGGGAATATCTTGAGTTGTAGAGTGAATTAGAACCTCATTCACAGCGCAAAAAAAATAAGATTCACAAATCTATCCAACCATACTAGATATCCATACTTATATGTGATCAACTTGACTGAACATAGTCTTAACATAGTCCTAGACTAAACATAGTCTTATGTCTAGTCTAGTTTTGAAGGAAAAAGAAGAATCAAACTCCCAAGTTGATTGATTTGACCTAGGTGAAGGGTTTAGAAGGAAAAATTCAAGGTTTAGAAGAGATCCAAGGGGTTGAACCAAGTCTGTGAACCCATTTGTTTATGTTTTCCTTGTAACCTAGCCTAAACTAGCCATTTAGGACTGTGACACAAAGTGGGCATAACTTGATGTTGGAGTAGAGTTTGTGATTGATATTTTGGAATCTCTCAAGAGTGGTTGAAGGGTTTTTAGTGATGTAAAAACATTGGATGGTCCTTTGTATGGTTTGGGAGTTTGACCGTTGAAACTAGGAATTGTCCTAAAAAGAAGTGTTGGTAATAGTTTTTGCAATTTGATTGTTGAGTGTAAGAAACTTCAAAATTGGGGTTTTATTATTGGTTTGAGTCTATAAAAAACTATTTACATCATAAAAGTTGAGTGTTGGAACCATTTAAGAAGAATTTTTCATTTTAAGCCTATTGGTGATAGGGAGTCCCTAAGTGTTGTGGTTGGTCCAAGTTGTTTGAGCACCCTAGGTTTGAGGGTTGGACTCGTGAAGTGGAGTCCACTTAGAGATAGAGTATACCTATGTTAGAGGTCTAGTGGATTAGTCATTAACCTTGGAAGAAGGCCTAGTTTCTATTTGATGCAGAGTAAGCACAAGGAAGCACCAAAAATCAACCTTCCACCCCCAAACCTCCAAACTCCACAAGGATAAAGAAAAGGCTATGAATCACTTCCAAATGGATACTACTCTGATATTACAACTTTCCAATAGGTTTACAAACCCAACTCTCCAAAGAAGACAAGAATCCAACTTCTTACTGCTTCGATCAACAATGGCCTACTACCCCCCAACTTGGCAAAAGTGGGTTTATGGTGTTCCCAAGCTTTCTAACACCAATGATGGCTTGAGGCAACCTTAATATGACCAAAATAAGGAAAATAACTGATTATACCTACTACAAACAACCCACAAAATAGAATACAACATTTGACCTACTAGGCAATTAGGCCTCCTACTTCAGTTTTTCAGAAATAACTCAAAACACTTACAAAGGACCTAGCCAAAAAAGTATAGTTTTAGATACCCTTTTCCAAGGATTAAAAGACTCCAAAGTTTGAAAACTTCACTCCACTCCAACATGCCTTAACCCCAACCATGCACTCAGGCCTAATTAGTAACTTTAGGCATGGTCTACAAGGCAATGGCCAAGAAATGGGTTCATGGAATCAATCTTCCAACTCTTGAGTGTTATCCTAGCCCAGATAAAAGTGTTTTGCTAATTCACCAATTCCTCAACTCCTTTTCTTCACATAACCAAATTGCACAAACAAGGTCTAATATATGGGTAATATTAAGCCTAGGGCTTGCTCCCATAAATCTTTGCTGCAACCTCCTATCTCAAGACCTTTAAAATATGATAATGCAATTCCCTAACTTGCTCCATACATATTTGGAACAATTTCCAATTATGGAGTTTCAAGTTAGGCTCATTTCTTTGGCTAAACCCTTGCTTTGAGGGTTTCACAGGGCAGTGACTAAGAAAAACCAATAAATTGATTATCCTGACTAATGAACACTTAAAATCAAAGCCAAAAATTCATAAATAAATAGGGCTATCAAATTAGTACAAAAGTTTTGACTTCCCAATCACTGCAGGTTGTACTGTACGAAAAAACTAGTCAAAATAGTCTAGAAACAGAAGATTGTATTGATTCTAAAGAGAAAGTACATATATTTGTTCATGTTATTTCTCACCTCAGGTGTCTAGAGCCTTTATAGACCATTACAAATAGGTAGAACCACCTCATGGAAATTTTAGCTGTTCAGAGTGGTTTTTTGAAAAAGTTGTCAAATTAGCAACTTTTGCAATTTTTTTACAATTTTTGCCATTTTGAAAAACCTTCTTCCTAATTCAATTCTAACCATTCCTAAATGTTATTCTAAGACTCAAAACACCTAAACTATCCTAAAAAACATAAAATAAACCAAAATTCCACCTTTTGGACCAAATGATGCCCAGGTTTATATTAACACCTTGGGATCTTGTATCCATTACATAGGTGGATGGCCTTGAGGAGATTTTCTTAATCAATCCTAATGCCTTATTACACTGAACAAAAAAAACACATTTATTAGGTGCTCTGGACCACTGTTTGGAGGTTGAAAGCAAGTTAAGGTGCTGATTGGAGTTTGGAAGGCTCGTATGACAGTTTAGTTTTGGAGGACTTATATTTGGGTGCAACACTTGTCCTTTTGAAGGTTTAACAAACTCCATAAAGGGTATCTAGAATGCCAACTAGTTGGGGAGGTTCTTTGGAAGTTTTTATAATTATTGCACATTCTGTCTTGGATGGGCTAGTAGCCTTAATTGTTGCATTCTCAAATAGTGCCATGAAACCCGTGTTGAACATGCTGATTGGTCTTGATTGTTGGGTCTTGTTGACATATTGAATCCCTTATTGTGCTATTCAACTTTTTTTTAAGGATCCACCATTTTTGGAACATTGAGTCAAGTTTGAAGTTGCATGGATTAATGTTAAGCGCTACATTATTTGGACAGAACTATGGAAGCTATGTTCAAGTTGTTGTATGGCCTAGTTTTTTGGTTTTGCTGATATATGGAACCCCCTTTACGTGCTGAGAGTCTTAATTTGTGAAGATCCACCATTTCTTGGGTGTTCAATCAAGTTGCTAGGTGTCAATTTTATGGATTAATGCTGATCCATTTGTGTTGCTATTGTGTCAAGGTGTAGAGGTTTAGGTGTAAGACCTGTCCTATTGGGTTGATATCAGCATTGTGCTTAGAATTACTTAACCTCTGCATCATTCTTAAGGACTCAAGGTTTATAGAAACACCAATGAGTCTCAAGCCTTTACAATTGGGCTGATATCAACTTGAAACTAGTCCTAACATTCTAAAACATTATAACCTCCATCATGAGCCACTTAGGAAAGTAGTGCTATGAAGGATCACTACAATGTCTTGTGAAATGCCTTGTATTGTCTTTGTAGAAACTATTTTTAAAGGTGACAGGTATGTTAAGCAATCTGAGAAGTTTCCTATACCTATGCATGTTCTTCATGTATCTTTGAAGTGAAGCCCGACTCCCAAAGTCTACTAATTAGTGCATGCACATAATCTCCATGCATTCTGCATTTTCAGGATAAATAAGTCAAATGCATAGTCAAGTTTAGTTTAAAACCAAAAATAGTATTTTGGAGTTTACATACCAAAGGTTTTTCATTTGAACTCCTTGCACATGTATTTGATGATATCCCTATTTGGTCCTGATCTGTTATAGTTTTTACTTCCTTAGCTCCCTTAAATTTTCTTCACAATTTTGATCTAATTTAATGGAAAGATCATCACTTCATGTATGATAAAAATCTGATTCTCATGGAGTGATTGATCCTTTATATTTACAATATAATTTCTAACTTTTAATACACAGATGAAAGGTATTTGGTTGGTGATCACCGAGAAGAGTAGTGGAAGGGTTAATGGAAGTGGCATACTTTTTATGGTTTGAGGAGTAGCAACGAGAGATCTGCTTGAAGGTGACATACTTTTTATGGTTTGAGGAGTCTAGTAACATCAAATGAATGGTGTATCCACCCTCAATTTATCCTAGAAAGGTGTGGAAGGTAGTTTATTGAGAGGCCCTAGTTTTGAGGCTTGTTTATGAAAAATTTGGGGCTTTTGTATTTGGAAGCAACCAAGGCCCAAATTGGTGACATATTTGGAGGTTTTTCATCATCTTTAGTTTTTATGACATGAAGGGGCCTTTGGATGAGAGAGACTATTGGGACTTAAGAGGGACATCCTTTTTGAGTCAATGTTCGGTAAAAAAAGTAAATTTTGGCTTCTTCTTCTTCTTCCTTTCTTTAATAGTTGTTTAAAGTTCTTTGTATTCCATTATGTTTATTGCTTTGTGAGGTGCTTCTTGTTATTGTTCTTGCTGCTACTCTTCTTCCTTCACCTTACCCTCTAAAGATTCTCCCATCTCTAGATTAAGTTACTTCTTCTTTTCCTTCAAATATCTTTCACTCCTCTCAACTAATTTGTTCATTTTATCCTTTGTAGTCTTGAGTGCTTCAGTGTTCCAATCCATTTTGGGGTTTGGTTTTTTAAATTTTGTTTTGACCATAGGCAAGCTCAAGAACTTTGCCATCATCTCACTTCATATGACATTTTTTCAATCCATTCGATCTTCATTTAATGAGCATTGAGGTGTGAATAACTTCATTAGACTTCATATTCATTTGTAAAATTAGCTCATATATCTTTCATCCTTAGTTTTTGCTTATAGAAATTCCCTAACAACCCTTCTATGCACAACTTGGGGTTAAATGAGTCCCTTGCTTCAAATGCATACAACATCACTTAAGCCATTTCAATTTATTTAGCGTTTGCAACATGAAGAGTACAGAGAACATGTTGGAAAATATTGTCATAGATATTGGAGGGTAGAGTTATGAGGGAAGTTAAATATAGTAATTTGCATAATTTGCATAATTATCTTTGCATGGGCCAAACCATGCATGGAAGGAATTATAATAAAAGCATGTTGGCCGCCCATCAACTTTTGGCAACCCCTCTTAATGTACCCCACCCAACTCCCCCCCACACCCAAAAAAAGAAAATGAAGAAACCTTGATTTGAGTGCCTTATTGGGAAAATGTAAAAAGAGAATAAAAATGCACTTGGAAGACCTCATTAAGGTGGCATGATTGTTAAGTGAAAGGGTATCAATGACTACAATATTGTATATGCATCATTATTATAAGTGGTTGTGTCATCAATAAGAAAGAACCGGTCTAGCACACAAGAAACAAAAGTAAAACTATCCCACATGCACACAAGAGAAGAAAAACATGAGAAATCTCTATTTTGCACCACTTTTTTAATATCATTTTATTGCTTAACTAAATGGTCACCTCAAAATCATAGTATGGAATAATTTTAGAAAATCTGACATGGACATATTTAATGTGCACAATATGAGAAACCTCTTTAAATGTATTTTTCATTGACTATTTTTAGGGATCTAGACATGCTTAAACAAAACTACTAAGTTCCACTCATAATATTTGGTTTCATCAACTATTGACATTATTGCAAACTACATCCCAAAAATATCAAAATATCAAAAGTCTTTTGGTTCTCTCAACTTATACATCGACTGATCAACATTATCCTTAGAGAGAACTATATTTGTAACTGCCCCATTATCATCAGATCGAGACCTGTTTTCCTTCTTAATTTTTGATGATTGTGATCCTTTGCAATCCCAGGCATAAGATGATTAACATAAAATGGTACTTGAACAAAAAGCACTAATAAATATTGAGGATATCAATTGATAATACTATTTTGCAGATGATTTTGGCATCTCACCCTTTATCACTGGTGCTTTGACTTTATTAGCCCTCTTCTTTGGTGACTTGCAAATTAAGCATTAGCACAATAAAAAATCTAAGATATGATTAAGCCACTAAAATTTGAGAATGAAAAAAATTGAATCTGGCTTGTCCTTAAGAATTATCCATTTGTACAAATCCTTGCTTTCTGAGTTGTACGATAACCCTTGCTTGATGAGTATTGAAAACTTCTCCCATTGTATCCTTGCTTTTGCCAGTTCGAAGTTTCTAGTTACATGCACTCAATCATAACTTTACATCACAAAGCATTCAAATTCTAACAATTTTCATGTTCTTTCATTACATTTTGATCCAAACAACAAATTCTAAACTTTCACTTATTCAAACGACTAATCTAAAAATGGGTCCTATTAAAGAATCTAATATAAATTCAAATAATGTATCTAGATCCTAAACAAATCAAAACATTAAATCTGTGATTTAAACTTATATCATCACTTACACATAATAACAATACCCACCTTGTCATGTGGATAGTCTTGGGGGAGAGGTTGGAACATTATATTTGAATCCTAGAATTGATCACTCTTTCTCTCTCTCCCTCTCTCCCTATTCAATATAATGAGCCAGCTGGATTTGCTCTACATTTTAATGTCTCAAGTATTGCCTTGTGGTCTGACTAGCAAAATTTGCAAAGAATCTTATTATGTGGTTTTCCACCATATTTTATCAAGTGGATATTTGATGCAACAACAAGGTTTGAATAATGAAGAATCTTCCTCTCTGTTCGCTAATCCTCGAATAACCACAAGTTAGGGTTCTTCATAGAATATTGTCCAAGCCATGTGCCAGTTACAACCACCACATCGACATGGTACTCTCAACCTTCACCATCTATAACCAAGTGATCTAATTTTTGTTTGGCTTGGACACAAAGACACAAATAATAATCTATCCCTTCTTCATTGTCTTCAGGTGCAATAACAACAAAAACATGGCCTATAGTGACAAATGTAAAAAATGCGGTCATTAATTCAGAAAATACTTAGGTAAAAGTTATAAAGTTACATATATACATATATATATATCTATATATATTACCAGGTTGTGCTAGATCTAACAAGTGGTCAAAGTCAATAGATGAATCCATCTCTACCATTTCTAGTGCTTGTGGGGGACAATAGGTGTCAATTAGGTCCAAAACTCGTATATCCCATTTGTCCACCCATTCAGTTGACTCATAGTCATACCAATTTTCTTTTGCACATGATGGACAATAACATGCCATTTTTTGTGTTTGGATACTCCATGAACTTGCATCAGAGATTCTAAAAGGGTATAACTCACTCAATCCTATTAGTATGAAACAATCCTGATATGGTGCAATGTTAGTATTATCTATCAGCCAAAAAAATCTATGACCCATAGACTTAGCTTCCTTACCTGAACCCATTGTAGTGTTACACCATTAGACAATGAATTTTGCATCTATTAATATTGCTCCATCTTTGTACTTTAGTTCTTCATGAGCTAGGGCTCTTTTGATGCATGCGCCTACACCATTGTGCTCTCCCTTTCCATGACCAGCCTCTATAAAATTCCACATATATTGAATTCTACACAACTTGTGCATCCTACTCAACTAATAGAACACCCGTGCGTTCTTGAATTGAGATGCGCAATTGTCTAACCAAATAATGTGTTGACGATATGTTATGCCCCTGATAGCCAAATCTCCATAAAATAGTTGAAAACAACCATGTACAAACTTCATAGAATGTGATCGATCATCACTAATGTAAAAATGGTACTCTCTCAAAATCTTCCTATCATCCTTTGTACTTGTAGGTGAATGCATGAATGTTATGTGAACAAATATGGAAACCTATTGAGAAGTATAATACTTTGCTTGCACCTCATTTTGTGATTGTAGTGTGTAGTTCTCTATGAAATCTACAACTAAAACAATGATATCCAGTGGAAATGTATCCTTTCACAACTTGAATTGCAAATACAACCATTGAGCTCTATGGGTATGCCTTGCATACTCATAAATAATCTTTTCATAAAAAATCATCATGAACTCATACACTGGAATCTTTTCAATGACTATATCACATCTTTTACCATGTTTCCCATCTTTTACCAATCCTCCTTCTTACAACATCTCTTTTATTAGGGGAAACACGTATGTTATTTTTCCAAAAATCTTTGATCAATAATTTCAAAGATTCACTAATTTCTTTTTACTTTTGCGGTAGTCTACCGCTAAATGTCCATAACTTATTTTTTGTTGGATCTTCCAATATCTCACGCCTTAGCATGGCTCTCCTTAGAGTACCTCTACCAATTTTTAATATTTTTCTTGTCTTTCTCATGAGTCAAGCTTTCTTCATTTGGCTACTTACTATTGTCGATGTAAGTACAAGAATCTTGTGATATTACTATCTTTGGTGCGTGATTTAGAACCCACTTTGTCATAAGCACTCATTAGATTCTTTACAGTGCTTTTTTCATTTGAATTGTCCATCCTTCTCAGCCCAAGAATCTTCATGATAGGCATAAATTTAAAATTCCTCATCATTTCAACAAATAATTGGCATTGACCTGTAATACTTAATTCTTCAAAAAAAATCTCCATATATGGTTAACTTTTCTTTTTCAAGTACACTTGCTAATCTTGTCAGGCATTGATTTCAAAATGTTAGTATCAATATCAATCAAATATTTTGGTCTTCTGAAACAAATTCTAGAAGGTGTTATAATCTCTTCAATTTCCTCAACATTTTGAACATCAACATAAGGTTGAGTGTATTGCATACCTTGAACCAAAGATGATGTGCCTTGGCAATAAGATGCAAAAGATGGAATATCACCTACTTGATGTGTTGATGTTGTGCCTTCAACATGACATGATGGAGTGTGTACATCGTTGGATCTACAAATCAGTGTCTCTTCAACATGAGAGGATGATATGACTCCAACATTGGAAGATGGTTTTGTGGATGATATGACTCCAACATTGGAAGATGGTGTAGCCTCACAATTCAATTGTCTTCTTGAAAATAATAGTCTCATTCTTTCTCTTTTTCTTTCGAATTCTTCCTCTTTGTTTCTTTGTACTAGTGGTTCTTAATCCTCTTCGAAAGTCAATTCTTCATTATTTCTTTGCAATTTTCTTTGTTTACATAGTAATTTTATTTTATCTCTTTTAATTGCCAAATCTCTCTCCCTATCCTTATTTATTTGAGTTTTTGGTTTCTTCCTTGGCATGATGATGATTTCTACATGTCAAATTATTCAAACATCTAAATTACTTACAACATGTGTCAATTACAAATTATTCAAATACATATAAAATTATAATTATTTGAATAAATACATAATATATATCAAACAACTTGTCAAATTTCTAACCATTTCGAAATAGCATTTCATTCGAACATACAATTTTCAATGAATTCACTATATATTAAACAACATGTCAAATTATAATCAAATTTGTATCTATATATCAACAAACAATATTTAAAATGGATTGAACTAGAACCTTTTCTATATGAGGAATATTCAAAAAGTCTTCAAATCATGTATCCAATGATTGAATTTGGTGTTTGCTAGCTTCAAAAAGTGTTGAAATAGTGTTTGCTATGCTGAAACCCATGAGTTTTGTCGAAATAACAGAGTGCACAATAGACCAAAAGCAAAGAATGATGAAATGGGCCCCAAAGTTGCTCTTTGACCATTTTTAGGTGATTTCACATAACATGTACACACTATAAACTGTGTATGCACTATAGTGCGTACACACTATGTCAAAACACATCACTCTCCATCCTCCCTACTCTCTCTTTCTCCCTACTCTCTCTCCCCTCTTCCATCCCCTACTCTCTCTCTTGCTCTCCCTCTCCCACCACCTACTCTCTCTCCCTCTCTCACCCTCTCTCCTCTCCCATCACCTACGCTTTAGATCTCTCACACACACTCCCATCCCCCCTCTCCCATTGCCTACTATCTCTCTCTCTCTCCCATCCCCCTACTCTCTCCCATCCCTTACTCTCTCACTCTCTCCCATCCCCTACTCTCACTCTCTCTCCCATCTCATTCTCTCTTTGCCACCTCCTACTCTCTCTCACACTCTCTCCTATCCCCTACTATCTCTTACACTCACTCCCATCCCCCCCTCTCTCTCCCTTTCCCACCACCTAGTCTCTCTCTCCCATCTACTTCTCTCTCTCTCTCTCTCTCTCTCTCTCATCCCCCTCTCTTTCCTCTCCCATCTCCCTCTCTCTCTCCTCTCCCATCCCCTACTCTCTAGATCTCTCACACACACTCCCATCCCCCCTCTCTCTCCCTCTCTCCCACTACCTACTATGTCTCTCTCAAGTTCTCTCTCTCCCTCTCTACTCTCTCTCTCCCATCCCCTACTCTTACTCTCTCTCCCATCCCCAACTCTCTCTCACACTCTCTCCCATCCCCTACTCTCTCTCGCACTCTCTCCCATCCCCTACTCTCTCTCGCACTCTCTCCCATCCTTTCACTCTGTCTCTCCCATCCCGTACTCTCTCTCTCTGCCACCGCCTACTCTCTCTCTCTCTCTCACTCTCTCCCATCATTTCATTCTGTCTCTCCCATCCCATACTCTCTCTTTTCCACCCCCTACTCTCTCTCTCACTCTCTCCCATCCTTTAACTCTTTCTCTCCCATCCTGTACTCTCTCTCTTTCTCTACCACACCCTACTCTCTCTCACACTCTCACACTCTCTCCCATCCCCTATTCTCTCTCTTTCACAAACACACACACACACACACACACACACTCCCATCCCCCCCTCTCTCTTCTCTCCCATGCCCTACTCGCTAGATCTGTCACACACACTTCCATCCCCCTCTCTCTATCTCCCTCTCCCTACTCTCTCTCACACTCTCTCCCATCCCCTACTCTCTCTCAAACTCTCTCCCATCTTTTACTCTCACTCTCTCTCTCTCCCACTACCTACTCTCTATCCTTCATCTCCTACTCTCTCTCTTTCATAGACACACGCACACTTATCACACACACTCTCATCCTCCCTATCTCTCTCCCTCTCCTACTACCTACTCTCTCTCTCTCTCTCAAGTTCTCTCTCTCCCTCTCTACTCTCTCTCTCTCTCTCTCTCTCTCTCTTTCTCTCTCTCTCTCTCTCCCATCCCTTACTCTCACTCTCTCTCCCATCCCCTACTCTCTCTCACACTCTCTTATCCCCTAATCTCACTCTCTCTCCCATCCCATACAAACTCTCTCTACCACCACCTACTCTCTCTCACACTCTCACACTCTCTCCCACCCCCTACTCTATCTCTCTTACACACATTCCCATTCACCCTCTCTCTCTCCCTCTCCCACTCTCTACTCTCTCTCCCCCATCCATTTCTCTCTCACTTTCATAGACACACACACTCTCACCCCCCTCTCTCTCTTCTCTCTCATCCCCTACTGTCTAGATTTTTCACACACACTCCTATGCCCCCTCTCTCTCCCTCTCCCACTCCCTCTTGCATTGCCTACTATCTCTCTCTCTCAAGTACTCTCTCTCCCTCTCTACTTTCTCTCTCTCATCCCTTACTCTCTCTCTCTCTTCCATCCCCTACTCTCTCTCATCCCCTACTCTCTCTCTCTCTCTCTCTCTCTCTCTCTCCCATCCTATATGAGCTCTCTCTACCACCCCCTACTCTCTCTCAAACTCTCACACTCTCTCCCATCCCCTACTCTCTCTCTTATACACATTCCCATTCTCCCTCTATCTCTCTCTTGCACTCCCTCTCCCATTGCCTACTCTCTCCCATCCCATACTCTATCTCTCTCACACACTTCCATTCCCCCTCTCTCTCGCTCCCACTCCCTCTCCCACCACCTACTCTCTCTCTCTCTCATCCCCTACTATCACTCTCTCTCTACCACCCCTACTCTCTCTCACACTCTCACACTCTCTTCCATCCCCTATTTTCTCTCTTACACACACTCCCATCCCCCCCCTCTCTCACTCCCTCTTCCATTTCCTACTCTCCTTCTCTCCCATCCCCTACTCTCTTTCTATATCTCTCTCTCCCCTCTCTCATTCCCTACTCTCTCTCTTTCACACACACACCCATCCCCCCTCTCTCCTCTCCCATCCCCTACTTTGTCTCTCACTAGCTCTCCCTCTCCCTCTCCCTCTCCCACTGCCTATTCTCTCTCTCACTCTCACTCTCACTCTCACTCTCACTCTCACTCTCACTCTCACTCTCTCTCTCTCTCTCTCTCTCTCTCTCTCTCTCTCTCTCACTCTCTCCCTCTTTACTCTCTCTCTGCTACCCCCTACTCTCTCTCCTATCCCCTACTCTCTCTCTCTTTCTCTCTTACACACATTTCCACCCCCCCTCTCTCTCACTTTCCCACTCCCTCTCCCATCGCCTACTCTCTCCCCCATCCCTTACTCTCTCTCGAGCTACTCTGTCTTCCCCCTCTCCCATTCCCTACTCTCTCTCTTTCACACACATGCACTCCCATCCTCCTCTCTCTCACTCTCCCTCTCCCACTCTGTCTCCCACCACCTACTCTCTCTCTCCCCCATCCCCTACTTTCAATCTCTCTCTCCCACTTTATACTCTCTCTCACACTTCCACTCTCTCCCATCCCCTACTTTAAATCTCTCTCCCCCATCTTGTACTCTCTCTTTTCCACCCTTACTCTGTCTCCCATCCTATACTCTCTTTTCCACCCCTACTCTCTCACACTTCCTCTCTCTCCCATCCTGTACTCTCTGCCACCCCTACTCTTTCTCACTTCCTCTATCCAATCTCATACTCTCTTTGCCACCCCTACTCTTTCTCACTTCCTTTCTCCCATCCTGTACTCTCTTTGCCACCCCTACTCTGTCTCACTTCCTTTCTCTCCCACCCCCTACTCTCTCCCCTCTCCCATCCCCTACTTTCTCTCTCACACACACATAGCCATTCCCCTTTCCCCCCTTGCTCTCTCTCGCTCTTTCTTTACAACTATGCACTATTTAGGTCTCAATAGTGCATGTGCCCTATAGCACGCATGCACTATTGAGAATTCAAATGATTTCAATAGCATGTATGTGCTATAGTGTGTGCATGCTATAGGGTGCACACACTATTGAAAGCTTTACATTAAAACCAAGCCTAAGGCTTCGTTTTTCCTTGGAGATTCAACCCAAATTTTTGGAGTTTATGAATAGGTCTGAGATGTGTTTTCGAGAAAACATACAAAAAATGATTGATTTTTCTTGTGTGCTCTCCTTCAAGATTCCTCGTGGTTGGTTATCGATAAGATTAGGTTACATGACATTGTAGGTCTCTGTGTTAGCTATCTAACCATATAATTTATTTTTAATTTGAACTATTTCAAGCCTTTCATCTATAATTTCTTTTGAATGTATGTTCATTTTTTGTCAAAAACCACCATGTACTAATTGGGCTATAGATTTTAGCTCGTTCATCAAATTTTGCAACAACTTAGTTTCTTAGAAACTAGACTCCATTCTACACACTTTGAAAAAAAAAAGTTTTAATTTTAGATTAGTTTTCAATTCTTTCTAGGGGGAGCACACAAATGTTTCACATTTTTAGGATGTCTAGTTAAAAAATTCATTAAAAAAAAAAACACATTATAAAATTACCCAAAAAATCTAGGATAAACTACATAGTGTTAACTAACTTTTGACTAGAGCGATTAAAGAATTAAAAAAAAAAGTTAAAATTTTAGGGGGGCCACACTTTATACTGTGTTATATATTTTTGGAATAAACAGTACCACTTTTTGTGGCCCCCTTTTTTGAGGACCTAAAACTAAACCATTTTGAAAAAAAGATTAGTAGTTTAAAAACTAGATTCAAAGGACTACGACAGTTTTTGTTTTTGTCATATCTTAAAATTTTGAGTGTAACTATCTTCAAATTCTTGTTGAAGTTAAGAAATTATAGATTTTAGGAAAAAGGTGTCCACTTATACCCCCCTTTTGGCACCACAACTTGGTGCACTTACCCATATACTTGAGAATAACCCTTCACAACCAACCTTCCTTTATATTTCTCAATTCCTCCATTTGAACCAATCTTTTTCTTAAACCACTCACTTACAAAAAATACTATTTATCCTTTGGACAAGGGTACAAGATCTTATCTATCATTATTTTTAAAGACACCATTTCTTTATCCATAATAGTTTTAGAGGATTCTACATCACTCATATGTAATGTTTATTTTACAAGTCTATTTTAATTCATGTATTACCATTCAAATAAAATATAAATCTTCAATAATTATGTGAATACTTTTTAGGTGGTTGACTATATCTTGTAGGTCCCTTTAGACTAGCTTAGTTGTAGTCTCTTCCTCCTCTTCTAAAGATTCAAAGCTAGACGATCTCTCCTTAACTTCTTGTCTATTTATGGGTCTCAATTAAAATTTCTTAGGTGTATAAGGTAGTTGGATCATATCCTTCTTTCTAATTAATACATTTAACATACCCTCTATAATTACATTTACTTCTTATTTGGCACATATGCAAATTTATTGCAACCAAAAACTCAAAGATGTCTTAATGAATATTGATAATTGACATGGATGCCTCCATAGGAGTTTTTTCAATAAGAGTTGTTATAGCTGACCTATTAATAAAGAAAAAAATAGTGGAATAATTATATAAAATAATCAAAGGAGACATGGACTTGTAGAGGAAAGATATCTCATGTGTAGACATGTTGGTGTTGATTTGTACATAAAAGGAGAGTTTTTTTCCAAACTACTTGAGAAGGAATCAGACACACTTGGAGGAGATGCATAGTTTCATAGGAAATATGTTTGATGCACCAAATTGGAGGAAGCATTAGATACACTAAGAGGAGATGTGGAGGGTGAAAGTACAAAGCTATGTCACCTTTTAGGCTGACTTATTAGAATGACTGAATTTGAGTATATCTACCTAAAATTAATTTTTTTAAAACATATGATCTAGATAAATTCATTCTAGCTAAGTTATATATGGTCTCACACTTTCCCAGTTAGAAATATCTATTAAATGCATGTTTTATACTAGTTTGTATCCAATTACTAAAGAAATAAAATCATTCTAGAAAAGTAGTGTTTCAATAAATCTTACTAATTTTTATGATTTTTTTTAATAACATATAAAAATCATTTTATAGAGCTCAGAGTCAAGAACATTCTCATGTAGATTTTATAGTGTTTTAATTAGATATAGTATATTGTAATTAAAAAATTCCACAACCATGTATTTTGACACTCAAAAAGATGTCAATTTTGAGAAAGGAAAAAATATTAAATCATATCAAAAAAATCTAAAAATTATATTCTGTTCTAGAGGAGAGAGTCCTCTTCTAGAATGTATAGCTTTTCTCCTAGTTAGAATAGATTTGTTTTGAAAAATGTGGTGGGAGATGAAAAATTATCTATTTTAGGTGAGTTGAAATTTCAATCCGTATAAAAGAGAAAATATAGGTCTAAAGTCAATTTTCATTTTTGAATGTTCTAGATATATATGTTAGCTATAACACAATCTAAAATCAAAGGAAAATAAGTTTATTTCCATATAGTTTTGTGGTGGGAACTAGACCCCTAATTTTTAGTATTTTTCAGCACTTAAAAAAGTATCTATAAAAATTAGGAAAATATATCAATTCTTATTCCATATAATTATTAAAAATTATAATCCTAAAATTCATTTATTTCTACACATTTCATTAGTTTACTTCATTTCCAAATTCAAAATAATAATACCAATTTTACGTCATTGAAGGTGAATAGTTATACTATTGTTAGCCTTTTCCTTTACAAAAGGGTGACACAGGTTTGTCCTTTGACCCTATAATTTCAAATAAAATGTGTTTCATTGTGTATGGGAGGTGGGAACACTCATTTTGAAAAAATAAGTAAGGTTTCTTGATTAGGAGAGAGAGAGAGAGAGAGAGAAGCTTCATCAAAGTCTCCAAAGGGTTGGATTCAAAAGCCTTGAAATGTTCCACTCTTGTTCAGATTAATGTAACAAGAGGGGGAATGTCATGGAATGGTTAATTAAATAGGTTAATTTTGAGGTTCTGATTAGATAAATCAAGAAAGGTCCCAAACCTGACATCAAAATGATATCAAGTCAAAAGGATGGTCCAAAGAGAATTCACTAGTAGTGAATTGAAGTTCTAACTAACTAAATAGAAACAAAGCTAGAATAGAACTAGTAACAAAAAAAAATGATTTAACTAATACCCTAGACTAGCACATCACATAATGAAGCATGAGATCAAGAATGTAAGAAAAACACCATAAAAAAAGGAGAGATCCCCTTCCGATATTCATTTATCTCCTTTAGCTTCTCAAGGAAGGATGAAAATTTAAGAGGACGATTAGAGAAATATCCCCAAAGAAAATATCCCCCTTCTAGGCTACCTAAAAACTAAATGCTCTCTTATTTAACTTTGTTTTCCTTTTCTCTAACTCTATCTAAATGGAATTGATAGAAAGATTGGTGTTGTCTAGAATATCCTTACAATAGCTGGTCAAATTAGTAAGATATTTATTTAAATAGGATTGATTCTCCTTCATGTTGGCTAGAGAATTTGTCATCTCCATATTTTTACCCTATGAGGGAATTTGGTTCTTCAACTCAACAATTTGGTCCTCAATAATCTCCCAATTATTAATATTTTGACAAAAATCATTAGAAAAATATTGTAAACAAATGCCTTTCCTCTTAGACTAGTCATATACCTTCTTTTCATCTTCTAAAACCACTTCTAATTTATTAATTTTTCTCTTTACATTTTGGAGTTGAAGAATGAGCCATTTGTACACTATATTTTTTCTATTGAAATTTGTCTAGTTTTCTACCAATGGACTCCAAATCATATGAACCAACAAGGGTTTAGGATAACTTGGAGGGGAAAAGTATTTTGGGGATGTCAAGGGCACCAAGGTAGCTGATACGGACCTTGGAAATGGAGGAAAGAAGGACTGAAAGGGAGAGTTAGTTGTAGAGTCTTCCACAATCCAAGTGCTCCCAGTGGACCAAGTAGAAGCCACCTCCCTATAAAGGTCTACCAGATCCTTTTAGGTTTCTCAAGTCTTGAGGATTTATACTTATCTTTGTGGATAGGATTGACATGGGTAGAGCCAAGGGATAAGGAAATATTTAAATCTTTGGTATGAAGCCAAATAGAAGGAAAACTAGGACTATTTATCTTAATCAAGAGTGAATAACAAGGCCCAACCTGAGGCATGAAGATGAGCTGAGAACTTTATATCCTTAGGATGATGCCTTGGTGAAGGGGAGCTCCATGCTTGTGTTTGGTCTTACACACATACTGAAATAATGAGGAATAAATCAATAAAGGAAAGTTGTATTTCATGCCTCTATGAAAGTGGTTAAAAAATAAAAATAAATGGGTGTAGAATTTTTTATGTCCACCTTCAAGCATGGTGAAATTAATGAGAATGACAAAAAAATCTTGTTACAATATATAGTTCACCAATATAGCTGAGAGGGGGGAGGGGTTGAATTAGTTAATCAACTATTATCACAATTATCAACCTTAAACAAACTTAAACATATGAGCAATATAATCAAAAACCACAACAAGATACTCATACATAATAACACCAGATATGTTAACTAGGGAAACCTTTGATAAGAGAGAAAAATCTAATGGGGATGACACCCACAAGATGATATACTAATATAAATGTTCCTTGTTAGAGGATGGACCCTATTAGGAGTCTATGAATAGATTCAATAGATATGCTTCCCTATTAGGAGACTTTGAATCCTTGTTAGGAGATTCCAACCTTGTTAAGAGTTGTGGAAGACAACTGGACCCACTACCCAAATAGCTTAGAGGTTAAGACCAATGAACCCACTATCCAAATGATCTCTATATTATGCCATGTAGAATAATAGATATGAAATGTACTTCGTTCACCTTACTTTGTCCTATCAAATAGACTTGCCCTCCTTATGATCTTGTAACCAGATCACAAAACTCACATCCAATAATCCCTTGGATTGCTTCCTCACATTTAGTAAACACTCTTCTCCTTTTCATAGTTCACACTTGATAAAATGATCACCACACACTACAAACAAGGAAAACATATTTCCTTTATACCATTTCTTCAAAATAATTCCTTGAGTTGGTCTTGAGGCTTTCCCAATTAATTATAATAAATAAATTAATTAATTACAATTACAATAGCACTGTCAGCTCATAGTCTATACAAAACTTCACATGTGCGATACTAGACCTTGCAAACTTGCTGATGTCACCAATAGACTATCCTCTATCATTTCCTAACTATGCATCTTCTCATTAGCTCTCAAATGAAAGATAGTGAACAAACATTAGGAACTACTTTCTTAATGCTCTGTCTCTGAACCATTCTCTGTAAATTAGGTACAACTTCTATACATCTTCAACTTAGACTTTGCGCATCGAATCACATCATTAGGAAATAGTATATAACATGTCCATTGTTGCACATCACAAAAAAATAAAACCATTTCTGCATGACTAAGATCTATGTATGCTACTCAACTAGTCTTTATAGAAACCATACTATGTTGACATCAATGAAAAACATAGTCATGAATGCAACATGTCAATACTCTCCAATGCTTAGGATACTCCCCCAAAGTAGTATCATTAGAATTTATGCTAACAATACCCCACTTTAGCATTGATGGAAAAATTGTAAGGCCCCTTCACTAGGACCCTATTATAAAACTTAATAATATGAATATGATTAGAGCTAGGAAGAGTAAGGAGATGAGATGTCGTGTTTCTGTCTCTTGTGTATAGAATGTAAATTTTATATTGTTACCATACACCTTATGATAGAATTATGGCAAGAAGATTTTGGGATCTAAGTATGTCATGGTTGACATTTTCCTTATCTATAATAAGCCTAAGATCTTATTGAGACTAATATATTTTTTTTTGATAAGCCGAGACCCTATGGAATAATGGCTCAAGATGTCATAACTTAGAAACCATGTTGATGGATTCATTCTATGGCCTATTAGGATAATTGAATTAGATATTTACTATGGAAAGATGAATCAACACCAACTCTTGTGAGTACTATTAATAATTATAGAAGGAAATTGTTATCAAAATTGGATAAGGGTCTACATAGTAGAACTCAATATGATGTAATGTAATGAGTTAATTATTGTGCAATTAGTATTAGGTGGATATGTTGATATTCACGAGGATAGATTTTTTGGCCCAATAAAATGTAATGAATTTATTCTATGGTTGATTTTGAAAACTATATGACTATGCAAACATCCTGATTTACTTGACATAATTGATACACCTTATAATGTATTATCTCATAATGATAATGGGATACTATTAGTAATCAAACTATATTTAATTGAATCAAAGGATACTAGTTGTGATGTTACATTTAGGGGATTTTGACCTAAGATATGTATTCTAAACTAATTTTCATGTTGGCGGATTTAACAGTATAGATTCAACATCTCATCATTATAATAGAAAATAGATTATGATTCAAAATGTTAGTTGGATCATTTGATTTGATATTTATGTTGATATGCAAATTCTGATATTTGAATATTTTTAATGCTTTATATAAAAATGAATAGAAAATAAAAGTTTATTATGCCAATTGAGTATGTAATATGAATTGTTTAATATGAAATTTGGCATGCACCCATATACATGCATTTTATATGATTTCATTGGGCTACTGATGTTCAAGTTTAGTGTGCAAGCAATTGAACCATGAAATTCAATCAAGGAAACAAGGTCCAAACTTATATGGACATAGTTTAGCTAAGGCAAATCTTTGGAAGATTCAAATGGCTCGTTGTGATGTGTTTATTTAGTAAATGTAAGCTTGCATGTGTGTGGTAACTTCAATCTCATAAATACATTAGGGAGAGGTCATTGTGACATGTAATGCATTTTAATGTGTCACTTGACACTTATAATTATTTATGTGTTGATGACATGTCACCTATGGTTTTGGTCATGGTTACACTTAACCTTAAACTAATATACCTTTCCTAAGATTAAGTAATTCCACTTGGAGAGAGGATAGGATGGGTCACCATCAAGGGAAATTCAAATTTAAACTTGAAAAGAATTTCTAACGGGCAATAAGTGATCCCAAGGTGCCATTTTTTGTGAAAATAAGCTACCTATATGTTAACATAACATGTTAGGGGCCTAAATTTGACCATTATAATACTTAGCTAGCCTAGGGGCCCCTTAACCAATGAATTCTCACAAAAATTAAAAAATTGAGTTGTCCCATGAGTCCATTCTCATCTTTCCACTTAGTCAAGGTAACAAAATTAGTAGGGACAAAGTTCTAAGAGATAGGGGCTTGATGTTTTTGCCAAAATGAGATAGTGGGAGAATCTTTTTAGGGGACTTAGACAACTTAGTGGGGTGTTCACTCACTCTCTAATTTTAGAGACAATTAGGGTTTGTAAGGAGGAAGGACTAAGGAGAAGGGAGCTCTGCAACAACTTTCATTTTGCCTTTATCTTGGATCAAGGTTGGTGCCCATTTCATAACTCTCATTGTACTTGCTCAATGATGTTTCTTTTATTCGTTTTGTGTTAAAATTCATGTAATGTGTTTGTGTTGGGATTTTTGGTATGTGTCATTATTGTGATGAATTTCTCTTCTAGATTTTCTTTTGTTTCTTGTTTATTTGTGTGTATGAATGTCAATGGGTGTGAAGGCTTCACTCACCCTTGGGAGTGAAGAGATGCCTTAGGTGAAAGGGTTAGTTGGGCTCAATATTGAAGTTAAGAGATTTTCCTCTTAGAGAGGGTTTTTTTGTTCATGGAGTATGGGCTCCATTGAAGCCATATGCCTTGTTTGTTATTATGGGAGTTATATGTGTATTTATGTGATGAGGAGGATGTATTTGATAGACTTGAAGAGGCATTATGAAATTGCAAGTATATATGTGTATATGGATATGGCATTCTCCTCTTTGGAGAGCCCACCTTCACCCATTGTTTCATGATTCCAATGATGAATCATTGTGTTAAGCCTTGGAAGGGATTTTATATGTGTTGTAATGATATTTTGTATTCATTTTTGGTGCTTGAGTGTAATTTGTTTGAGTCTTGTTTCCCCAACTTGGTGGGGGGCTTCATAGAAGCCTAGGATGGGAGGTGAGCCTCCATGGTTCTTGTGTGAATTTTTTTGTAGGTTTTGTGCTCTTGGGATCCAAGGAGAAGATAGGGTCATTCCCTTGTGTTGGTGGAGGGAAAGTTATGTCTTGTGCAATGCATTTTAAGAGGGAATCCTTCTTCACGTCATTGAACATTGTATTTGAAAAGGAAAAACTTCCATTGTTGTTGGTGTGTTGTATTGAAAGAATACAATTTTTTTTGTATATCATTGCGAAGGATGGATTCATGGAAGGAATGAGAGAATTTGGTTATTATCTTATGTAATTACATTACAAAATTTAATCTTCTGCTTTTCGTTGCATTGAAAAGGTAGAATTGATTTATTGTAGTAGACATAAGTAAGATTCATTCTAATAGCCATCTCTAATGCTATTTAAGAAATGCATGTCTTTTTGGAATGTTGCTCATTCATTTCAAGAAATAAATATAAGAAGTTGCATCCCAAATGGTTTATACAAAGAAATTTCATCTGCATCAATTCAATGAGCAACAACATTCAAGTTCCATGGTAAGAGAAAGAGGGATCCAATAGTTCATCAACTTTAATCATTGCATTATTGGATTAGATTTATTTTTATTAAGAAATTAAATTATACTTCACTAAATTAGATTTCCACATTGAAATGTGAAGATAATATCAAAAGCCTTACAATATCCTAGTGGAACAAAAGATTATGCAACCAAGTAGACAACATAGTATGAACCTTCATAGCAAATACAAGTTGTAGCTGCATATTTAAATCTCTATCTTTTGTATGGAGGAAAAAAAAAAAGAACTCAAATCCTATTACAGTCCAATTTAATATTCAAATGGAATATTCCTTGAATCTCCTTGAGAAGAAAGGGACAAAATAGTGTGGTTTTATCTAGGCAGATAAATAATAAAATATGTCCTTATAAACAAATAACATTGCCTAACCCTACCCTATAAAAATACAAATTCTCTAACAAATATAGTTTCTTCCTCTTGTCCCATCGACATGTACTGGACATGGAGGGAAGTACTTTAAAAAAAATAAAATAAAAAAATTCAATATATAAAATAATACAAACCGTGTCTATATTAATAATGATATTGACACTCCTAATTGACATTAAAAGTTGTGCATCCTTATACACCACTACACTAAGGAGCCAACCCATGCAATATAGATACTTAGTTACTAAATTTTTTTTATCAATCCTCATAACATTGGGTTACCAATGCAAAATGTTCTTGGGAAAAGGGGAAGTCACGTGACTCCCACCTTTGTCATGCCTTTCACCACTTCCAAAGACCATTCCAAAGGCCACAAAAAAGTTTGGGCACATCTTCCAAACACTTCTCCCACTCACATGCCAAAAAGATAGTAGAAAAATATGTATGGGTAAGGGGAGGGATTGTGTATTATGACATTTGGATTTAAATTAATTTAATTTTTAAAAATTGCTCCTTGGGTAGTGGTAAGTTAGGAAGTGGAGGGCAATTAGCTACCGAAAAGTTTGGGCACATCTTCCAAACACTCCTCCCACTCACACGCCAAAAAGGTGGTGGAAAAATATGCATGGGTAAGGGGAGGGATTAGGTATTATGACATTTGGATTTATTTATTTTTTGAAAAATTGCTCCTTGGGTAGTGGTAAGGTAGGAAGTAGAGGGCAATTAGGATAGCTAGTAATAAAATTAGTAGTTAGGAATTCTTAATTTTCTTAGTTAGTAATAAGGTGTTAGACTATGGTAAATAGTCAAATTTAAGGGGGGGAGATATGGTTAAAGGTTGTTAGAGGTAATGTGTGAGTAGTTGGTTAGTGGGGTAAGTATAGGTTAGTTAGTAGTTAAATTAGTTGTTAAGTAGATAACTATTATTGATTAGTATATAAGCTTAAATTGATTATTAGAGGTTATTAAATTTTAATTTTAATTAATGTTAAATGGTTAGTAGATGAAAATGTATTGTAGTAGTTTTGGCAATTTAAATAATTGGTAATTAATTCAATAACATAGTTAGTAGGATACTAATAGAGTTAGAGTTTAATTAAATGATGAAATTTAAGAGTTCATTAAAATATAAATATCTATATAAAAATAAAATAAAATAGAATTGGCATGGTAACATAATGAAATTAAGGATTACTTTATAAATGCTAAAATATACATATCACAAAATGAGGTGCAATCGAAATACTTAGAACAAAAAGGCAAGTTACCCATTCTCAATTATTATGTTCTTACAACTATATTGATGAAGCATTAATGCTTCACACTTATTTATGCAATGTTTACTTATAAGGTTAGGATGAGGAGTCAAAAGGATAACATCATCTAGTTCTTATGTTATAGCTTAAATTTTAATGAAGGTAAGAATTGTGAAATCTTATAAAAGTCAATCCTACCTTGACCTTGGATTCTAGCATTCTGAATGAAATGAATCCTCCTACAATGTCACAATGTCACCAACTATATATATATATATATATATATATATATATATATATATATATATATCATGGAATACTATCATTCTACCCATGATACCTAAGACCTATTTGAAATGTTAGTTCTCCCTAGAATTTGTTAACCATTTTTATCTATGCTATCAACTAGCTTAAACGATCACCTTCAACTTAATGATCAAAGTATGTATTACCATAATGTACTTAACTGTAAGTCAAGAATCATGAGTAGTTATATTTCAAACACCTTATAGTTTGATAGTGTATTCATAACATACATAAATATATATGTGATTTTAAATAGTTTACCCTTCAAAAAAATATATTGTTAGTTGTGTTTTTGCCTTGTAAAATTTGGGCATGAAAAACATAGATTAAAAAAATCTAAGGTCCAAGAATACCATCTACTGCTTCTCCTACTCTCATCTTCTCAAATCCTCTTCATTACTCAAGTCTAAAATTGTTTGGATTCTAGAATTAGCATCAGTTGTTCACACGCTGGCCAACTCTTAAGACATCAGGTGCATATCTTTTGCTTCCTTACTTGAATCTTTCTAAATCTCCCTAAAGAGATATCTCTCCCCCATTCATACTTAGGAATTCTTCTCCCCCATTTCTTAGGAGATATTTTTCATGCATATTCTCCCCCATTGAAATTAATGTCAAAGGCCTTGATATGATAGAATACCAATTGTTAATACACCACTCCAAGTCTTCAACCAGCTTGAGTGTCCAAAGACATTGTTCAAAAACCAAATACCAAGATTCCTCAATGAATCAACTTATCACAGATACTCCCCCATACAGGAAGCATCAATAATCATTCTAGTCTAATAATAGTGCTCTGTACCACTGAACTAATGCACTTACTACATCATCTACTTACAAGTAGATAGGGGCATAACCACAAGCATACCTCTCAAGTACTCAAATGTATCTTTAGGAAAAGGCTTCATAAAGATATTTGCAATCTAATCTTTAGTACTCATATACTCTAATCTAATCTCCTTTTTTGCTATTTTCTCTCTCAAAACATGATATTTAATAGATATATTCTTAGTCTTAGAATGTAATACTTAATTCTTAGATATACTCACTGTACTTGTGTTATCACAGTAAATGATAACAAGTTCTGCAAACTCAATTCTAACATCCTTCAATATTTGCTTCATCCACATAACTTGATTATAGTTATTTGTTGCTGCAACACACTCTACCTAAGTTTTACTCTAAGAAATATAATCTTGCTTCTTACTTAGCTAGGAAACCAATCTTCCTTTAAGAAAAAATGCTCCACCACTCGTGCTCTTTCTATCATCCATAATGCCTTCCCAATTTGCATCAGTATATGCACACAGAGTGAAATCACTCAATCTATCATACCATATTCCATATTTAGATGTTCCTTTGATTTATTTGAATATCCTCTTTACTACTACATAATGATATTCCTCAGGATGAACTCAAAAAATAACTATAATCCTAACTACATTTTCTATATCTAGTTTGGTGTGAGTCAGATATTGCAAACCTCTAATCATGGATCTATACTTCTTCTGCTCTACTGTAGGTGTTTCATCTTCACTAGATAACTTATAACCATTTATCATAGATGTATCAATAGGTTTACTAATTTCTAATCCAAAACTTGAAAACAAGTCTTTCAAGTACTTAGCTTGTGAAATGAAAATGCCATCACTGTTTAACACAATCTGTAATCCTAGGAAAAACTTCATTTCTCCTATCATGCTCATTTCAAACTCATTCTTCATACATTCAACAAAATTATCACTTGCTTCATCACTACCTCCAAATATGATGTCATCAAAAAATATTACTATTATCAACAAACTATTCTCAATTTCTTTCAAATACAAGTTACTATTTGTTGTACCTTTAGCAAATCCAAGTTTTGCTAAATAGCTATCCAACCTTGCATAACAAGTTTTAGGTGCTTTGTTTAGACCATGTAGAGCTTTCTTTAGTCTACATACCATGTATTTGTATTTTTTCAAAGGAAAACCTTTAGGCTACTCCAATATATACATCTTCTTCAAGTTCTCCATTTAGGAAGGCTGATTTAACATCCATCTGATATATCTTAAAAAAATTATTTGCTACATAAGCCAAGAACATTCTTACTGCTTCCATTTTGACTACAAGTACATATATCTCCTCATAGTCTATGCCTTCTTTCTATAAATATCCCTTGCATACAAGTCTAGCCTTGTTACTCACAACTTCGCCTTGCTCATTCATCTTATTTCCAAATACCCATTTGGTTCTTATCACATTCTTAGCTTTAGGTCTAGGAACTAGCTCCCATGTTTCATTCTTCACAATCTAATATAATTCTTCCTTCATTACTTGAATCCAATGATCATCTTTACATGCTTCATCTACACTCTTAGGCTCAACTTGAGAAATCAAACATATCTCTTTATTAACTATGTTTCTTGTCATCACACCTTTGTCTTTGCTTGTAATTATCTTCTCTAGAGGGTGATTCTTTGTCAGATTCCTATTAGGGGTAGGAGTTGACATATCAACTCATCTCTTCTCTAGGTTCATATCTTTGCTCTTGTCTTTTCTCAATAGTTAACACATCATTCTACAAATCATTGTTAGTCTCAAAGAAAACTTCTACATTTTGTCTAACAATTCTAGAATTATCTTTCTCAATTATAGTTAATAGTGATAGATCTTCTTTTACTTCCTCTTCCTTAACAAATTAAGACATATTATCTTCATTAGAGGGTAAAAGCACAAACCTGTGTCACCTTTTATAAAGAAATGTGATATCAGAATGTGACAGTTCAACATTAATGAATAAAAAAATGGTATTTGTGTTTAAAATATGAAGATGATGTAAACTAATTAAATGTGTAGAATTGTATTAATTTTATGCCTATAATTTTTATAATTTTTTTGACTAAGAATTTATTCATTTTATTTTATTTTGAAGTCCCTTTTTTAACTGTAAAAATTATAAGATGTAGTTCCCGTCAAACAAATATGTGCAAATCACCTTTTTTTGTTCTAATTTGAAAATATTTTATAGATGCATGTATAGCTAGTGCACAAAAAAAGAAATAATTATTTTTTATGTATATTTTCTTTGTTATAAGTACTCAAGTTCGACCTTGTCAGAATCCAACAGTTTTTTCCTCCTGTCAAAACTTCCCTATCAAATCTATACCTTCTTGAAAATAAATTACATATTCGTGAAGAGGATTCTCTCCTCTAGTGATAAATATATGTTTTTTATTTTTTTTGATATGATTTACTATTTTTTATCATTTTTTGAGAGAGCATCTTCTAAAATGTTGAAATATTGACTTATAATATTTTGAAATTATAACATATTATAACTAATCAAAACACTCAAAAATTTATATAATGATGATATTGAATCTGAAATCTATAAAAGGGTATTTTTAGTTTTTTTTTAAAATTGAGTTTTGATAAAGAAATGAGATTTGACCAAAACAGGTTTTTGTATCACAAATGGTGACATAGATCTATGCTTTTACCCTAGAAAGTGAACTCTTTCTCAATTTTCTCTCTCATAGGACATCTTGATAAAAAATTACCTAACTCTTTGCATGTCTGACAAATAATTTTTTTCATATCTTCTCGATCTCTTTTCATAAGTAGATTAGTAACTTCTTCGATCTTCTTGTCTTCTTCACATATGGATCTATCTTTTCTTCTATTGTTTTATATGCAACAAAAGGTTTTTGGATCAAGAGACTTAATGTTACATATCTAATAATTCACCAAGAAGCTCTATCTTCTGTGAGACAAAATTTTCTTCGTTAGACTTAGGACTAATCTTTCTCACCATGGTCTCCCAAAGTTGTTAATATTATCCTTCAAGGACCTGATGCTCTGATACCAATTGTTAGAATATATAGTCCACCAATATAATTGAGAGTGGGGGGGGGGGGGGGGGGAGAGAATCAATTATCCAACTATTAGTGCAATTATCAATTATTGTCACAAAAGTTTGCACCCTTGCCTAAATTTTTTACCTAATGACAACCTTGTGAAACATGAAAACAATCTCCAAGTTGTGGGACTTGAATAATGAGATCGAGTCTCTGGAGAAGGTTGACTTCCTTACTATCTAGGTGCACCTAACTAGACTGTAAGAGGAAAAGGGAGAAGGAATGCATGAAAACAAACTATCTAATCTATTCTAAAGGGGTGGTGCACCAAAATAGTTGTACAATCTTATCTCTACCTAAGAATGCACAGTTCACCAACATAATCTCAAAGTATATAGGTTCAATCCTTACTTAACTCAAAAACTACATATAAATTAGGAGCCAAATGAATGCTACAAGGAAAAGACTTCACTCTATATCATTCAAAGGCCAAGTGGATATAGTCATATAGTTGAAGAATGAGACAATACATTAACAAGAGGCAAGAAGGTATTGCACAATATATTAATGGATGGAAGAGAAACAATAGAGAATTATGATAGCTTAGAGGAATAGGAAATTACAATAATACGGTATGCAATACAATGCTATAGAATTAGAGAAAGACCAACCTCTGGATGAGTTACAAAACTTGCTTTTATAGTTCAAGAATAATTGAGATAGCTTCTACCATAAGGCTATTGGCAATTGGCTAATGAATATATGTAATTGTTGTCATTTATGGCAACACATGATGTACATGCTTATAGAAAACTTCAAAAATAAAGATACTTAGATTTTGGTACTTAGTAAATTGTCTAAGTATGAATTTGGTTTACAATAGTGTATTGTTTTGTATGTAACTTGTTACTGACGTCATATTGTGACTAGCAAAGTTAGATGGAGATAGTATACATATTGATGATGATGTGTATAATCTCAGACATCAGTATTGACTATAAGAAAAATAGATATTTGTGTTTTACCAGTGAAACATGACAATGAAATTAAGGGAAAGGAATTATTTTGTTTACAAAATAATTACTTGACCAATTAGGGTCGACATCCTAGATGTTTACTATAAGTTTGAAAAATATATTATGGTCTTAGCATACCTAGTAGCAATTTGTGAAAAGGCATGGTATTTATGCAAAGGACATCTTGTGAAGAGAAGTGTAGTATTGTGTTTGCTAGTATGATATGCAAACTTTATGTGAAAGTGATAGATGCAAAGTTTTGAGAAGCTATTTTTGTGATTCAAGATCGAGTTAAAGATTAGAGATCAATCAAGAAAGAAGTTACAACATCTATATTCTAGAAGACTAATTACTTGTTAAGGCAATGAGCTCTTCTTGTAATTGGAAGTGCATGTCTGGGTAGTGAGATCATCTTGCATCTACTATATTACACCTTCTAACAAGGTGGGAATCTCCTAATAGGGATTCAAAGTCTCCTAACAGGGATTCTCTATATTTAATTTTTTCATTGAATCCTAACAAGGTCCATCCTCTAACAAGGCAAACATATATTAGTATATTATCTAGTGGGTATCATCCCCACTGGGGTTTTCCCTTGGCCAAGGTTTCCCTAGTTAACAAGATATGGTGTTATGAGTTATCTTTGTGCATAGTTACTATTACTATTCAATATTACTTGTTTACTTTGTTACGTATAGTTTAAAGTAATAAACAATATCCAATTGGTGACTAAAGTTTTTATATTACTGATTCACCCCCCCTCTCAGTAATTCCTATTTCTAACAATTAGTATTAGAGCATAGTTACTCAAAAAAGGCTTAACAACTCGAGTAAGATCCCTATGGATATGGAACAGTTGATGAAGAACCTTGAAGAGGCACTTAAACAAATTGATCTCCTTATTGAAAAAAGACATAAGCTAAAGAATAGATATGAAGAATCCAAAGTATATATTGGACAATTGAAGGACAAGATTGAACATCTCAAATCCAAGCTTGAATCTACTGAATCTAAAACTAGTGGTGATGATTATTCAAAGCTAAAGACAAAGTATAAGATCTTGAAGCATGAATTGAAGATTACCAATCTAATGTTGACCTTGAAGATTGATCCTAGAAAAGTTGAATCTAAATTGAAGACTGAGAATATAGATCTTAGAGCAAGTCTAGCCAAGAAGACATCTAAATTTGAAACATTGAAAGAAGATCATGAAGAACTTCATAAGTACAAAACTATTGTGAAAGGTCAACTAACTCAATGGAAACAACTTAAGAAGCTTTATTCTAGCAGAGAAAATCTTGATGATTCTATGTCAATATAGAGACCTACCTATGATAAGATTGGTCTTGGTTATCTATTTAACATGTCTGCAAAGAAACCTAAAAATAGATCATATCTGAAAGAAAAAGCTAAATCTGATGATAAGATTGAATCTAGTTAATCTTATGATAAACCTAAAGAAGTTGGACAAGGCAAGGAAGTTGAGATTTTGGATGAACCAAAGCAAATGGAATCTCCTAAAGAAACCAAGAATGAATTTAGAGGTAAGTGTTTTTCATGTAATAAAATAGGTCATATGAAAATAAATTATACAAATATGTCATTTAATCATGTTAAGGATTTTTATTGTCATAATTGTCATGGTATGGGTCATAAAGCAATTTATTTTAGGAAACCTAAATATGATAATGATAGAAGGAATAGTAGAATGTCTGGAAATACTAACCCTATAGATAGAAGAAGATCTAACGAGAGGAAATTGAAAGAAGGAAGACCTTATGAAGAAATAAGCTAGATTGCATGTTATAAGTCTAACAACTTTGGACACATAGCTCAGAATTGTCATGCACCAGTTGATGAACATAATCCTAGAAGTAGAACTTTAGTATGTTAGTTATGCAACAACTTTGGAAATATAACAAAGTATTATAGAATGGACATAAACTTTTGAGATAGAAGGAACAATGGAATAAACTTTGGAAATAGAAGGTATGATGGAATAAATGTCAGAAATGATAGAAGGAACCATGAGAGGAACTCTAGAACTAAGAAAGACAATGAGGAACAAATCAATGTAGTCATTAAAATTTGACAAGAACTCAATGAGGCATTTGTAAAAGAATTAGACATCTCCAAAGAAAAGTTAGAAGATGATGAGATAGGAAGATCAAAGTTAGTAATCAAGTTTGATTCAACTAAGTTGAATTAAGCTTGCTCACAACACCATAATTTGTAACTTCACTCAGAGATCAAATTATGGGTAGCTTTGTTGGGAAAATATGTATCAAGATATGTTTAAACTATATCTAAGCTCGCTTGAAATTTGGAGCTTATCAAAACTTGTTATGAAAGAATTAGGAGTTACTATTATTATAGATAAATTTAATTCTATAGCAGAAGATGAAAACTATATTCATACTGAGATTTTCATGGAGCAAAGTTTTGTGGAGCATTTTCATGATGGAAGGAAGCTATGGTAAACCTCAGGTAGCATCTGAAGGTTGGATAGAAGATCTTAGCAAATATTTGATTTCAAAATATAATTGACAACTTTTTCATGTTTGCAAAGTACACAATTAATGTAGTTTGAATTGATGAATAAAATGGAGTACATACTTGATTACCACTTCATTGTGATTACATCTAAAGCATAGAGCACTTAGAAGTGACTTGATAAGGTGATTTTGACGTAAACCCTATTTTTCAAAAAGAGGTACTTTATCATTTATTTGCATAATTTATTCGATAAAGTTTATATTTGTTAAAATCATGGATATGTCAGTAGTTCATAATGTTGAGAATGAGGAGAGACAAAAATTGAAGGTTGTTTCCCTAAAACCTATAGAAGGAAACCCTAATTTTGAATTATCCATTATGTTGAACTGTTGGTCTCAGAATGGTTTTAACAATTGAGTGTCAACACAATTAACCACTTTCTACATAGAAGCCGAGTACACTACATATGTTGAGCTATAGTATGTGTCGAGGTAGAATTCCAATAGGTGTCGAGTGAGTTTAGGTGTTGAGCAATATATAGGTGCCAAGTCACAGTTGATGTTGAGCAAGTTAGAACACTTCATGTGTCGAGTGAGCCAAAACTATGCATGTGCCAAGCAAGATAGAATGTAATAGATGTTGAGCAAACTAGGATCAAATATGTGCCAAGCACAAGTAATCCAGTATGTGCCGAGTAACATAGAATCAACATATGAGTTTGTGCATTCACAAACTCAGATGTAAACCATTTTTTGAGCTAACATAGAAGGATTTTGAAGGATAATAAGGATAAGAATGGATCTTTTATATTTCCTATGCGATCAACATGCAGCGAATAAGAAAAATGGAGAAGGCATGCAAGCAATGAGAAAAGTGCAAGGAATGAGCAGGAATTAAAGATTCAATATGGATCGTAGATCCATACCTAACCCTAAGTCTACAAAGCCTTTATACAGAGGCTTAGATCCCATGATTTCATGTTGCTTAATAGAAGTCAAGGAAGTTGCTAAGCAGATAGAAAAATTGTAGAATAGGGCAAACAATAGGGGCATCAAAGACTTAGTGAATTGAGAAGAAATTACATATATCCAATTGATCAGAATAGAACAAGGGCTATGAACAGATATTAGATCAAGGGTCACATTAGAATGAGCAGATCAAGTGCCTAAAATTAGCAATTGAAGATTGTAAGTAATCAGGTCAAAGATTTCTAATACTCTCTAGCAATTGTATTAGATAGTGAAAATCCTATGATGATAGGTTAGCCTAACAACTATTTTGTAGATCCTTTGAAGAGGTGACTAAATCCTTTAACAGGGTGACACTTCATGTAAAGTGTTTTAAATCCTTTAACTAGGTCACTACTAACATAGTGTAAAGCCTTTAATAGGGTAGACCATTAGAAGTGGTCAAACAATTATTGTTGCAATGATTTTGTAGGTATCATCCCCACCCCAGTTTTACCTTCTTATTCCTGAAGGGTTTTTGGGTTACCAAATTCTAGTGTCATGTGTTGATGCATGTGTTTACTTTATGTTTATTTAATATGTTTACATGCATGTAGTTTACTTTTAGTTTTTTTTTTTAAAGGATTTGAAAACGTTAAAGTGTGGCACTTCTAATTCACCCCCTCTCAGAAGTATTCTTCCCATTTGAATATTCCAACAATTGGTATCAGAGCCTAGTTGCTCACAAGGAAAAGCCTAACAACTTAGAGAAAATATTTGAAGATGGAAGTCTTCAAACTTGGGAAGATCATAGATAATCAGGTGATTGATGTGCACCTCACTCTACACAAATTGGAGGAAGTTAGAGAAGAATTGAGAAAGTCCTTCAAAAGAAGGAAGGATATAGCCATAGCTAAAAATGACATACACTACAAGGAGATTGATACCACACAAGTGTTTGCCAATCGAGATTCCAAGGAGTTTGATGCAGTAATAGCTGAATTGATGGAGAAGAATAGAGCTCAAGTAGAAGAAATTAGAATACTCAAGCTTGAACAAGAATCACAAGCCATAATGCTTTGTGAAGTAACTAAACAGAAGAAGAAAGTCATTGAAGACAAAGCCATGATAGAAGATGACAAGAGAAATCTTACCAATAGAATAGAGGAGAAGACAATTGAGTTTGAAAGAATCTCAAACATGTAGCTTGACACCTTAAGTCAGATGATGAATGCTCATCATGATCTAAACATGAAGGACTTTGAGATCTCCACCTTGAGAATGAAAAATGAAAAATTGAAGAATGAATTAAGGAGAGAGAAGGAGATAAAAGAAAGCTTCAACAAACCCAATGAGGCTATCAAGTACTTTGAGCAATTACTGAAATCACCAAGGGCCAATAATGATACTTCAGGACTTGGTTACACCAGCACTGAACAAGGAGAATCATCAAAGACCGTAGAAGAGAGGAGTAACAAAGGTAGGAACACTAAACCTACTTGTCATTTTTTTGGTAAAAAGGGACATACCTCTAATGTATCCAGGAGCAAGAATCACCATCAACATGATAAGCCTAAAAATGCAAGCTTTTGTCACAAGTGCAAAAAATAAGGACATCAAGCACATGAATGTAGAACCAAGACCATGAGGACACCAAGATTTGATGGTCACTACTACAACTGCAAAAAGTATGCACATAAAGCTTTTGAGTGTAGATCAAAGCCTATGTGGACACCTAATCAGCCTGCAAGGAGAATCAACCATGCACACCACATCAACTAGGATTACAATACTAGGTATAGTTATTACTACTATTAGGAATATGGACACATTCCTAAAAATTGCATAAGGACACATTTTAGAGGGAACTACAGCAAGTGGTTGAGTCAAAACCACATGTTTCATTTGATTCATGACTAGTCATATTAGCAGGAATTTCTTGACAAATTCAAAGGCACCCAAGTCAGAAGTCAACAAAGGAAAAGAGAAGGTAGATGTTGAATAAATTAGAGGGCAAATGAACAAGACTTGGAAGAAGAAAGATGAGTGCAATACATCAAATGGAGGGATCACTTCACCCAAGAGGTCAAGTGATCACACCCCATCCAACTAAGCATGAATAGGTGTATGGGACTGATATAAAAAGTTATATCATACATTAGTCCCAAGACAAAGAAGTATTGCACAGAAAAAATCAGCATGAGCATAGATACCAAGTCAAAATTTGAAGTTTTTGCAAATACTGTCGAGTTGTCCTTAGATATAGAGTAAAGCTCTAGTGGATGCCGAGTTGCTAATAGCGACCAATTGAGAAATGTTAATGGAAGCCGAGTGAAGTGGAAATCTAGTGGAAGCCGAGTGAACAAAATCCAATGAAAGCTGAGTCATGTTGAAACCTTCAAGTGCCAAGTTTACAGCTATATGCACTAAGCATTTAATGCTAGGTTTTGAAAGGTATAAGGTCAAATTTTGATCATTTTATGCCATTTGAACATGAGCAAAGATAAAAAGAGTGAAGAAGCGATCAAATAACAACCTTGAAGCCTTTTGCACTAATTTCAATAGCAATTGGACATAAATTTTGTCGATCTAAAGTAGTTATCAAGTGCTGAGCTATGCAGTTTTTAAAGTTTTAATATATTGAAACCCTAGATCGATATAATGGCTTCTAGTTCTAAGAACCCCAAGGGAAAGGAAAGTCATGAGGTCCAGCTGGTTAGTAATGAAGTAAAACAACCTGAGTTTAGACCCATTCCCAAGGTAGCCTACAAAAATGATCCTGTTGATGCGTTGTCCATAATTCCACCCAAGGTTGTCATGGTGCAAGATGTAAGGAAGTGTTATAACTGCAAGATAGGGGCTATAGGTGACCTTGAGATTTTTCAAGCCTATGACAAGCTGTCTGAAAATAGGATTCTAAAGGATGATTTTCAGATAGTTGAGAAGAAGGGTTTAACCCGTGCCCTCGTTTATCCTATAGGTTTTAAAATAGAGTGGATAAGAATTGTTTTAAGCAGGATACACAATGAATTTCTATGGATAGAAACATGACTAGTTAAAATAACAAAGAAGATAGTGCATAGGGTTATGGGTTTCCCAAACCTAGATTAGCCTAAGACCCTACATAGTGATTCTAAATAAGTTATTGAAAGGAATGCAGGGGCTAAGTGGAATAAGAGGGGTATGACAATTGATACTATAATAGATCCTCTTCTAGATTTTGTAGTGAGAGTGATATCTCACAAATTTTACCAATCCAGCAGATTAAACAGTGTACCATGTATTATTGTTGATGTAGCCTATAAGCTTGTAAAGAAAGATCATACATATGATCTAGCAAAATTGATGCTTCAATAGATAAATGAGAACCTAAGAGCAATAAGAAGGTCAAAAGGTGCTCAATGCAAGTTTGGTTTAGTTCTTGTGTGCATATTCTTTTATTTCTTGGAAGAGTTTCCATCAATCGAAAAGGTGAACTAGAATCCAAGAAAAACTGCAATCACTCAAATCAACGAGTACACTGATCAAATGGGTGACAACTTTGAAGCACAAATGACAAGCTATTTTGAGGATTTTAAGAAATCCATGAAGTAAAGGGTTAGGATACTAGTTTCCCTAGTGAAAAAACATATCAAGGACATATGCTTCCTAGTAGACATTGACTACACTTACATTCAATTAGCAATTCCAAGGGTGAGATGGCTAAGGCCATTGGGATATGAACTTGATGTTGATGAAGCTTTAGCAACAATCACTACATTGCTTACTTAAGAGATTGATAAGAAGGCTCCTCACTTTGGACCATATGATGTTGTGTGTTCCAAGGTAGATATGGAACTAAAAACAACCTCCACCTTAAAAAAGAAGGATAAACTGGTAAAGAAAATAAAGAAGAAATTTGGTGCAGATATTGAAGAGGTAGTAGGTGTTGAAGAGGAAGAAGAAGAAGAAGAAAGTGAGAGTGAAGAAGAAGAAGAGCAAGGGAAAGGTCCCATGGAATTGACATAGGGCTGAGGTGAAGATAAGGAGGAAGGTGCTGAGGAAGAAGAAGCCAAGGAAGCACCTACACAAGCTGAGTCTAAGAAAAGAAAGGCTAAAACTCAATCTCCAGCCCAACCAAAAGAGAAAAATAAAGGCAACAGAAATAACTCAAACCAAGCTAGCACTAGTAACAAGAGCTACCACAAGGGCCTCTACTCAAAAGACCAAGGAGCAAGTAAAAGAGAAGAAAAAGGCCACTAAACAGACTGGTGAAGTGCAAAAGAAAAGAAGAAAGTATGTAGCACAACTAGACACTGATGATGAGGAGAGAACAAAATCAGAGTTTATCAACTAATTCAGAGTGGTAAGCCATCCTCCTAAATCTACCATAGATATTTTTTTTGAAAATATTAAGAATGTAGATTTGATTGATTTGAAAAGCCTTGAATTTAACAAGTTAAGTGGAGAAGAACAAAATAAGATAGAGGAATCAGTGTATGCCATGATGGCTGAATTTAAGAACACACCTCTAGAGCTAGACAATACCATGCCTTGGGAGTTATATAAGATAGTTGAAAACAAATGGCATTATTGTCTCAAAATGGAGAAGGAGATAAGAGAATCAACATTGGCACAGGTGATGCCTAATCTAACAAGAGGTCAAATTACTAAGGCTACTAAGAAACATGGTGGCAAATTTGCACCAAAATATAGAGCCTTCAGTATTTTGCAAAATAAAATTGAGGATGTAGTGAATAAGTCCACACAATTGTGGAAGTCAATATACAAATTGATTGATGACAAGAATGCAGAAGGAGATAAGGCTAAAGCCAGTGAAAAGGAATAGAAAGACAAAATAGTGGAGGAGGAAAAGAAAATAGAAGAGAAGACAGAAGAGAAGAAAACAAAAAAAGGACAAGAAGAGAAAAAAGAAGAAGAAAAGGAAGATGAGGAGGATAAAGAAAAAGGAGAGGAGGAAACACAAAAAGGAGAAGATATGGCAATAGCTCAACAATAGTAGCAAGAGGAACAGTGTGTGCAAGACACACAAATGCCACCTCCTGGCCCTCCTGATGTAACCATCACACCTACAGACACTATAACAATCAAGGATGTTCCTGACAATTCTACTCAGAACATCAATCCCCTAACTGCAGAGGATCTCTCCGAGATCCTTCACCAATCAACTTTACAAGCGAAATTATGCACACATCCTATATTGGTGAGTATGGATGAGTTACAGAACGCAGTAGTAGAACCAAAAAGAGACAAGGTGAAACCACAAGAACCACCTTTCATCTATACAGCTACTAGTACTCAAATTTTAATGCTTCCACCACCATTTCCAACAATTGACACATCAGCAATAGCTGACACCATTTAGAAGCCAAGTGCAGAAGAAAAGAAGTCTAATGAGGAGGAGGATACATCAAAGGAAGAGGAGAAATCTACTTTTCAAACATTGGTAGAGCTACCAAAAATAGACACTCCTACAAAAGCTCTTCAGAAGCCGAGCACTGAAGCCATACCTTTACAAATATCAACACCAAGCTCGAGCTCAACCAAGGTGACCAGGGTACTTTACTATGGAGACCCTGAGTTAGATGAAGAGATAGTCATACCTTTGTATGACTCCAAGACTATCACCATTAAGAAGATTACAGTGATGCAAGATGCATTAAATAGAAGGAGAACACAAGAAGTACTTAGAAAGGAGTATAAGAATAAGCAAGCACTACTTGAGATTAAGGACATCTTTATGGATGCCTTCAGCTTGTAGTCACCAGATGATTCAAAGCCTATAATGGAACAATTATCAGATATAGTTGACCAAGTGACAATTGAAGACTAGGATACAAATGTGAAACTTATGGAGTGGTGTGAAAGGAAATTTCAAGGAAAGGTGAATGAGAAAATATCTAGTGGTATAACACTTGCACAGGTAGAATTGGCAAAGAAAATTGAAAAGGGAAAAATTGTACTTGAGAACATTTTCTCATTGTACAACAAGCTGTGTGATTTTTCTAATTTCACACAAGAGATAGGACAGAGGATATTGATCTTGGAGAGAAATCTTAAGATTTCTAGCCTGTAATTACCAAGAGATCTAGCTCAAAGTGAGAAGATTTTTTCTCAATCGCTTCACACCCAAAATGAGTTAGCTGCACTTACAAGTGAAGAGGGAAATATTAAGACCAAATTAATGTAGATTCAATCCTCCATAACCCCACATTTGGAGGTCCTCCACAAAGATCAAGTTTATGCTGAAACTTTTTAAAAGAAAGGTCCTAATCTTTCTAAACTTGATGGGCTTGTACATCTTGTTGTAGAGATTGCCATCTAGCATAATCACTAGAAATTTCTTTGGAGAATTGGGATGCAACTTTGAAAATGATAATGGAGGTAAACAACACATTTTTGGCGAAATATGGTATTACTCCTTAGCACCCTTTGGCATAAGTGTAAAAAAGGGGGAGAAATAACAATAAGGGAGATAAGATAGATATATATAATGTTTTGGGGGAGAAATAATAAGGAAGATATAACTAAGGGGGAGAATACTAAGCATTTTGATTACATTATTTTATTCATTCTTTTGAAGAATAAAGGGGTAAAGATTGTAGATAGCCAAAAGATAGAACAACTCAGCACATGGGTACAGATTACAAAAATAGGGCAAAGGCAAAGAATATCAGGTACATTCAACATAGAATTTTGTTTATAAGAATAGAAAAGGCACAATCAACTCAGGGGGAGTTATAAGGTATCTTGAACAAAGTTTGAAATTTTGTACATATGTAGAGTAGAATGATTAATGTACTCATGAGATCAGATCAATAATGTTTAGTTAAGTGTTTTTGATAACCATGTCAAAGGGAGAGATTGTTGGTCTCAGAATGGTTTTGAAAATTGAGTGTCAACATACTTAACCACTTTCTACATAGAATTCAAGTACACTACATATGCCGAGCCATAATTCCAACAAGTGCCAAGTGACTTTAGGTGCCGAGCAAACTAGGATCAAACATGTTGTGAGGACCAATAATCCAGTATGTGCCAAGTAACACATAATCAACATATGAGTTTGTGCCTTCACAAACTCATATGTAAACTATTTTTTGAGCCAACATAGAAATATTTCGAAGGATAATAAGGATAGGAATAAATCTTTTATATTTCCTATGCAATCATCATGCAACCAATAAAAAAAATGGAGAAGGCATGCAACCAATGAGAAAAATGCAAGGAATGAGTAGAAATTAAAGATACAATATGGATCATAGATCCATACCTAATCCTAAGTCTACGAAGCCTTTATAAGTAGGCTTAGACCCCACGATTTCATGTTGCTTAGTAGAAGTCAAGGAAGTTGCTAAGAAAATAGCAAAATTGTAGAACAAGGCAAACAACAGGGGCATCAAAGACTTAGTGAATTGAGTAGCAATTACATATATAGTTGATTAGAACAGCACAATGGCTATGAATAGATATCAGCTCATGCAAGGGTCACATCAGAATGAGTAGATCAAATGACTGAAATTAACAATTGAAGATTGTAAGCAATCAGGTCAAAGATTTCTAATACTCTAGCAATTGTATTAGATAGTGAAAATCCTATGATGATAGGATAGCCTAACAACTATTTTTGTAGATCCTTTGAAGAGGTGACTAAATAATTTAATAGGGTGACACTTCATGTAAAGTGTTTTAAATCCTTTAACCAAGTCACTATTGACACAGTATAAGGCCTTTGACAGGACAAGCCTTTCACAGGGAAGACCATCACAAGTGGTCAAACAATTATTGCTACAATAATTTTGTGGGTATCATCCCCACCCTAATTTTACCTTCTTATTCCTGTAGGGTTTTTGCGTTACCAAATTTTGGTGGCATGTGTTGATGCATGTGTTTATTTTATTTTTATTTAATATGTTTACATGCATGCAGTTTACTTTTAGTTATTTGTTTTAAAGGATTTGAAAAGGTTAAAGTGTGGTACTTCTAATTCACCCCCCCTTAGAAGTATTCTTCCCATTTGAATATTCCAACATGAATAATTTAGTGCATGTGGAAGATGTAGGAAGTTATCTTAACAACAGGTTTGAATCCATTGGGAGCAAGTATATGAATAAAGATATGGAATTAGTTTCTAACCATGATATGACTATAAAGCCCATATTTGAAAATTTGAAAGAACTAGACCTATTCAAATATCATTTCTACTAAGAATTGGACACTAATGAATGAACTCATATCAAGCTAAGTAGAATACATGATGGAATACTGTGGATGGAAGACAATGTAGTTGATATTTCAGCCAACCTTATTCATGAGGTAACTAGTCCTAGCAAACAAGGCAGTGTACCTATAGGCAAGAAACTTGTTAAGAAGAAGGTTGAGAGCTACACAAAAGTATTTTATAATGGAAAGGCCATAGTGATCAACACCATTAAACAAGATGATGTAAGATTCCTGAGAAGAATCATTGTCTACTCTATATGTGCAAGTTCTAAGATTGATGAATTGTCAGTCAGATTCATCTATGTAGCTTATAAGATATGTGTTGAGAAGGAACAACTTAACCTTATTGAAATTCTAAGAATGCAACTTCTGGAGAACCTAGAGAAAATCAAAAGGACTAAGAATGGCGTGTTTAGATTTCAATCACTGATTAATCATTTATTTTTTCATGTGCTAAAGATATTTCTATATTTATTAGTCACATAGACTATGAGTAGTGAGAGGTGCAAAATGAAGAAGATCACAGATGTATGTAGAAGACATCCAATAGATAAATTCTTGGATAGTGAGAATTTGATAATGAAAACATTTTAGAATGAAATGAGACAAAGATTCAGAATTGCACCTGTAATTGTAGAAAGATTTAAAGGTGACGCATGTGTTATGGTTGATACAGATTTTACTTATATTCAAGTAGTAGAACCTCGAGAAACATTCCTTGATCCCTTAGGTTATGAATTAAGTGATGATATAACAATTCGATACATTGATTTATTGTTGAACTCTGAGAAGGACCAAGATGAGTATAGATTTGGAACTTATGATGAATTACCCAATCAGCTCATCAGGCATCTTTAGAGAAAGCATCTCACAAGAAGGCAGAAACAATAATGAAGAAAGCTCTATCAGAGGCTGGTATGATTGAAAGTGAGTCACAAGAAGTCAAGAAGACTATGAAGCAAGGTATAATGTATGTGCAACCTTTGTCAGCGTCTATCGTAGAGACATCTTTAGAACAAAGCATTTCATATGGTATAGTGTCACATGTACAAGCAAGTGAGCCAAAGAGGAAATAAAAAAGATTAGTGGAAGTTGTGACCACCAAGATAAAAAGGGTTAAGCAACAAGCCGCTAGAATAGGAAAGATACAAAAGACATCATTGACAATTGTTGAATCTAGTGAAGAAGAAGATCAAGAAGCTAAATAGGTAGAGAGAATAATTGCTTTTAAACAATCAGTAGGTAAAGCTCAAAAACCATGGAAGCTGAAGATAGAGAAGATAAATTTAGCCATTGCTAATGTAAGGAACTTTGTTCAGATGAACAAATTTTATGACTTGTATAATGGTATTGAAAAAGATTCGATTGATATCTCTATTGTGAGATATATAATAGCTAATAATTTGAAACTTAAGGAAATTGAAGGCACGGTAAACCAAAAAGGCTATGATAGATTCATAGAAAAGAAGGTACCAACTCAAGAAGATGACATAAAACTTTAGAACTCTATGATAAGGACTATATGCAAGACTGATGACAAAGAAGAAGTCAAGAATTTGTTGAGCAGTCTAGCACCTTACTTGAGAAACAAGGTGAGACCATTTCGTTTTATGGTGGGTGAGAAGGATAAGATTAGAAGTGAAATAGTTGCAAACATTAGTTAGATGATGATAGAGTCTAAGGCAACACCTTCACCTACAGCTAGAACCTTGTAAGTGTTAGTAAGTGGTGACGTAATGCAAATTGATCAGACTAATGTTAATATTAACATTGACGATACTAACCCTTTTGAGAGTTTTGATCAGCTTAAATCTCAAGCTGAGGATATTCAAGAACAACTAAAACAAATTGAAGAGGAGAAGAGGCTATTAGAAGAAGAAAAGAGGAAAATAGAAGAAGCCGAGCAGAAATTGCTTGAAGAAGAGATGAAGAGAAGAGTTGAGGAAGAAGAGAAAAAGAAAATAGAGGAAGAGAGGAAGAAGAGAATAGAGGGGGAAGGAAACAGAGAGAAAGAAAGAAAGGAAAAAGAAGAGAAAGAAGAAAGAAGAATCAAAGAGGTAGCTAAGAAGAAGCAAAGGGAAGATGAATCTAAACCATCTAGTTCATCTACTCTACTTTCTATTGCTAGCATGACAATTGATGATGATGATAAAACTAACTTGATCTCATCTTTGTCAAAACTTATTGGGAAGAATAGAATAGTGAAGAGCTTGCAAAGAACCTTGATGGAGGTTACTGATAGGCTACATAGTACTCTAGAGTCTAGCATATAGAGACAGATCTTGAATAGAGGGCACAAGTAGTATTGAATTCTTTTGATGAAGAATTTACAATTTTTTTGAATGTTGCAGAGTCAAAGGCATAGATTTCACATGATGTTAATTTATTTAGCACCATTTGTAAAACCATTAAGGATGATTTGATAAGTCTTGATACTTGTATCAAGGAACTTTGGAAATGTCAATAGGATGGAAAGGTATTATATATCAAGTGTACCCTATCTCATAAGTTGACCAAGGATATTGATAGTAAGATTGAAGGCACGATGAGTGAACTAGAGGCTCTATCAAGCCATATACAATGACCTTCTAGTAAAATTGATGACTTTGAAGGAAAAGTGGTCAATATTCATAATGATATCAGGAAATTGGAACTTTGAAAAAAAAAAATTAATTTTTTTTTAGGATTTCAAAGAGTCTATTTGTTTGAAAATATCTATTGTTGAGAGACAGTTGGAGTGTGTCAAAGCCAAGGACACCTACTCAAACTTTTTATACTCCAATCTTAATGTAATTGAGATTACATCATATGCCTTAAGTGAAATTCTCACCTCTACTAAATTAGCTAAGGATACATGGACAAAAGGTATGAATAGTCTTAAGGAAAGTTAGGATGATTGCATGAAGATACTATCAGTTTAAGGAAAAAGAATAGAGCTTTTGACAACAGTTTTTGACATTCTAACCTTTGTCATTGATGTCAAAGGGGGAGAGGATGCATAAGAAAATTGTAAATAAGGTAAAGGGGAGAAGATAAAATTGTAAGGTATGAAATCATATTGTAAGGCAGAGCATATGTAAGATGGACACGTTATAATACATGATTAATGTATTATTTTTTGAAAAGTTTTTAATTTTTAGCCAATTTTCCCTATTTTGTTGCCATTAATGCCAAAGGGAGAGATTGTTGACAATTGGCTAATGAAGGTATGTAATTTTATTATCATTTATGGAAACACATGATGTACATGCTTATAGGAAACCTCAGAAATAAAGATACTTAACTTTTGGTACTCAAAAAATTGTTTAAGTATGAATTTGGTTTACAAAAATGTATTGTTTTGTATGTAACTTGTTATTGACGTCATATTATGAATAGCAGAGTTAGATGGAGATAGTATACATGTTGGTGATGACATGTGTAACCTCGGACCTCAGTACAGACTGTACATAAAATAAATATTCATATTTTACTAGTAAAACAAGGTAGCGAAATTAAAAGAAAGGAATTATTTTGTTTAAAAAATAATTACTTGACCAATCAGGGCCGACATCCTAGATGTTTACTTTAAGTTGGAAAAGTATATTATGGTCTTAGGCAACCTAGCAATAATTTGTGAAAAGGCATGGTATTTATGCAAAGGACATCTTGTGAAGAGAAGTGTAGTATTATGTGTGCTATTGTGATATGTGAACTTTCTGTGAAAGAGATATATGCAAAGTTTTGAGAAGCTATTTTTGTGATCTGAGATCAAGCTAAAGATTAGAGATTAGTCAAGAAAGAATTTACAACATCTATATTCCAAAAGACTAATTACTTGTTTGGGCAGTGAGCTCTTCTTGTAATTGGAAGTGCATGTTTGGGCAATGGGCTCATCTTGCATCTACTAGATTAAAAAATAATAATAATAATACACAATTTTTTCTAAAAGCTCTCAATTAAAATCAAAACAATCCTTTATTATTTTAAAATATAAATAGAATTCCCATCAACTATTTAATTTATTTAATATTTAAACAATTGGAAGCAATGCATATGAATTAATACAATCATATTCTAGGAGCTTGCATATTTCATGAGTCCTCGAATATGAACATGATACAGATAATTCGTCCAGTCAATGCATGTAACATCAAACTGAAACTTTTCCGCATCTTCATTGGATAGTTCCTCCCATAAACGTCTGGTATTCGAATTGTCAAACCTGTTAATCCCAATGCTTAAAAGTGAACATCAGATGAACTCAAATGGTTCAGAAAGTCAGATGAGATAATAAACACGTTGAAATTGAAGCAGAATAAACTTAGAGAATCTGACATGGAGATACATACCTTCCTTCGAAAAAGATGAAGGGCTTGTATAGTTCTGCGAGCTTCATTACGAAGTTATAAGTCTTAAGCAGACGATTGTACTTCTTTCTCGTTATCCCACACAGAAGCAAGTCAACAACATGCAGTATCTGCAAAACAAAGAGTCAAGGATTACCTATTATTTTCTAGTTTGATACAATTATTTATTTATTACCTCTAGTGGGATCTTGTAATGAAGGATCATGTACCGTCTGAAGGTCTCCATACTGTGAAAAGCCTTGGGCTTTTTAACGTTTATTATCCTTTGACCTTTCTTATCTTTGCATGGATTCAATTTGAAGTATTTGTAGGCAGCCTTGAGACCAGCGAAATAAATCACGGGGTTTTCTAATGAAGTGGTGAGATGATATAAGTAGAGACCTGGGATTGAAGCATGTTTTCTAATGCAGGATAGCATTGCATTTACCACCATATCTGCTGGAACCTGCAAAAGGTTTCAAAGAAAGTTTTCACTGTTTTGTTACAACTTCTTAGTGAGAGAGTACGACCACTTAGAAAGTTTCACTCACCAAATCCACTACCAAGTTAGGAGCTGCTGGGAACCTTGATATTTGTCCCTTCCCATATGCAATGAACAGCGGATCAATCATCCTTTCAACCGGGAAATGTAATGATATTTCAGAATTTTTACTAAATTTTTTATGGATGAGTAATTAGATAATATCAAGAGTAGTTAGAGTTATGCAATAGAAATGTTTCAAATCATATTGTTTGATCTATTATTGAGTTGAGTTATATAATCTTTCTCCTTCATAATTATTTCATCAATGTTTCATATCACACTTTTTACATCATTCCTTCATAAAGAAATATTTAGAATTATGCTACATAATTCATCATCAAGGAAATAGATATATTTCAAATCATTCTATACGATCAATCAAAATTACCTCTATTCCCTCCCAACTTATCTTGATGAGAGATCATGTAATATGATTTTTGATTTATACATTATAATATGAGTAAAATCTAAAATATCATTATATTTTACAAGAAAATATATGTTTCCATATCAAAATATTAAAGATCAGTACTAGGGAATAAGGTCCATCTAAAAGATGTTGACATGTCGCTTTTAGATAGTACTACACGACTAATCATCAGCATGAGCTAGAACTTATTCTCTGACTCTAACACATTAACCTACTCTAATAAATATGTATTTGAATAAAAAACATTGTATTCATTAATTATTAGGAGAAGAGACCTTCAACATAACTTGATGCATCTAGATCTCCTGAAGTATAAGTTGAATTAGGCCAATTTTATGGGTCAGTAGGTGACTCAAGAGGTTAAAGCTAAGGTTTCAGCATTTATAAATTTATGGATCTCTCCATAGAGGGTCATGGTGTGTCAAGTAGTATAAACATGTCATTTTAAAACACTAGCTCATTGTGTTCTCCCCACAATAGTCACTCACCAAAAAAAATCAAAAAGACTAGTACTTGTGGTAAAATATCCTAATAGTCATTATGAAATGTCCCAATAGTAGCACACAAATAGGTCAATCACCGACAAAAAAAGTATGACCCACTATTAGTACATATGTTATTGACTATTTTTTGAAGTAATTGATAGCAGCCAAAAAGACTGGGACGATAAATCAGCCGGAGGTAAATACGACATCTATTCTATCACTTTAAGAACTACTAGATCTCTTCCCCTAATTTATTCAGATTCTAGATCACATGATATAATTATTATATTAATTCTATAACATAATTAAAACCTGAAATATCATTACACTTATGCAGAAATATTAAATGTTAGTATTGGAAATAAGGCCATCTGGGAATTTTAAATATGCCACATTTTAACTCTCCTGATCAGCATTTAATTGTTGAACCTCATATAGGACTGAAAATATAAAAGACATACAACAAAATAGTAGTGGTGTACCTTTGTCCTTCAATCCAACCTGGAAAGGGTTCTGACAAAGTGCTTTCAATTATGCTGGGGCGTACCATTGCTATTGGTATATCACCCCTGAGATGATCCACCATCACCTCTGCCATTGCTTTTGTGAAAACGTAAGTATTTGGCCAACCGAATTCTCTTGCTCTGAGAATTCAAAAACCCCACTACGTTATATGTTTTACATGTAAAAGCCTTCAAAGAAATTGGAAGGAAAAAACAAACCCTGATGTACAACAGAAAATACCTTTGCTCGGCAAACTCTTTCATTTGACGTGTCTCTCTATTGTCTTGTTGTGGATTTAGGGTTCTAATTTCTTCAAGAGTTTTTCTTGTTAATTCACGTTCACACTCAATGTCCCATGGTGAAGGCATTATTCCAACTGTCTCTCCACTTGTCAGTACCTCCTCTCTTATTATCCCGGATCTCCCCACGTTTACATAGGCTGATTCAAATTGAGACAAGAAAATACAATATTAGTAACTTGCCATAAATAGTAATTTAGGGCAGCTTAATGTCCTCAAACGTACCAATGGAGACATGACAGAGAATCTTCAGTTTAGGACAACTTTTACCAAATCTCACAACATTAGCAGCTCCCACAACATTCACATTCAAGGCAACGTCGTACCTGATTATCACAACAAACACAAAGACAAACTCAAACTTATAACCAAGAGACTCCTATAGAAGAAATGGTACCGTTTTGCTTTTGGACCCCATGAATGTAGTCAGACCTTTCATAAAATCTTGTAGTGGCTGCAGTATTCACAATAATATCAACCTTTTTGTAAAGCTCTTCTCTAACTTTGTCCTCCATTCCCAAGTCATCATTTGTCACATCTCCAACAATAGGAATCAATTTTTTCTCCATGAATTTGCCATATCTATCACTGTAACGCTCTCTTAGGGACTTAAAGAGCTCCGATGTAAACACCTGTAAGGAAACAATAACTAAATCATCAAAATGAATTAAATGTAAAATTTTTATGACCAAAGTTTTAGATCAAATTTTATAATCGACTACAAGAATCATAGAATTTGATCATTCCTAATAAGATCAAATTTATAACCCATTGTCAAAGATCATATATTTGATCCCTTGATAACAACAAAAATGTTCACTTGTATAAAACAGTGAAATCATGGTGATTTTTTTTTTATAGCAAACATTAATTTGTTAACTCCTTATACGCAATCTATTCAAGCAATTTATGTCTTGCAAAATATTGGCAGAGCTCCTATGCTATTCTATCTGCGTAACCAACCGAACAAATTTCACACCGCTTGAGGTATACTTAAGGTTAGATAAATAAAATCATGTTTTTTTCCACTGCATTTCTTGATCGGTATTTTTGCTGCTTATGATCTTTTGCACACCAATCACATATTTCTATAGTTTCTTTCTCTTTTACCTGTTTTTCAAGCTTGTCTTGGGCAGCCTGTAAATCTGTTGCCCTGACCAGAGTGAAAATATGCCCCACATCACCTTGCACTCGAAGGACTTTCTCTATAAATACTGAATCGACAAGACAAAATTCAATTAGTGAACAAGAACCTCAAGCTCAACAAATAAACGTTGTAACCATTCAAATATCCAAAAAAAACAATAAAGCACTTTTGAGAAAAGCAATTTAAGTAAATACCTTTGCCCAAGAAACCTGTGCCTCCAACTAGAAATATATCTTTATCCTTGAGGAACTCCACCATGTCAACGCCCATGTCTACTAGAAAGACAGAATCAACCTCCAAAGTTCTCTGATATATTTAAAATAAGGTGTTATTGCAGATTCAATACATTACGCTAATATAATGTTAACACACAATAAATAAGCTCCTGGATTGTTAGCTCAAACCACCGGATTTATTTCTGGCATTAAAAACAGTACTTAAATAGGCAATTATAGTCAAAGTTGATGTAACTAGCATATCACTTGAGAAAAATACAGAGATTTTAAAGCAGTCATCTAAACTTTAAAGTACATCTACCAGAGAATCAGCCGCGTTATTTGAATTTTCATATGGTTTTACAAAAATCATAAAATTTAGCATAGGGAAGGAGTTAATTGAGGATGAGGCTATTTTCTACACAGAATAGTAGGCAAGTATATGCTCATAAGAAATCAAAATTTATGCATATTGTAAAAATGTTAAAAAATAAATTAAGTGATATTATAAAATTGTAAAAAATTCTATGTAAAGTGCAAAAGTATAGTGAAAACATATTGTATTATATTAATTTATGTTTTTATGGTTATAATATTTTATACTGAGATTAAAAGAATTTTATTTTCAATGTTTCAATGACATTTGTTTGAATCATATAACTAAAAAATTACTTAAATATTATCTAGTAGATCAAAGTTCACACTTGTCCAAGGAATAACTATGATATTGCTATTAAGTCAGACCTATTTAAAGATTATTTAGTAGGTCATAGCTTTCACACTTACATATGGAATAATTATTATATTAATATTAATTTAGATGTATTTAAAGTTTATTTATAACGTTATAGCCTTTAGACATGTATAAGGAATAGATATGACCTTGCTATCAAAAATTGATTGTGCAAATGTTTTAAACTCACCGTTTATGAAACATACATTAATGAGTTCCACTGGAAAAATATAGTTAATTATTGATAGAAATTTCAATGAAATAGTTAATTAAATAAGTTTAATTAAATACCTATTAAAAGATTATCTATTCTATCATAGTATATCATTCAATTTTATAAGAATTAAGTTATTGTCAACTACTATGAATCAATGAATTCGACTAAAAATTTAGTAATACCATAATTTGACTAAGCCTAACTAATATCTCCTAGTAGTAAAAAAAATTACTAACTACATAAATTGTATAATTTGTATTGATATCTATAATACAAGATTAAATAGAAATATTTCCCTTTCATACATAACGCATTGCCTTAATTTACATATAAAAATCTAATGTATCATTTCAACCCTAATGACAACTAGTGATTTGTGCTCAATATTGACGTCAAAAACTCTTAAATAATTATTCCGACCTGATATTGAAACCTAATAATAGGTAGTGGTGCCTCATGCCTATGTCTGCTTCTGTGTTTTTGTCAACCACTGTTAATGGAAAACTTCAAGAAGTAGATGGCACGTAACAATTTCGAAAAGCAAAGAAACAGAAAGATTAATAGCATGGGAGATTTTCAAGTTCTTTTTGGGTCCCAAAAACTTGTGGATTTAAAATCTGCAGCAAACACACATTAGAAATAATTCCGAATGACTAAAAATAATAAACGCTATCAAATTTGGTGACGATGAATCAGGTAGTGGTTGAAGTGTAATATGACATATTAATAAATTTTTGAACACAATTAAACTCAAACAATCAATCTCAAAATACCAAAAGCTAATAAACAAAAAATTGAACACAAGGAAACTCAAAATACTATACAATCAAGCTTAAACTACCAAATATGAGAAATAAATTGCCATTAACACTGGATTGTTGTTTAAATTATGTCAATGGGGTTTACAAGGAAGTAGAGGGATTGGCTGACCAGATAGCTTAGTATCGTATCTAGTTAGAATAGTGGAATTTAGTTGAGCATAAATTAAGTTTATCTGAAAGCCACTCCTCCCTTTTGTAGGCAGTGCTGGTTGAAAGTTGTCACCATTTTTCACCAGGTTGACAATCTTTCACATCCTTGTTCCGTTTATACCATGTAACATTTTCTCTCTACCACAAGATATGTATTTATATCTCGAATATAGCTACCTATCTGACAATCAATGCAAATTGATCGCGTTTAAATTAATAAATGAGACGCAGAAAAGTTTGATAGAAATAGCAATCAAATAAATTAAGAAAAAATCTACAGTTGTTGAAGGTTATGGTATGGTTCCTCCTTTCAAACAACAGTTATAACTTACTGGGCGTTGTTGGGCAATCTACCATCAATGCTTAGATAGGTTGAATCTAAGGCATAAACCATGTTGGGTTCCTACTTCTTTAAGGCTCCGTTTGGTTGGGGAAGATGAATTTTTGACATAACCAGGTTATCTTATAACCAGGTTTTCGAAAACTTGGTTTTGTGGTTTGGAAAGCCAATGGTCCGTTTGGTTGACACGGAAGATGAATATATTGTGGACCCCACAATATTATTAAAAAAACTGTCATAAAATTCAAAACCTGATTTTAATTTCGAATTCCACCTTTTTACTGGAAGAAACTTCTTCCAATTTTTGACCAAAATTGGAAGATGAAATTGAAAACCGGGTTATTATTTTAACCAACCAAACAACAAATTTTTTTTGCAAAACCTGGTTTTGCCCTTGATAACCCGGTTTTGGCCCTCATCTTCCAGCAACCAAACGGGGCCTAATGGATTATTATGATGAAAATATCTTCAGGTTGTAATAAGGACGTACTATCAATCTTCTATCTTGTAAAAGTGCAATGCAACTGTTTAAAAAGGTTTGTGTATCTTGTTAACATGTTCGTGTCCTTGTGTCATAGCTATACACTTTTTTTTGTCATGATGTTATATAAAATAATGATGTTACATAAAATATTGCTTGTAGTGATTTTGTAAATTATAGCAAAATATTAATTTAGAATAATTCTTATGTTTCTTTATGTTGCTCTAGAAATAATATTCTAAGAAATCATGTTATTGTTTTGTAGAACTAAAATTATAAGGATATTTTTGAGAAATTAGTTAGTATCAAATGAAAGAAGATGTGATATTGCTATTATGATTCAACTATTAGAATATATAGTCCACCAATATAATTGAGAGGGGGGAGGGGAGGGGAGCGGAGGGGAGGGGTAGGGGGTGAATCAGTTATCCTATTATTATCACAATTATCAACCCTAATCAAACTTAACCATGTGAACAATATAATCAGAAACCATAACAAGATACTCATGCACAATAACACATAATTTGTGAACTAGGGAAACCCTTGATTAGAGGGAAAACCCCAGTGGGGATGATATCCACACGATGATGTAGTAATATAAATACTCCTTGTTAGAGGATGGACTCTGTTAGGAGTCTATAACAACATTCAGTACATATTAGTCCCTATTAGGAGACTTTGAATCCCTGTTAGAAGATTCCAACCCTGTTACGATTTGTATAAGGCAGATGGACCAACTCTCAAAACAACTTCAAGGACAAGACCAATGAACCCACTATCCAAATGATCTTTGTATTATTCCTTGCAGAATAATAGAATAGAAATGTACTTCCTCTTACTTTGTCTTGTCAACTAGACATTTGCTCCTTTTGATTTTGTAACCAGATCACAAATCTCGCATCCAATAATCCCTTAGATCGCTTACTCACATTCACCAAACACTTTAGTCCTTTTTGCACTTCTCATAGAACATACACTAAATTACATTTACCAACAAGGAAAACATATTTCTTTTATACCATATCTTCAAAATAATTCTTTGAGTCAACTTGGAGGCTTTTACAATTCATTATAATAAGATAATTGTTTAATTCGCAATTTCAATAGCATTGTTAGCTCGCAATCTATACAAATTTGTACACGTGAAACTTTAGGACCTGCACACTTGCTGACATCACCATTAGACTGTCCTCTATCACTGGTTGATGGCACATTACTAGATTATATCTTTGCTAGACAATATAATAGGATCATCTGAAACTACTTTCTATGCACTCTGTCTCTGCACTAGTCTTTGTAAAAATCACTTATAGCTTGAATACATCTTTGATTTAGACTCTACACATTTAACCTCATTGTCAGGACACAAGGTAAAAATGTTCTTGATTGTGCATCACTAGAAAATAAAAACCTTGTCCATACAACTATAATTTCTATCTGCTACTCTACCAATCTTCACAAACTTACTGCTATGTTGACATCAATGATAAACACAATCATGAATGCAACATGTCAATACTCTTCAATGTTCAGGATACTCCTCCAAAGGAATACCATCAACATTCATGCTAAAAATCTCTTCATTTGGCATTGATGGCAACATAGGTGAAAAACATCATAGTTCCAAGAATACCAAATAGTACTCTGCTATTGCTGCTGCTATTCACATTTTTCCAAATCCTCTTCATTAATCAAGTTTGAAATCCTCTAGAACACTGATCTATTTTCTATCTTCATACTATATATCTCCCCCATGAATCGTTTTGAATCTTCCTAATAAAGTGGATATTTTTATGCACTCTTCTCCTCCATACATACCTAGGACACTCTTCTCCCACATACATGCTTAGGAGATGTCTTTCATGAATTCTTCTCCTCCATTGACATCAATGATTAAAGACCTCATTAGGACAAGTGCTACTCAAAGTCTTTAACCATATCAAGTGTCCAAAGACACTATTCTATACCAAATACCAAGAGTCCTTAATGAATCTACTCATCATAGATACTCCCCCGTACATGAAGCATCGAGATTTAGTTTAGTAAAATAATAGTGCTCTGTACCAATGGATTGATGTAATCTCTTCATCATCTACTTTGAAGGAGGCAAGGGCATGACCCCAAGCATACCTCTCAAGTACTCAAATGTATCTTTGGGTAAGGGTTTTGTAAAGATATCTACAATCTGATCTTTAGTACTCACATACACCAATCTAATCTCCTTTTATATTTCTTTCTCTCTCAAAACATGATACTTAATAGTTATATGCTTAGTCTTAGAATGTAATACATGATTCTTGGACATACTCACTATAATTGTGTTATCAGAGTATATGATAATAGGTTATAAAAATTCTATCCTAATGTCTTTTAGAATTTGGTTCATCCACATCACTTGATTATAATTATTTCCTACTACCACATACTCTGCATTAGTTATACTTTGTGAGATACAATCTTGTTTCTTTCTTAGCCAAGAAACCAATCTTTCTCCAAGAAAGAATGCTCCACTAGTGGTGCTCTTTCTATCATCCATATTGCCTGCCCAATCCACATTAGTATATGCACATAGAGTGAAATCACTCAATCTATCATACCATATTCCATAATTTTATGTTTCCATCAAATATCTAAATATCACTTTTACTATTGCATAGTGATACTCCTTAGGACTAGCTTTAAATCTAGCTATAATCCCAACTGCATTAGCTATATTTGGTCTGGTGTGAGTTAGTTATTCAAAACCTCCAATCATGGATCTGAACTTCTTCTGATCAACTAGAAGTGTCACATCTTTGCTAGATAACTTGTGACTAGTTGTCGTTGGTGTACCAATAGGCTTAAAACTTTCCAAACCAAATATCTTCAACAAATCTTTCAAATACTTAGCTTGTGACATAAAGATACCATCATTGTTCTGCACAATTTGCAAACCTAGGAAAAACTTCATTTCTCCTATCATACTCATTCCAAACTCATTCCTAATTTCTTCAATAAACTCATCACTTGGTTCATCATCACCTCCAAATATAATTTCATCAACAAATATTAATATTATCGACAAACCATTCTCTATTTCTTCCAAATACAAGTTACTATCTGTCACACCTTTAGCAAATTCAAGCTTTTCCAAATAACTATCCAACCTTGCATACTATGTTCTAGGTGCTTGCTTTAGACCATATAGAGCTTTCTTAAGTCTGCATACCATGCCTTTTTCATCTATAAGAGGGAAACATTTAGGCTACTCAATGTATACCTCTTCTTCAAGTTCTCCATTCGAGAAGGCTGATTTTATATCCATATGATATGCTTTGAATTTATTATTTGTTGCATAAGCCAAGAGCATTCCTACTGCTTCCATTCTGGCTACAAGTGCATAAATCTATTCCTTCTTTCTCCAAATATCCTTTACACAAAAGTCCAACCTTTTAGCCATATTTTCCCTCCTACCAAAAACTGAGTTTTACCTATCAAGTATGGACAACGATCATATCTATTCTAATATTCAAATGATCGAATAAAGGATACATTTAAACTTTGGCTTATCTCTTAGTTTCCTAAGTTCAAGCCTTTTATGTTTTATCCCATTGTAGACTCAAGTCATGATCATGTGGCTATCCTTCCTCATCCAGTCACTATGGTATGTGGCTTAAATGTTAAAGGAGGTGCAAATGTGTGATGTCGTCTCTTTGGTGGTTGGTGTAGCTTCATAGTATACAAAGATAACATCCAATTTAAAGTGGTGATGTTGCAATCTCCCTTTATCACTCAGTCATTGGGGTATGATCTTAACTCTAGATTCAAGCTACGATGTCATGATCCCTCTTTCAATCACATGATCCTAGAGAGTTTAGTGTTAACTATAGTTAGGATAGTGAAGTCATGAATCACCTTGTGCACATAGTCATTGGGGTTAGTGATGGGTTAAAGTATCAAGCCATGAAGTAGCGATAACATGAAATGAGAGAACTAGATGGCCATTGCAGTTTCACTAGGGTTATGACTCCAACTACAATTAATGTTGTGATGTCATGATCCTTCCTCATTTGCATGGTCATGGGCTATTTATATCTAGTTAGGGTTCATGTCGCAATGGCATGAATGGTATATTGGCAGTTTGGATCATGATTTTGTATAGTCGTAGGCATCTAATGCTAGGTTGGATATCAGGGGTTGATGATGTGAGACACCAGTTTCACATTGTTAGTTGATCATGCTAGTTAAGGGAAGATGCTAAGGATTAGCTGTGAAGCAGTGATATGGTTTATTCGTGGCTTCGCAAGATATAACAACCAATGAAGAAAGGTGGTCACAAAACTACAATCACAAATAGTCAAACATGAAACACAAGTTTAATACTGGTAGGGTGGTAGAATGATAAAGTATGATTGGTCTACGTGGAAAGCTCTGGGGATTGACTCTAGTTGACTGATGATATGGCTGATCTGGTGGGTTGATAAAAAAGTGTTGGTAAATAGATTTTTCACTATGATAGTTACTTTTGAAATAGACCCTATTTTCCTTGTGAACAATGACAACTATGCCAATAGTTGGAGAGATTGAAACTGATCATTACTAGATTATAATCTTCCACTGTATTTGAGAGAGGAAGCTCCTTCCTATGATGGGTGTATTTGATTTTTCAACATAAATGAATTAAAACTTAAAGGTTAAAGAGAAAGCTACTAATGATGAATGCACCAAATAACTTCATATCTTTCTTGAATAACTTAAAACCCTAATAAAAAAAATCAAGAACTACGCTTGAAGGATAGCATTAGCTTAGATATTGCAAACCTCTAATTATGGATTTGTACTCCTTCTACTTAACTATAGGTGTCACATCTTTGGTAGATAAGTTGTAACCAGTTATCATTATGGTACCAATAGGCTTACAACTTTCCAAGCCAAATCTCTTCAACAAATCTTTCAAATTCTTAGCTTGTGATATAAAGATACCATCATTGTTTTGCACAATCTGCAAACCTAGGAAAAACTTCATTTCTCCTATCATACTCATTTCAAACTCATTCTTCATTTCTTCAACAAAATTATCACTTTCTTCATCATCACTTCCAAATATTATGTCATCAACAAATATTACTATTATCAACATTGAACCATTGTCTGTTTCTTTCAAATACAAGTTACTATCTATTGTACCTTTAGTGAATTCAAGCTTTGCCAAATAATTGTCCAACCTTGCACACTAGGTTCTAGATGCATGCTTTAGACCATATAGAGCTTTCTTAAGTCTTCATACCATGCATTTTTCTTTTTTCAAGGGAAACCTTTAGGCTACTCAATGTATACCTCTTCTTCAAGTTCTCCATTCAGAAAGACCAATTTTACATCCATCTAATATGCTTTGAATTTCTTGTTTGTTTCATAAGCCAAGAACGTTCTTACTACTTCCATTCTAGTTATAGGGACATAATTTTATTCCTTCTTGCTCTAAATATTCTTTGGACACAAACCTAGCCTTGTTCCTTACAACTTCTCCTTTCTCATTCATCTTGTTTTTGATTACCCATTTGGTTCCAATAACATTTTTGTCTTTAGGCCTAGGAACTAATTCCCATGTTTCATTCTTCACAATCTAATCCAATTCTTCCTTCATTACTTGAATCCAAGATCATCTTTACAGGCTTCATCTACACTCTTAGGTTCAACTTGAGAAATCAAACATATCTCTTTATTAACTTCTATTTCTTGTCATCACTCTTTTGTCTTTGCTTCCAATTATCTTCTCTAGAGGGTAATTCTCTGTCAAATTCCTATTAGAGGTAGGAGTTTCTAACTCAACTCTTATCTCTTCTCTTGGTTCAAATGTTTCTCCTATTCTATCAAAAATTTGCAAATCATTCTACAAATCATTGTTAGTCTCAAATAGGACTTCTGCATTTTATCTAACAATTCGAATATTATCTTCTTCTTCATTAGATTTGTAACCCATCAGATCTTTTCCTTAACCCCAAAGTTTTAATCAACTTTTACATTTGCCCATTCAGCTACAGTCTTAGTTCTATAGTTAAAACATCTGTAAGCTTTACTTTTTAATGAAAGATCATGGTCAACCAAACTATGTTCTTAAGTGGCAATAAAAATCAACAAATTAGGGTTATGTCAACTTGACATGCAATTTTCTACTTGTTATAAATTTTATATCCAAAAGTTGAGAGAAAAAAATCTCTTGGAATTTTTTTTTTTCTAAACAACTAGGCCTTATCTAAATAAAATAAAATTTGATTGGTCAAATTTTTTAATTTTAATGCAATAGTACAAAAATTTCAGGACAAACATAAGAAGTAGATGTATGCCTGATAACCTTAAATTAAAATCAAATGATACATTTTTAAAACAATATTATAGATAGAAGTAGACTCATTCCTAGATGTGACACATTTTTTTGTATTTTTATTCTAAATAAATAAATAATTATTAATTTTCTACTTTAGTATTTTTGGAATAAAAACTCTCGTGTCTGACCACCTTAACTAATTCAAAAATTTGCAATTTTTTCCCCTTATAGTAGAAGAAGCATAGAATGTGATTAGTCAAGTTTGGATTTCAAAAATGATGTACCATTTGAAAGTTATAGTTGGTTTTCAAGCAGTGTGTCAATCAACACTTTATACGTAACTCCACTAGAAAATAAGTAATAATTACTAATTGAATTCGTACTTTGACAAACCTTATATTTATGGAAAGCTAAGAAAATTCTTAAGAAACCCTTTTCATTTCATAAAATTTTGGTATAAAAAAAGTTTTCAGCTACATGTTTGAAATTAAAAACACACAAGAATAGGCCAAAAACACATTTTTGGGACATTTTAAAAATTGACCATATAGGGTTAGTATCAAAAGATATAGCAGGCCTTATAAAGGTACTAATTATTTTGATTTAGTATCAGGATGAGTGGGTGAAAAGTTGGAATAGATTTGGAAATGCTTTGAGGCATTTTAGGACTACATATTTTTTAGATCGCCACTTTTTGACACACCATGATCCTACATATACCCATACTTTCGTCACTTATTGGATATAAAATTATCAATATCATCATCTCTCTTTATATAACATTTACTTCCAAAGATTCATAAATTCTTAACTGATGGTGAATGACCAAACCTTTATTCATAAGGAGTCTTATCCATATATTTTCTGATCTATACTTTATTCATAGTGTACACTCTTGTATTGATTGCTTCTCTGCAAAATGTCTTGGATACATCATTTTCAAACATCATTGCTCTTGCTACCTCTTCTATTGATCTATTTCTTCTTTCAACAATCCCATTCTATTTAGGTGGGTGAAGACAACTATCTCTTGATTCCATTCTCTTCACAAAACATAATAAACTCTCTAGAGGTAAACTCTCCTCTATCAAATATCAAACATTTTATCTTAACACCAGATTCATTCTTAAATATATTTTTGAATATCTTAAACTTCTCAAATTCTTCATATTTCTCTTTAAGGAATGCTACCCACATCATTCTAGTGAAATCATCAAAAAAAATCATGAAATACCTTTCTCCATAGAATTATATTGTCCTTGAGGGACCACTCAAATTAGTGTGAACAATCTCCAGCTGCTCTATATTAGTGAACTTTTTTCTTGGAAAAGATACCTTCATCTAGTTAGCCAAGGTACATTATTTGCAAACAATAGTAGTAGGCTTTTGTCATGCCCATAATTTCATACCCAAAATAAAATATAGATTCTTTTAAAGGAAAGCACTATTTTCTACTACAAATTTCAGATCTGCACTATAAGGAAACAAAACTTTGATTAACTAAATTATCTCAACTTGAAAGAGCATTACATTTAGATTTCCTTTTTAAAGTCTTTCAAATATAAATCTTAATAAGACACATAATTTTTTTGTTTTCTTGTATTCAAATAGGAAACCTTTCATACATCACATATGTAAGATAAAAAACTTCTCTTTTGCATAGAGTCATATACACAAGCTTGAATCAAATAACAAGACTTAGCTTTTATAAGTTGCAAAGAAAACTACAAATGCTGAAACAATGCTCGTTTTCCACCCTACCAATTAATGGCATCATGAGGCCTGTTGTGCCCTAGCCATAAGCCCGAGCAAGAACTCACTACATCTAAGGATCATAGATGTTATCATGTGAGTGAGTTCCTAATTCAAGAACAATACTTTAAACTACACTTGTTGCACATTTCAGACTTACATGAATCCGACTCAAAGAGAAATACTACAAAAGAAAAGGGATAGAAAGACTCAACTCTCTCTCAAGTTCCCTCTTGATCTTCTTCTCCTCATACTGGTTCTACCATCATCTCCCCTTCTCCATTCTCCTATTTGCATATAACTTCCCCTTTTCCTCTCCAACAATGGTGAATGGTCAATCCCCCAAAATTTTCCTCCTCTTTCTTCCAAAACCCTATCCTCCTTTAATGAAGGCACATGTCTTTCTTATCAATCTGTCATAACCCATTGTCTCCCACTATTCATTTTCGTCATATTTGAAGTGGGGTGCTTTTGAGGTGTCATAATGTAAGTTTTGACCATGATTTGACCCTCAACTAACCCCCAACCATAGGTAGTATAAGTGGGTTAGGTTATTTTAACCCAAAATGCACTCTAGGGTCCATTTTAATGCCTCTAATGTCCAACTTTAGTTTACATCCGATTTTACAAGAATTTGCATGGAGATAGACTTTGATTATTTTACAAGAGTTGGCATAGTATCTTCGAAGGTCTTCATAATAATCCTCTGCACAATTCAAATTAAACATCAGTAACCCAAACCTATAAATATATAATTGTAAACATTAATAGATATATCCTTGATTGAACCATAGATCAACACATTAGACCAACATCATATTCTAGCATCATTTTCTTAAGAATCATATGTCTATGAAAATTTATTTGCAAATGTGTATCATTCATTCTACTATAACAACTTCTCTAATTACAACATTTTGAAGAATAGTAGCAACATTAATAATTCATAACATATGTATCATAACACCTTACACATACATTAAATCAAGTTCTTACCATTGAGTCTAAATATATAATGAGATGGGATATTACATACTACCCCTTTTTCCATTGACTTTCTCCTAGAAGTCACCAATGTTTTGTGAAATCACTCCCATATTTAGATTATTATTCACATCAACGATCTTTTCATTTAAATTGATTGGCAATTTCTAAAAAAATTCATCAAGCATAGGTACTTACTTCCACTAATTATAGGATTCAACTCATAACATCTCTTAGAATAACATAACGAGTATCACTAATATTCACTATGTTATCTACATTCTAATCATTTTTGTACTTCTTTATTTGAAATTAAATGATGCATAATTCACTTCAAAACAAAAATCACATAACCCGAACTTGATTTCCATTTTCACAGTCACCTTATGTAAAATGTATTCATCACAATAAAATATCTATTTAATTCAATTGGCCATAATTTCAATTACAAAAACTATCTAATTATCATGATGAGGTAAGATGAACAATATAAGGTATTTACCCATAAGGTAACTCACATTAGCTAATCAAGGTTTTAACATAAATTAGATATTCTATCATAGTGTGAATTAGGTCTAATGCTACCAGTCTCATAACCTATCATGTCATATGTAAAGAGATCCAATCATTTCTATTTGTAATCAATGCCAATTGTATGTACAAAATCTATAGTTTATCATAAGTTGAGTCTAACTTTGTACATTAATTAAATAAGCAAGATTCTACTATACAAAGTATCACATACACATTTGCACCTAATATTCAGATGGTTACAAAAGATAAGTCAATCTTATTTAAGAAATACTAATCATAGCAAGTCAGATAAGGATCCTCCCTAATCGTGTTATTACATAAGCCATCTAATGTTCTTTAATGAAAAAATTAATATTTACTTCTAATCAAATTATATTGCAGACAAATTAATGATCCTTCTAGTCCTTACTTGGTCGGGACCTTATAGCTTTATTATCTTATGCAGGTCTTTAACTACAAATGTGCTAGTAACCTTCACAATGTTATCAAAATTTATATGAAAAAACCTCCTGTGCTATAGCCAACTGTTATCCACTTTTGCAACCAAACATGTTATTTTCAGTAGGTTTCAATTGAAATACATTACCTCTAGACCTTGTTCCCATCCCAATCAACTTACCATCTTTGTCTTTGATAATGCAAGTCTTCTTTGTGAATTGCAATAGATAACCTTTATCTACTAACTGTCTAACACTCAACAAGTTATGCTTTAACCCATCAACAAAGTAAACATCATCAGTGTTAGTCTTTCCATCAAGAGTAATATATCTTATCCTTGTGATGTGACAAGTTGTATTGTTACCAACTCTAAAAATGCCTCCATTATGATTCCTTAATTTAACAAACTTATTCATATCACTAGTCATGTGATGTGAACATCCACTATCTATTATCCAATCAGACTTCTTGTCATCTTGGGAAACTAGAGATTTTTCTTCTCTAATTTCTATTCCAAGATCATCTTCCTTAATTTCTATGAATCCTAGCCCATCATCACTTTCACTCTGAACTTTTTCATCTAATTCCTCATCTTCATTTGCATACAAGCAATTTCTAGGTCTTCTAGGCTTAAACTTTACCTTATATATTTTCTCTCTTTTCAGACATTTAGATGCATAATGACCAAATTCATTTCAAGGGTATGTGCAGGATCATGGTGTGCCAAAAAGTGGCAATGTGAAAAAAATAGAGTTTGAACACGTCCAAAAGCACTTCAAAATCCGCTCTGACTTTTTTTCACCTATCGAGGTACCAAACCTGGAAAGTAAGGCCCAAGCCTTATCAGATATCCGATTTGAGATTAGATATTCGATATGAGATCGGATATCAGATCTCATATCGGATATCGACGGCATAAAAATTGGAGGGAAAAGGCACAAAAATTAGAGGGAAAAACAAATTTGTAAGTGATATAACTAATTTGAGTTATGAAATATGTAAAGATATAATATATAATCTAAAAATATATAATATAATAACATAACTATTATATATAAAATAATATATAATCTATATATTATATAATAATATAATATAATATAATATTATATATATATATAACGTAACGTAAAGATATAAAATATAATCTATTAATATATAATAATATATTATGTTATTATTATTATTATTATTATCTATAAATATAATATATATATTATTATAATATATTATTATTATTTTTACTATATTTTTATTAAATATAATAACGTAATATATTATATATATGTTATTAATACATATTATTATTATTATCATATATAAATTATAATCTATAATATATTATTAATATTATCATATGTAAATTATAATATATAATATATTATGTTATTATTATTATAATCTATAAATTATATATATATATATATATGATTGTTGTACTATATTATTATTATTTTTACTATATTATTTCTAGTGGAGTCATTTATATGGGTGAAAAGGGCTCACAGGATGACCTATGACCCCTTTTGACACATTCCATGATGACATATGTCCCTAAGGGATTCTAGGACTCCTAAAGACATATTAGAATAGTTTATATGGGTCGAAGGGGGTCACAGGATGACCTATGAACCCTTTCGACATATTACAAGACAACATTTGTCCCTAGGGGTCTTAGGCCCCTAGGGACATATTAGAATCATTCATATGGGTCGAAGGGAATCATAGGGTGACATATGACCCCCTTTGACACATTCCACGATGACATATGTCCCTACGGGTCCTAAGACCCCTAGGAACATATTAGAATCTTTCATATAGCTTGAAGGGGGTTATAGGGTGAACTATGACCCCCTTCAACACATTACATGACGACATATGTCCCTAGGGGTCCTAGGACACTTAGGGACATATTAGAATGCTTCATATGGGTCAAAGGGGGTCATAGGTTGACCTATGACCCCCTTTGATCCAATAAATGATGACATATGTCTCTAGGGGTCCTAGGACCCCTAAGGACATATTAGAATCATTCTTATGGGTCAAAGGGGCTCATAGGGTGACCTATGACACCCTTCAACTTATTAGATGACGACATATGTCCCTAGGGGTCCTAAGACCTCTAGGGACATAATAGAATCATTCTTATGGGTCAAACGGGGTCATAGGTTGACTTATGACCCTCTTCGACATATTACATGGTAACATATGTCCCTAGGGGTCCTAGGACACCTAGGGACATATTGGAATGCTTCATATGGGTCAAACGGTGTCATAGGTTGATCTATGACCCCCTTCGACCGATTAAAAGATGACATATATAGCTAGGAGTCCTAAGACCCTTAGGAAAATATCACAATCGTTCTTATGGGTCAAACAGGGTCATAGGTTGACCTGTAACCCCCTTTGACCCATTACATGATGACATATGTCCCCAGGGGTCCTAGGACATATTAGAATATTTCGTATGGGTCAAAGGGGGTCATAGGTTGACCTATGACCCCCTTTGACCCATTAAAAGACAACATATATCCCTAGGGGTTCTAGGACCCCTAGGGACATATTAGAATCTTTGACCCATTACATGACGACATATGTCCCCAGGGGTCCTACCCCTAGGGACATATTAGAATCATTCATATGGGTTAAAGGAGGTCATAGATTGACCTATGACCCTGTTCAACCCATTACATGATGACATATGTCCCTAGGGGTCCTAGGATCTCTCCGGACATATTAGAATCGTTCATATGGGTCAAAGGGGGTCATAGGTTTACCAATGACCCCCTTTGACCCATTAAATAATGACATATGTCCCTACCAGTCCTAGGACCCCTAGGGACATATTAGAATTGTTCTTATGGATCAACGAGGGTCATAGGTTGACCTATGACCCCCTTCAACCCATTAAATGATGACATTTGTCCCTAGGGGTGCTAGGACCCCTAAGGACATATTAGAATCGTTCTTATGGGTCAAAGGGGGTCATAGGTTGACCTATAACCCCCTTCAACCCATTACATGATGACATATGTCTCTAGGGGTCCTGAGACCCCTAGGGACATATTAGAATGCTTCGTATAGGTCAAAGCGGGTCATAGGTTAACATATGACCTCCTTCAACCCATCAAATGATGACATATCTCCCTAGGGGTCCTAGGACTCCTAGGGACATATTAGAATCTTTTTTATGGCTCAAAAGGGGTCACAGGTTAACCTCTGACCCCCTTCGACATATTACATGATGACATATGTCCCTAAGGGTCCTAGGACCCCTAGGAACATATTAGATTCATTCATATGGGTCAAAGGGGGTCATAGGTCCCTTCGACCCATTAAATGACAACATATATCCCTAGGGGTCCTAGGACCCCTAGGGACATATTAGAATCATTCTTATGGGTCAAAGGGGGTCATAGGTTGACCTATGACCCCCTTCGACTTATTACATGATGATATATGTCCCTAGGGGTCCTAGGATCCCTAGGGACATATTAGAATCATTCTTATGGGTCAAAGGGGGTTATAGGGTGATGTATGACCCCATTTGACCCATTAAATGATGACATATGTCCCTAGGTGTCTTAGCACCCCTAGGGACACATTAGAATCATTCTTATGGGTCAAAGGGGGTCATATGTTGACCTATGACCTCCTTCGACTCATTAAATGATGACATATATCCCTAAGGGTCCTATGATCCTTAGGGACATAAAAATCGTTCTTGTGGGTCAAAGGGAGTCATAGGTTGACCTATGATCCCCTTCGACCCATTACATGACAACATATGTCCCTAGGGGTCCTAAGACCCCAAGGGACATATTAGAATCCTTTTAATAGGTCAAATGGGGTCATAGGGTGACCTATGACCCCCTTCAACCCATTACGTAAAGACATATGTCCATAGGGGCCCTAAGACCCCTAAGGACATATTTGAATGCTTCATATGGGTCAAAAGGGGTCATAGGTTGATCTATGACCTCCTTCGACCCATTAAATAATGGCATATCTCTTGAAGGGTCTTAGCACCCCTAAAGACATATTAAAATCATTCTTATGTCTCAAAGGGAGTCATATGTTAACCTATGACACCCTTCGACATATTACATGATGACATATGTCCCTAAGAGGACCCCTAGGAAGATATTAGATTCATTCATATGAGTCAAAGGGGGTCATAGGTTGACCTATGACCCCCTTCCACCCATTACATGATGATGAATATTTCTTATGGGTCAAAGGAGGTCATAAGTTGACTTAAGACCCACTTCGACACATTACATGATGACATATGTTCTTAGGGGTCCGAGAATAGCTAGGGACATATTAGAATGCTTCATATGGGTTAAAAGTTGTCATAGGTTGACCTATGACCCCCTTCGACCCATTAAATGATGACATATGTAGCTAGGGGTCCTAAGACCCCTAGGGACATATTACAATCGTTCTTATGCATCAAAGGGGTTCATAGGTTGACCTATAACCCCCTTTGACCCATTACATGACAACATATGTCCCTAGGGGTCCTAAGACCCCTAGGGACATATTAGAATGCTTCATATGGGTTAAAGGGGCTTATAGGGTGACCTATGACCCCCTTCGCCCATTACATGATGACATATGTCCTGAGGATATATTAAAATCGTTCTTATGGGTGTAAGGGGGTCATAGGTTGACTTATGACCCACTTTGACACATTACATGATGACATATGTCCCTAGGAGTCCTAAGACCCCTATGGACATATTAGAATGCTTCATATGGGTCGAAGGGGGTTATAGGTCACCCTATAACCCCCTTCGACCCATATGAAGCATTCTAATATGTCTCTAGGGGTCTTAGGACTCCTAGGTACATATGTGATCATGTAATTGGCCGAAGGGGGTCATATGTCAACCTATGACCCCCTTTGATCCATAAGAATGATTATAATAGTTTTCTAGTGGTCTTAGGATCCTTAGGAACATATGTCATCATTTAATGGGTCGAAGGGGATCATAGGTCAACCTATGACCTCTTTTGACCCATAAGAATGATTGCAATATGTCCTTAGGTGTCCTAGGACCCCTAGGTACATATGTCATCATTTAATGGGTTAAAGGGTGTCATAGGTAAACCAATGACATCCTTTGATCCACATGATGCATTCTTATATGTTCCTAGGGGTCCTAGGACCCCTAGGGACATATGTCATCATATAATATGTCGAAGTGGGTCAATTGTCAACCTATGACCCCCTTTGACCCATAAGAACGATTCTAATATGTCCCTAGGGTTTCGAAGACCCCTAGGGACATATGTCATCATGTAATGTGTCGAAGCAAGTCATAGGTCAACCTATGACCACCTTTGACCCATAAGAATGATTCTAATATGTCCCTAGGGGTCCTAGGACCTCTAGGGACATATGTAATTATGTAATTGGTTAAAAGGGATCATAAGTCAACCTATGACCTCTTTTGACTCATATGAATTATTCTAATATGTCCCTAGAGGTGCTAGGACCCTTAGGGACATATGTTGTCATGTAATGAGTCGAACAGGGTCATGGGTCAACCTATGATGCTCTTTGACCTATATGAATGATTCTAATATGTCCCTAGAGGTCCTAGACATATGTCATCATTTAAGAGGTCGAAAGTGGTCATAGGTCAACCTATGACCCCATTTGACTCATAAAAATGATTCTAGTGTGTCTCTAGGGGTCCTAGGACCCCTTTGGACATATGTCATCATGTAATGCGTTGAAAGGGGTCATAGGTCAACCTATCACCCCCTTTGACCCATAAGAAGCATTCTAATATGTCCCTAAGGGGTCATATGACTCCTAGGGACATATGTCATCATGTAATGGGTCAAAGGGGGTCATAAGTCAACCTACGACCCCCTTAGACCTATAAGAATGATTCTAATATGTCTGTAGGGTTCCGAGGACCCTTAGGGACATATGTCATCATATAATGGGTTGAAGTGGGTCATAGGTCAACCTATGACCACCTTTGACCTATAAGAATGATTTTAATATTTCTGAAGGGGGTCATAGGTCAACCTATGACCCCCTTTGTCCCACAAGAACGATTCTCATATGTCCCTAGGGGTCGTAGGACCCCTAGGGACAAATGTTGTCATTTAATGGGTCGAAGGGGATCATAAGTCAACCTATGACCCCCTTAATCCATATGAATGATTCTAATATGTTCCTAGGGGTCCTAAGACCCATAGGGACATATGTCATCATGTAATGTGTCGAAGGAGGTCGTAGATCAACCTATGACACCATTTGACCCATAAGAACGATTCTCATATGTCCCTAGGGGTCCTAGGGACATATGTCGTCACGTAATGGGTCAAAGGGGGTCATAGGTCAACCTATGACCCCTTTTGACCCGTATGAACAATTCTAATATGTCCCTAGGGGTCCTAGGACACCTAAGAACATATGTCATCATTTAATGGGTCAAAGCAAGTCATAGGTCAATCGATGACCTCCTTTGACCCAAATGAACAATTCTAATATGTCTCTAAGGGTCCTAGGTCAACCTATGACTCCCTTTGACCGATAAGAATGATTTTAATATGTCCTTAAGGTTTCTAGGACCCCTTTTGACATATGTCATTATGTAATTTGTCGAAGGGGGTCATAGGTCAACCTATGACCCCTTTTGACCCATAAGAAGCATTCTAATATGTCCCTAGGGGTCCTAGTACCCCTAGGGACATATATCATCATGTAATGGGTCAAAGGGGGTCATAGGTCAACCTATGACCCCCTTTGACTCATATGAACAATTCTAATATGTCCCTAGGTGTCCTATGACCTGTAAGGACATATGTCATCATGTAATGGGTCAAAGGGGGTCATAGGTTGACCTATTACCCCGTTTGACCCATAAGAATGATTCTAATATGTCCCTAGGGTTCCTAGAACCCCTAGGGACATATGTCGTCATGTAATAGGTTGAAGGATGTCATAGGTCACCCTATGACCACCTTTGACCCATAAGAACGATTCTAATATTTCTCAAGGCGTCTTAGGACCCATAGGGACATATGTCAAGATGTAATGCATTAAACGGGGTCACAGGTCAACCTATGATCCCTTTTGATCCATAAGAATGATTCTCATATGTCCCTAGGGGTCGTAGTGACATATGTCATCATGTAATGAGTCGAAGGGGGTCATAGGTCAACCTATGACCCCCTTTGACCCATACGAACAATTCTAATGTGTCCCTAGCGGTCCTAGGACTCCTAAGGACATATGTCATCATTTAATAGGTTGAAAGGGATCATAGGTCAACCTATGGCCCCCTTCGACCCATATGAATGATTCTAATATGTCCTTAGGGGACCTAAGACCGCTAGGGACATATGTCGTCATGTAATGTGTCGAAGGAACCCATAAGAATGATTCTCATATGTCCCTAGGGGTCTTTAGGACATATGTTGTCATGTAATGGGTCAGAGGGGGTCATAGGTTAACCTATGACCTCTTTGACCCATATGAACAATTCTAATATGTCCCTAGAAGTCCTAGGACCCCTACGGATATATGTCAACATTTAATGGGTCGAAGGGGGTCATAGGTCAACCTATGACCCCCTTTGATCCATATGAACAATTCTAATATGTTCCTAGGGGTCCTAGGATCCCTAGGGACATATGTCATCATTTAATGGGTCGAAGGGGTTCACAGGTCAATCTATGATCTCCTTTGATTCATATGAACAATTCTAATATGTCACTATGGGTCCTAGGACCCCTAGGGACATATGTTATCGTTTAATGGGTGAAAGGAGATCTTAGCTCACCCTATGACCCCCTTTGACCCATATGAATGATTCTAATATGTCCTTAGGGGTCCTAGGACCTCTAGGGACAAATGTCTTAATGTAATGGGTCGAAGGGTGTCATAGGTCAACCTATGACCCCCTTTGACCCATATGAATGATTCTAATGTCTCAAGGGGTCCCAAGACCCCTAGGGACATATGTCATCATGTAATGTGTCGAGAGGGGTCATAGGTCGACCTATGACCCCCTTCGATCCATAAGAATGATTCTAATATGTCCCTAGGGGTCCTAGGACCTCTAGGGACATATGTCATTATGTAATGGGTCGAAGGGGATCATAAGTGAACCTATGAGCCCCTTCGACCCATATGAATGATTCTAATATGTCCCTAGAGGTGCTAGGACCCCTAGGGACATATGTCGTCATGTAATGGGTCAAAGGGGATCATAGGTTAACCTATGACGCCCTTCGACCCATATGGATGATTCTAATATGTCCCTAGGGGTCTTAGGATGCCTAGGGACATATGTCATCATTTAATGGGTCGAAGGGACCTATGACCCCCTTTGACCCATAAGAACGATTCTAATATGTCCTTATGTGTCTTAGACCCCTAGGGACATATGTCATCATTTAATGGGTTGAATGGGGTCATAGGTCAACCTCTGACCCCCTCAGACCCATAAGAACGATTCTAATATGTCCCTAGAGACGTATGTCATCATGTAATGCATCGAAGGGGGATATTAATAACATTCATATTAATATAATAATATATATATTAATAATATATATATATATATATATATATATATATATTATATATGGTTATTATATTTAATAAAAATATTACGTTATTATATATATATCAATAACATACTTATATATATATATATAATGTTATTATATTTAGTAAAAATAATAATAATATAAATTATATTTATAGATTATAATGAGAATAACATAATATATTATTATATATTAATATATTATAATACATATTTACATAGTAATATAACAAAAATAAATTATAAATCATAAGCTATAAAATATTACGTTAAATTATATATATTAATAACACACATATATATTACGTTATATATATATATATATATATATATATATATATATATATATATAACGTAATATTTTTATTAAATATAATAACCTTATATATATATATATAAAACTTCATTATATTTAATAAAAATATTACGTTATTATATTTAGTAAAAATAATAATAATATAAATTATATTTATAGATTATAATGAGAATAACATAATATATTATTATATATTAATATATTATATGTTATATGTTATATCTTTACATTACGTTATTATATATAATATATTATAATACATATTTACATAGTAATATAACAAAAATAATTTATAAATCATAAGCTATAAGTCTTAAATCTAGTTTTCCCTCCAAAATGCGTTGGGATTTCAAATTTCTCACCAAAATTCACCTAGCCATATCGGATATCCGATTTCAAATTTGATATTCGATTAGGCTTGGTATTTACCAAGCCTACCCGGTCAACCTAAAAGACGTGTTTGAAGAGGGTTTTAGTGATACTCAGACTTTGGGTAGTCGTCTGACAATGTTATTTTGATTGAAATTGAATGAAATGAAAAGAGTTTTTTAATATCGCTCTCAAGATTCCATCAATATAATTTCTGTCAAATTCTGAGATCAGTAAGTATTTATTAGTTAATTATCAATGAAGATTATTGTAAAGTGTTGATTGCCATACTGATTGAAAAATAGCTATAATTTTCAAACAGTATAACATTTTTTAAATCTAAAAGTTGCGTCACATTCTATGCTTCACCTAGTATAAGAAAAAAAAATTAAAAATTAAATTTGGTAAAAATTTATATTAGTTAAGGTGGTCAGACACGAGACTTTTTTTTTTTTTTGAAAAAGTTTTGGTAGAAAATTCATATTCAATTATTTATTTGGAATAAAAATACCGAAAAATATGCGTCACATCCAGGCATGAGTCTACTTTTCATATCTATAATTATATTAAAAAAATATTATCATTTGATTTTGATTAAGGTGGTCAGACATACACCTGCTTTTTATTTTTGCCTTGAAATTTTTGTAGTACTACATTAAAATTCAAACTTTTGACCAATCAATTATTTTTTTCTCCTGATAAGGCCTAGTAGTTTAGAAACTACATTCAATTTTCTACCGATTATTTTCTTACAACTTTTTGATATAAAGTCCATAACCACTTTTAAATTATGTGTCAAGTTGACATAACCCTGATTTTTTGATTTTTCACTGCCACTTAAGGCCATAGTTTGGTACACCATGATCCTGCACATACCCTTAAGTCCAATATCTAAAAATATTCATACCATCTAGTTCTCTTTCTTACAAGAAGGGCTATTCCTTCTTCAATCTTCTTATCTTCATTAGATCTGGTTTTGCTACTGCTATAAAAATCTCCATGTGTGCTTGCACTTCTAGTCAGATGTCATGTCCCCTTTTCAAATAATTAAAAAATAATAATATTTGCTAAGGCAGGCAGGCCCAAGAAAGTGAAGTTTTGAAAAAAGGGGGTTAATCTTTGGAAACCATTGGACTAATAAATGAAAATTATTATTAAAATATGTTTCATTAACCTCTCTTGGACGTGAGTTACGGTTATGCCCTCTTTTAAGGGGTTTGGAGGCATTTTGGGTGGATTCCAGAACTTGATTTTGCTCATTTCTTTGTTATTCTTCAGAGGCTGCCAAACCTGTGAAGAAGGAGACCCAAGAACGGGAGTTTACAGGTTTTTAGGGAGACCCAAGAATGGGAGTTTGTAGGTTTCCAGGAAGGCTAAGGATGGGAGTTTGAAGCCATTCCATGTGCATGCTCATACAGAGTTTTCCTTTGTGCTGAACAGTGCAGATTGGTGGATTTTTGGGTGTGTTTTTTGTATGAGTTTGGTGTTTTCAGTTGAGTATTTCATATCAGTTTGGGTTGCTGCTGTATTTCAGACTTTAAGGTGTTAAAATAGAGCTGAATATATATATTGGGATGTGATTAAACTTCTAAGATAGATTATTAGTGTTTTTGTGGTATTTTCGGGCATTTTTGTGTTAATTTCAGGAGCCCGATGAGCATAGTTTTTGTCCTACATTTGAGAACTATTGTGTAAAGGCTATACAGATCTAGAAATGTCATTTTGTAGGCTGTTATGCTGCTGAAATTTCTGTACAAATTTCCACTTTCATATTTATTAATAATAGGTGAAGCTGTGAAGCTTTTGGCACAATTTCTGGCATACCCGATTTGGGGTTTCTTGAGAAATTTGGTGGATCTTTGGGATATTAGTTGTTTGATTTTAAAGATTTGATTTGAGGCTTGAAATATCATGCAAAATCAGAAAAGGGACATTTCAGTGGTATCAGAGCTATGATCTTGCCAGCCTGAGGGTTTGTAGAAACTTGCATGTCAGTTTTGACAACTACCCAGATTTTGCATGTCAATTTTGACAACTACCCAGATCTTGCATGTCATAATTTATGATTGCATGTTGCTTCTAATCAGATGCATGTCAAAATTTATGGTTGCATGCTACTTCTAATCATTTTCATGTTAGTTCTTAGTGAATTTTCTGGTTGTAGAAGTTTGCATGTTAGTTTTGACAACTACCCAGATCTTGCATGTCAGTTTTGACAACTACCCAGATCTTGCATGTCATTTTTGACAACTACCCAGATCTTGCATGTCATTTTTGACAACTACCCAGATCTTCCATGTCATAATTTGGTGGTTGCATGTTGCTGCTAATCAGTTTCATGTCAAAATCTATGGTTGCATACTACTTCTAATGATTTGCATGTTAGTTCTTGGTATTTGAAAAAGTTATATCCTATTGGGGTTACGCTCTACTTTATCCAGAATGGACAGGTATAGTACAGAGTCTCAGAGGACACAATCTTGGACAATTGATATCCAGAGTCAAAATAGTAGAAAGGATGGTTATTTAGACATTTGAGATAAACTTATGAAAATAAGCCATGACATGTCTGAACAGTTGGTTGAGCACCATTGTATAATGAATGACATGTTGTCTGACCCAGCTAAGGTGGATAAGTTGACTGGATTTCTATTTGGCAGATTTTCTCACAAGACAGATGACACAATTCCCAAGAACTTGCATGAGGAGTTTGAGAAACTAGCTGATAGCCAAGTAGAGGTCTCAGATTCTACTTTGCCACATGAGGTGGTGGGAAAGGATATTACACAAATTGATAATAACGGTCAACTTGATACTCAAATTGAGATAATTGTTTACAGGTTGTCAAAGGGTGATGCCACAGGTATTCAGGATGGTATAGTTACAATAGGCAGTGACTATAGTGTAGTGGGTTCAGATGATGATTATGAGGATGTTGTTGTGTAGGATGGTGAGATACCTGGTAGAGATGAGCAGACATTGAGCATTCATGACTTTGCTGAGAAAGAGTACCAGGCACAGTTAGATGCTTCATCACATGAGGTTGAGGCAGGTAGTACTTCACATGATTTATCCCACCAGCTGAAGGTGAGTGAAGATAGTATTTTGACTTCATTATCTCATCATGATAGGTATGTGGAGTTAGTTGGTATTGGTCATATTACTCAAGTGAGGATTTTGCTTGAGTTACCAGCTGATTCTAGTTTACAGATATGGACTCAAGATTGTTATATTGGCATTTGGGATTCAATTGACAAGAGATCTTTAACACTTTTTGGTAGCAGTGTTTGTTTGGGTGCTATTATGGATTTGATTAGCAGATTGCACGGTGTTGTCTTTTCTTGTGCTAGCAGCTTGTCCGATGTTGGTATTAGTTTTTATACACTGCTGTTGGGCTTTGTTCATATATCTAGTTGACCATACTTGCTGGAATGTGTTGATGATCTTTCATATTTGGAAGTGTGTACAGATGAGTCCTAGGATCATATTGGCATTGATGACATCCAGGAGGATGCAATGGGCAATTTTGAAGACTTAGTTTCTTTGGGTACAGAGGAGTTGGACAGCAGTGCTACAATTTTTGATACTTCGTATGTTGATATGAGCTTTAGAGTTGATTCACAGGACATGGATGGTAATACTATAGAGACTAGTAACTTTGAGGATACTCCTTTAGACAGTGCATCAGAGGAGGTTTGTAGGAGACAGTCAAACCAGTGCCATCATGTGTCTAATCAGTTGAGAGTTAGTGACCGAGACATTGCTATCACTTGCCAGCATTTCAATGATGCTTGTTGGTTGTTAGTAGTTTATGGACGGGGTTCTCCTACTAGTGATGAGCAGGAAGGCAATTATCTTTCCTTGACAGAGATCCACTCTTTATGGGAGGCTATTCGAATTTTGAGACAAAATTATATGCAGTTGGTAGCTGACAGAGATTATCTTATGGAGTGGGGCAGTATAGCATATGATGCATTGTTGGCCAAGGAAGATGAGGTGAGTGAGCTTACTGAGCAGCTTGAGGTGATTTCTGAGATTCTTGAGAGTACACAGTTGGCTTTCAAGGAGTCACAGTTTCATTTGGCTAAGGTGACCATGGAGTTAGAGCGACTACAGTCTTTACCTGATTCTATACAGTCACAAGCTGTGGTGTTTGGTGATCCAAGGATGTCCATGGCCGAGATTGTCAGAGACAATGGAGATGGAGATGCATCCATCCTTGATACTAACATTGGCATATCAGGTTCATTCCCACTAGAGTCAGGTTCAATTAAGTTGGGTGTTGTAGAAGATTGTTGTATGTCTGACATGGTGGTGGCCTCTAGTACTGATGGCACGAAGACTAGAGATGTATCAAAGATCATGTGTGATGTTGGTGAGTCGGCAGTTGGCATGGTTCCTACTAGTAATACTACTCCCTTGTTGATATCTTTGGAGGTAGTAGTCAGTTCCAACATGGTTAATGATCAATTGCAGTTAGTTTCATCTAGATTACAGTCTGAGCCATTGATTGAGATTGGCGAATTCTATCGACATTTCACTGTGAGGTACGCTTATCAATTTACCTTTGATGACCATGTTGATGAGATGATGATACAGAGATGTACTTTGGTTCCTAGTGCTTATCATCAATTATGGGACAGTTTGATGCCTCAAGATGAGAGTTGTGATGGGCATGACATGGTGATAGGTTCTGTAGTTGACAGCTTGATAATATGTGACGTAGAGCAGGAGTTTGGGAGTGATGCTTCAGTGGGTGTTGTTATTGATTCTACTCCTTTGGCTATGACATCTCTTAACTTAGCTAGTGATCAGTCACAGTGGGTTGTATCAGTTGTTCATGGTGAGCTGTTGACTGAGGTTGGTTTTTTTAATCAACATTATATTGCAGGGTATGTACATCAGTTAGCATTTGCTCCTTATTTTGAGGAGTTGATGGCAGGCAAATTTGTTTTGGATTCCATTTCTTACTCTTTATCTTGTAATGTCTTTTCACCATCAGCAGTACATGGGAGTTATGGTTATGAGATAGTGGCTGGTGATTTGCAGAGTTGTGTTGACTGCAGGAGTTGTACAGTGTGTGGATTCTCCATACTTGGTACAGTTTCATTCGAGAGCGTTCACCATTGTTGCAGAGTTGGATTGTAGATTTCGTATAGGCTAGTGGGATGCGTTGATGGTATTTACTGTGTTGGTAGTTTGATTTGTCCACTTTACTTGGGTTCTGATGTTCTAAGAGTTTGTGTCTCATGGGTTTTTGACTGTAGTAGTGGTGATTTTGGAGTTTGGTTGAGCTATAATTGTCAATTTGATTATGGATTCCTCTCGGTCATATTGTAGAGGATATTGTAGGAGCCTGTGTTAATTGGTAGTAGTATAGTTCATGACTACATTTGGGATCCAGGTGGATTGATTGGTTTATTGTTTAGCCATTTCTTGAGGACAAGCAATGTTTGGGAGGGGAGGATTTGTCATGTCCCCTTTTCAAATAATTAAAAAATAATAATCTTTGCTAAGGTAGGCAGGCCCAAGAAAGTGAAGTTTCGAAAAAAGGGGGTTAATCTTTGGAAACCGTTGGACTAATAAATGAAAATTATTATTAAAATATGTTTCATTAACCTCTCTTGGACGTGAGTTACGGTTATGCCCTCTTTTAAGGGGTTTGGAGGCATTTTGGGTGGATTCCAGAACTTGATTTTGCTCATTTCTTTGTTATTCTTCAGAGGCTGCCAAACCTGTGGAGAAGGAGACCCAAGAACGGGAGTTTGCAGGTTTCCAGGGAGACCCAAGAATGGAAGTTTTTAGGTCTCCAAGAAGGCTAAGGATGGGAGTTTGAAGCCATTCCATGTGCATGCTCATACAGAGTTTGCCTTTGTGCTGAACAGTGCAGATTTGTGGATTTTTGGGTGTGTTTTTTGTATGAGTTTGATGTTTTCAGTTGAGTATTTCATATCAGTTTGGGTTGCTACTGTATTTCAGACTTTAAGGTGTTAAAATAGAGCTGAATATATATATTGGTATGTGATTAAACTTCCGACATAGATTATTAGTGTTTTTGTGGTATTTTCGAGCATTTTTGTGTTAATTTCAGGAGCCCGATGAGCATAGTTTTTGTCCTACATTTGAGAAATGTTGTGTAAAGGCTACACGGATCTGGAAATTTCATTTTGTAGGCTGTTATGCTGCTGAAATTTCTGTACAAATTTCCACTTTCAGATTTATTAATAATAGGTGAAGCTGTGAAGCTTTTGGCACAATTTCTGGCATACCCGATTTGGGGTTTCTTGAGAAATTTGGTGGATCTTTGGGATATTAGTTGTTTGATTTTAAAGATCTGATTTGAGGCTTGAAATATCATGCAAAATTAGAAAAGGGACTTTTCATCAGATTAGGCCGAACACTTAAAGTAGTGAAAGTTGTTTCAACTCTTGTCAATTCTCCATACTGTAGTCAGACTTTCTTTTGTTGATTCCAATCTTCCAAGCAGGGTCTCTCTAGAAACCTTCTTAGTATAGGGTATTAGAAATTCAATCATCTATTTTGCTTGCTTGAATGGTGGTGTCTAGGTTTTCAAGATCTTCCATTCTATCTCATCTTCTTCTTTGGGTCCACCATATGATTTAATTCCTTAAAAAATCGCATATATTCTACCATCATAGCTTCTTACATATTCATCTTCTATCATTTTATCATCTTGAAATGCACAAATCTAATTTTGCAATATTATTCTCTTCATATATGTATGACCCTCAAAACTAGATTCTAATAATTTCCAAATCTCATAAGATGTTAATAGAGATTTTACTTGACTATATTCATTCTTTGGAAGGGCTATTAGTAAGGCTTCTCTTGCTCTCATATTCCACATTAACAGATCTCTTTCTTCTTCACTACATTCTTCAAGTTTTTCTTCTTTTACAATTTCATTGTTGCTTTTTGTCAAAAGCCAATAACCTAGACCCATACACAAAAAATGATTCTTCATCTTATTCTTCAAACTAGCATAGTTGACCCCATCAAATTTAGGATTATCCTATTGAAAAGAATCACCATTGATCTCCCAAATTTGTTAAGCTTAATATTTAAGGGTCCGATGCTCTGATACCAATTGTTAGAATATATAGTCCACCAATATAACTGCGAGGGGGGGGGTGTGTGGGGGCGGTGTGTGAATCAATTATCCAACTATTATTGCAATTATCAACCTTAATCAAAATTAACCATGTGGGTGGTTGGTGTACAAAAAAGTAGAACCAAGAAAAAAAAAGAACCAAAAATCTCAATAACCTGATTGGGTTATTTAAAAGTGAAATGTAGGCCAGGCTTGGATACCAAGCCTAGCTATTATAGTTTGAAAAACCAAATCGGGTTATTAAATTAGATAATTTGAAAAACCCAACCAAGTTATTAAATTTATCTTATTTAGTAACCCAATTAGGTTTTTCAAATTATGCTTCTTAAAACTTGATTATGGGTTTCTTAAAACCCTATTAGGTTTTAAGAAGTATTTATTTTTTCCTGCTGCCTGTATTTGAGGGCATTTTTATACCTTCAAATGACAACAAAAGCATGGAGTGTGAAGGAGAAGGTCAAAACCAAATCAGGTTTGGAAAAAAAATAGGATTTTTATTACATTTTCATCCATGGTGCCCCACAAATGAGGCAAGTCTTCATTCTATTCATTGTTTATGTATTTTCCATCATATTTTGTAATGTGGTTTTCTAATTTATAAGTTTTTAATTTTTTTTAATATAGATGCATCAAGGAATCAAAGAAAACGAGGGAGAGGCAAAAGACTACCTCTTAAACAATCAAACCCTCCACCTGTCGTGACATAACCACAAAATACTCCACCCATTCTGACACAAGCACAAAACCCTCCACCCATAGTGAGACAACCAAAAAACCCTCCACTCAATGTTCCCATTCAACAACCATTGCCTCCTATAAACCCTCCACATATAAAATTACATCATTTAGCTATTACATAAGACAACCTCATAAATTGCCCTTCACAAAATAGTGCTGACATTACCCAAATAGTCAATAGGTTGTAGTCATCTACACTTTCTCACTACTCAACCCTAGTGAATACACTTGAACAAATGACCCTAAATGTGAATGAGGTGTTTAGGGAGGTTACGAAATGGGGTAAATGGAGGGATAAGTATTTTGCATTTTATGTAGATGGGTTATCATATGAGCAAGTGAAAGATAAAGACATAACGAAAGGTACTATATGTTCTCTTTTCACCAATCCTATATCTAGAAACTCCCTATTACCCACAACCAAAATGTTTCCTATTCATTGGTGCACTCATACTAGGATGAGATCATGTTTTTGAGATAGGTGATATATGCTATTTGAACTAACACCATGTAATAATTATGTGGTGCCTCTATATATTTTGAGAAAGTTATATTGTGAGTTCATCCTTGGCTAGAAGCCAAATTACTTTGACATTTGTGAGTTCCAAGGTAGAGGGAGAGGCTCTGTGTAGGATAGACCTATGGCTTGTAGGGTCGTACCAATAAATGATAGGAGATGCACAACATGAAAAGCCATGTCTCATTTTGCACTCCCATAAATTGTAAAGGAGTTTATTGATTTACAAACTCTTCATGCAGCTGCATGATTCATAGATGTTATCATTGAGCATGGCTCATAGTTAGGTGGTTTTCCTTCACCTATGGCACCTTGATCATCATCAGATGCACCTTTAGGATCATCAAAAGATGAGAAAAATATTACATCATCACCTATGGATCCTTGGTCATTGATGGGACCCAAAATTGCATTCTCATTTTGAGTACCATTCCAAGGTTTTGAGTCATTTTGAGCCCTATAAACACATTTTTTTTGCTCGTGTACCTACTTTTTATTATAAGGCCTAAGAGGTGTTTAATGTTTATAAAACCTTTAATTGAGCATGTCAATGCATCCTATGATGATAAATTATCATTCTGAGTCATTCTGTGAAGTTCCATATTGAGCGATGTTTAGTTCTGCATTTTTGCTAAGTGTTAAACAATGAAATAAGGCCTAGTTTGCATTTGAATATCTTATACCAAGTTATGTTTCATGACTCGCCACTTTGTGAGTATTTATAATCCATATCATAGAACCTATGTTTCAATCTTCATGTCATTTTCATATGTTTTGACTAGGTTTTGAATCCCTCAAAGTTGGTTACTTATCTTTGTCAAGTTGATGCATATTTCTTAGAAATCTACGAAGCCTTGTTTGATCAATTATAACTTTGACCCAATTGAACCTACTAATAAAATTACTTTTATAGTGCATTCTATTGGTCAAACACTTTCTATGTTCCAAATTTGAGCCTATGATGAATCAATATGATCAATTTGCAAATGTGATTCCAAATGTCATTTATAAGTTTTTACTAGTATCAAGAAATGAAGATTGATCAATTACCCTAGTCAGGATGCCATAACTCAAAATCCATGATTGATGAAATAAAATGGTTTGTACCACTATGTTCTACTCCAAAAATACTTTAACTGTACCAGTTTGTAAGTCTTGACAAATCCGTCTGCACACTTTCCCAAGTCCATTCCATTTGTGAAAACCACAGCTTTGTTGGTGTTTCTAATTCTAGAATTTTGAGTACCTAAATTTGACCACTTGCCAAATGCACTATATATTCTCCTCATGGAAATGAACTAATTCCTAAACCAAATCATGATACCAAATCATAGAGTTATATTCTCCTCATGGAAATGAACTAATTCCCCATTTTTCAAGTTCCCAAGTATCCATTTGCCTTATTTTTGAAGCCAAAATCAAATACACTTTCTTGGTTTTTGACATGTTTTCTTGCATGTAGTTCTAAGAAGGAAAATTTGACAGTCAATATTTTTTGCTCAGGCATCAACACAAGATGAGATTTGACAAGATAAGAGAATGTGGAACAAAGAATCAACATGTCAATTTTTAGGGCTCAGTGAGATGTTTTGGTCAGTTTTTAAGGCTAGCTAGAAGACCCCTTGGCATGAAATTGGTAGTTTGAAAAAATGGTTTAAAAAGGAGTTTTAATGGATGGCTCAATGGTCAAATTATTTTCAATCAGTGTTAGATGTTCATCGAATCAATTTGAGATTTCAGGTATTATAGTTTGAAATTTTCTTTATCCGGACCCACTTTGGGGCCTTATTGATTCCCTTAAATTTGATGAGGTGTCATGATGTCATATCAAGAAGTGCAAAATGATGGTGATCCAATTAAATAAAAGAGGGACTTGGCATAAGAATATAATCAAAGAAGAAAAATGAAACATTCATGTTCTGAATGTCATGAGATTTAAAAAGGTCTAGACTCGGCGATAAATATGGACATGTCTTACAAATTAGTTCGACATCTTTTACCTATGTGAAGATTGGAGGATTAGGTTCAAGAAATGTACCATTTGGCTTTAGTCATGGGCTTTGAGCATGAGGGATTTTCATTATTATTATTTTTCTAGACTTGCGCATTAGAGCATAGTGATATTGTGGAATTCAGCAATTATAGGTTTCCATGATTGCACTCAAAAGATCTTTCTCAAAGTAATTGAATGGTCATTTGAAATGTTATTTGATATTGATATCAAATTGCTTACAATACTCTTGAAGTGTATTGCAAAGTTGGATCATAGGCTTACATCAACAAGATTTCTCCCCAATGTGCATAGAAATATGATTTCCATATGGATGTGAATCAATTCATACCTAAAGATTCATGTGATTGTGATGGTTATAAGTGCTGCCAAGAAGAAGGTTTGGAGCAACATTAGTTAAAAATAAGGGTTTTCGAGCTAGTAGATGGATGTAAATAAGAGTAGTAAGAGCAAGTGAAAGCTAAGGAGGATGTTGAATGGATCTGTAGGAGGACTGAGAAGTGTGCATTTGCATCTTTTAAGAGAGTTGCTAGCTTTGCAAAATCTTCACCATCAATCCAACTATTCCTTGTTGAACCAAAGCCCAAGAGTGGGATTAGATAAGAGATGGGGAAAAGGTAAAGATAAAGTTAATAAGGAAGATGTTTCTTTTGTGATGATGTTCAAATTTGTAGAATAGGGCACATTATAGAGAGTAAGGAAGAACACATGGTGGGAAAGAAGAACCCTGACCAAGTTGGGTGTCTCTTGTTGCAAAGATTGGAGATCCCACATCTGTAGAGCATTGTTTTTAGGGATAGTAAAGGGGAGAGTGTTGTGGCTTGATATAGGATGTTGGCTGGAAAAAGAAGGCAAGCCACTGTGAATAAACCAAAGGTCACGGAGGAATGAGATGACAACATTAGAGGAGGAGTGATTGAAGACCTTCACTATGTGCTGAGAATGCAGACAAGAGAATGTGGTCTTTGTAACTAGCACGATACGTGAGTCTTGTTTATGGATAGTAAAGGGAACAAATGGATGAGGCTCGTAGTCCTTCCATATTTACCGTTCACATGGAAAGAGGAGTGGAATCTTATTTCCATCTTAATGGGGAGCTAATAGCAGCTTGCTTTTTCCCTTTTTACAGAGTGTCCATGATAAAGAGAAGTTCGCTTCCCACTCTAGCCCCATCCATTTGTAGTGAAGGAACAATGCAAAGAGGAGAATAAATGTTTTTAGTTTTAATCCCACATGCATTGCATTTGGGGTCTTTTATTTGTTTATAAGCCCAAATGCACAACTAGTAAGATGTCTTAAAGACACTCCTCTTTTGAGGCAAGGCTCCTATGCAAGGGGCCCCACATGTGGATGGCTAGCTGAAGGTGCAAAGACGAAAGTTTTGACTAGAATCATGTAGCTGAGAGAAAAGGTGATGACTTCATCCAAGGATATGTGACAGTTAGGTGCACTATCATAATGGTAACTATGTATTTTGTAGGAATGGTTTCGAGGGCACGAAACTATCAAGATAACCATTAATCACCACTTTGCCAGTAAGAAATGCTAAGTCCAAAAGGATGTAACAATAATTTGAAAGGCTCCATTTTATGGTTTGGCACAACTTAATCATGGTTAAGGCTTGAAATTGTCAAAGGTTTAACAAACCTAAGTGTAACCTAGGATTAAGCCTACGACAGAGCGAGAAGGTAACACATGGCAAGATGCTCAAGTAAGATAGTGAGGTGGTAGGGGCCGACTAATAGGAGGTTTCCATGTGACACCTAGGTGGTCAACATCAGGTTGACCTAGATGGAAAAGAAGGAAGAAAAATATGAAATTGAAAAATTATTAGTTTTTAAATTTTTATGTCAAAAATTTCAATGTAAAGGATTTTGATGAAAAATTTAAATGTTTTAAGCATTTTACTATAGTTTCGACTATAGTTAATTAAATTTTTGATTTTTATGCTCTGCTTATGAACTGAGAACCTAATTTTAAAATACAGGATGGAGGGGGTACTTTTATCAAAAATATGCAGTGCAATATACCATTGGAATTGGAAAAAGATGAATTTTATGAATATAGAATCATAATTTATACATGTAATTAGTAGTATAGGCTACAGGCATTTTTGTGATTTTGAGGCATTCTTAGCATAAGTTTAGATTTGATATTTTTCAGGAGATAAGATTAGATTATGATCAATTTTTGATAAGATTTGATCCATTGAAATGACTACCAAGAAGAATTGAATATTTTAATGGACAATTTCAAGTAATAAGTTTTCTATCGGTAGAAGTAGTTGGAGATTTATGACAAGGGAAAATGAAGACAAGTGAAATTAGATTTGAAGCTTCTATACCTTTGATGCATATCATATTTTCCTTCAGGGGAGAGTTTCTGTTAAAGAAGATATTTCAATAACAATTGAAGATATTTGATTGTTGGTGTTAGGATTAAACCTCAGACAGAAATAATAATTACATGCAAATATAAACCATATCATAAAATAATAGATCACACAAAAAAGAACACAAAACACCAAGATTTAACATGGTTCACCTAAACCTTGGGCTATGTCAACCAAACAGATAGTCTAATATTATTACAATCCAATGATTACAACCTGATTACAATCGTAATCCTTTACAACTCAATACTACCACAAGAACCAATATTCATATCACCTTATGAAACAATCCCTAACCCTAAGCCATTTTATACAAGTATTAAGCCACTTTAGGGTTATAATTAATAATTACATGTCAGCCCAAAATCCTGATAAAATAGGGTAATAATTAATCATTAATAATTTATGAAGTATGTATAGTACTTCCCTCATCAGTCACCACAATCTAACAATCTCCCACGTAGGGACTGATTAGACTCCACACTAGAAAAAAATATCCCACTTGGAAACTGATCCTATAGCAATACTACTACCATGTGGGGTTCCCACTAGATCATAATAGTTTAGAAAGTTGTAACTATCCATGGTTGGGTATTTGAGCACATGAAAACATATTTTTGAGGGTTATAAGGCTTTCAGCATGGGGAAGCACTTAAATTCCTAGGTTGCTGAAAAGTTGCTTAATGAGCCAAAAGTTGTTCAATAGGTTAAATGGTTTAGGGATGGGAAACTAAGGTATTTGGTTAGCTTATAGGTCCTAGGAATCTTAAATAGTGTCCTAGAATAGTCCTAGATTGACTCATTTGACCAAAAGATGTAAAGAAAAAAATTTTCTCAAAAGTTGCAAAGTTGCTCAAAATGTTGCTTGAGCAACTTTTGCAATTTTTGCAAAAAGTTGCAAATAGAGGTTTGGAAATTTGTAACTAGCCATGCTCAAGTATATGAGCATGGGAAAAATATTTTATAATGTTAGAAGGTTTCCATTCAAATTTCACACTCCTTTCCAACCAAGTTGCATTTTTGAGCAACTTTTACAATTTTGTACAAAAAGTGCAACTTTTGCAAAGTTCACTAGATCTCACTTCTAGGGCTTGGAAAAGGTTCCAAATTATTAAAAAATAAATAAAAACATCTAATCCTAGGCTATCTTGACCAAAAAATCTAAAAGACTCAATTTTGCCTAATTAGCAACTTTTGCTCATTATCTTGCACAAAGTGGCCTAGACATACATATATTCCTCATAGTTCTCTCACCGTTTGTTGTGGGATTAAATTGTCTACTCCATTAGCTCTGGGTAGTTAGGTAAACCCCATTCCCAAGCTCATTCCATCTTATTGACTTCTCTAGCATTCTCGAGCATGCCGAACCAAATTGACCCTAAGAGTTATTAAATTTCATAGGGAAACAATCTTTGATGGGGCATATCTCAGAGCTCGTGCAAGGTATGGATGTAATTCTAGGTGCTATAGGATTATTTCACTGAAACCTACACTAACCTCTCTCTCTTTTTGGAGATTTCATTTCATTTTGATTTTGTGGCCCCAACTTGGGTGATGTTGAAACTTGTAGTGTTGGCCAGTACAAAGTCACCAATTGCCGAATCTCTCTAACCATTCATTGTGAGATCAAACTGTATGATCTATTAGCTCCATTTTGTGAGGTAAACCCTAGTTCCAATCTTGTCCCATCTCATTGACCACTCAAATATTCTTAGACATGCCAAACTATGTTGAGCCTAAGAGTCATTAAATGCCATAGTGCAATGATCTTTGATGGGGAATATCTTGGAGCTCGTGCAAGGTATGGATGCAATTCTAGGTGCTAAAGGATTGTGTTTCCTAAACCTACAATAAATTCTCTCTTTTTGGAGATTATGTTTCATTTTAATTTTGTGTCCCCATCTTAGTGACGTTGAAATTTGTAGTGTTGGCTAGTACAAAGACACCAACTACTAAATTTGTCTAACCGTTCGTCATGGGATCAAACTATCTATTCTGTTAGCTTTGGGTGGCTAGGTAAACTTTAGTTCTATTATCTTTCATCCCATTGACCACTCAAACATTTTCAAGCATGCCAAACCAAATTGACCCTAAGAGTCATTAAATGTCAGAGGGCAATAATCTTTGACGAGGAATATCTTGGAGGTTGTGTGAGATATGGATGCAACTCTAGGTGCTACAAGATTGTGTTGCCAACACCTACAATAATCTCTCTCTATTTTCAAAGATTGGATTTCATTTTGATTTCACGACCCCATCTTAGGTGATGCTGAAACTAATAGTGTTGGTCAGTACAAAGTCATTAACTGGTGAATCTCCATAACCATTCATCATGGGATCAAGTTATATATTCTGTTAGCTCTAGGTGGCTAGGAGAACCCTAGTTCCAATATTTTCCCATCCCATTGATCATTTAAACGTTCTTGGGCATGCCAAATCAAATTGAACCTAAGAGTCATTAAATGCCATTGGGCAACAATCTTTGATGGGGCATATCTCGAAGCTCATGCGAGGTATGGATGCAATTATAGTTGCTATAAGATCATATTTGTAATACCTATAATAGCCTCTCTCTCTCTCTTTTCGGAGATTGGATTCCATTTTTATTTTGTGGCCCCATCTTAGGTGATGTTAAAACTTGTAGTGTTGGCCAGTACAAAGTTGCCAACTGTTGAATCTCTCTAATCATTTGCCATGGGATCAAACTATTTATTCTGTTAGCTTTAGGTGGCTAGGTAAACCCTAGTTCTAATCTCATCCCATCTTATTGGCCGCTCAAACATTTTTAGGCACGCCAAACCAAATTGACCCTAAGAGTCACTAAATACCATAGGGTAATGATCTTTGACAGGGCATACCTTGAAGCTCATGTAAGGTATGAATGCAATTATGGGTGCTAAAAGATCATGTTTTTGACACCTACAATAAAATCTCTCTCTTTTTGGAGATCAAATTCCATTTTGATCTTTCAGCCCCATCTTAGGTGTTGTTGAAACTTGTGGTGCAAGGCACCTAGGTGGCAACTAGATATGTCATCTCATCCAATGATGGAGACTCATAATAGAAGGTAAAGAGGTGATCATACACATAATTTTTAATATATTAATTTTTTATGGTAATAAGGAAATCCTTGTTTGTATGGTTAAGGAACTTGAGGTCACCTCTAAACCCAAGTTGCCTTAGTCCTCAGGATTTTTTCTTTTTTGTTGTTTTTGTTAATAAGTTGACTCAAGAAGTGTTTTGAGATTCATTGAAACTTAGATAGGTCCTATTTTTTATCAAAAGCCACTTGGTTAAGTTATAGGAAGAGTTATTGGAAAAACTGTATTTTGCAATAAAATTTGCTGACAACAATTTACCAATTTTAGCAATTTTTTGGAAAACTTTGAAATTAACCTTGTAACCAATCAAGCCAACTAGTAATTAGTTGGAATGAATGTAAAATGATGAAAATACCCTTTATAAAGTTAAAGAAGACATAAGGTATACACTCAACAAATTTTTAATACCAAATATACAAATTTTTTGAGAAATTCCTAAGGTTAGGGTTAGTAGATTAAGATTCCTAAGTTTAATAATTTTCTCAGATGATCTAAGGGGTTAATGAATGTTCTCTAGTGTGAAAATATGGTGTTTTTAGTCTTTAAAATGCTGATTTTGTGGACAAGGCTTGGAGTTGGTGATGCAAGTAGGAGGTGTTAATCTTGTTCTTCTTACCAAACTCTATAATTAGGCTTCTTCCAAGCCTTCCAAACCTATTGCTTTCAATCCCTCAAGAATCTTTCAAGGGTAGAGACTAGGTGATTTTCCTATTCTTCATGCCACACTCACATATGCCAAATATCTCTACCTAAACCTTCACAAACTCAACCAACTATCTCACACAACAAACAACACCTCCACTACCTTACACCCTCCAGGATCTTTCACAACACCATACTCCAAATTACTTCCAAAGGCTTAAGTCACTATTAATAAAGTGATTTTCAAAAATTCAAAAGGTTCCATACACCTTAGTAGGCTCCAAACACCATTACAAGTAAATTGACCTAATGAGGGCACTTCCTTGTAGCTTAGCTTGGAATTTAGGTAAGAAATAAAAATCTTCCAATCACCTATCTATACTAAACTATAAGCTATAAACTCTCAAAACTCTCAAATAACTCAAACCATGTGGTCCCTATCCTTGGAGAGTCCCAAGGGACTGAAGTAATATGTTTAGAAGGCTTGAAAGAAGCCTAGTTATTGTTATAAGAACTAGTATCACCACCTTCTTCTTGCATCATATTTGGTATCAAAGAAGGATTACACCATATTGGAGAGCATTGTTGTGATGGTTACATAAGTTGTTGTGGGCAAGATTTTGACTAGAGAAAGAGAAAATATAGTTAGTGCTTCTTTGATTGGGTTGATAATTTGTGACATCTTTAGAGAATTTTGTAACTACTTTTGATAAGGATGACACCACTAGAAGAAGTATGGAAGGTATGGGTATGTTAAAAGGAAGCCTTGAGAAGACAAAAGGAGAAAGAGAAAAAAAAGAGAAGAGGAGGAAAACATGTTAGAGGAAATTAGAAATTTGAAGGAGGCACTAGAAAAGAATGAATAAAGAGGAAGGAAATTAGAGATTTTGCTAAAATAGTAGGTAGAGGAAGAAGAGAAGCAAAAATTTGACAATGAAGAGGTTAAACATATTGTGGAGGAATCTATTAAAATAGAGGATCAAACATATGTAAATGAAATTGTCACTGGAGTAGACCAAATCACAAAGACAATGGGAGAACTAATGTCTAAAATAAATAACAACAAGACTAGAGAGGACATACAAGAAGAGAGGGAACATGATGAAGATATGAAGTCCCTATAGCATGAAGGAAAAATGGGGTAGACTGTCAGCACTATGACTAAAAATACTAATGACAATAGTAAAGAGGAAAACCATTGGAAGATGGGATCAATAAAAGAGGTAGAAAATATATCAATTTGTGAAGAAGATAGGGACATATCCCTTGGTGAGGCTAATTTTTTTGGTTATTAGAAAGAAAGTTTTGAATCGGACATGAAGTAATCAGAGGATTGAAATTGTCAAAATAGTAAGGATAAATTTGCTGATGAAGCCATCATTTTTGGAAAATAACATGATGATTAATCAATATATTATGTTTTTGTCACCAAGGAAAGGCAAACCTTGGGTGAATATGAAATTGATTGGCTCATGTGGAGCCAAGGTACCTTAGATAAGAAAGTCACTAGAGATTGGCACAATGTTGACCATTCTTATAATCCAAGACAGAGTTGAAGAATTGAAGATCACAATTAGGCCTCCAAGAAAGATAACAGAGATCATAATCATTTGGAACAAGATGAAGGAGATGAAGGAAAATGGTTGACAAGGTGGCAAGAAAGTGAACAAGGAGGCAACATTAACACCAGAAAAAGTCCCAGCAACAAACTCAAGCGACTTGAGTTATTTTCAACAAGGGGAGTATGGTGTAGGAGCACCTTGCCATCTCCTTGGATTTTGGAGTCATAATTAGTAGGGTTTTTTTTCATGATAGGTTAGTGAATTAGTTTTGCAATTCATCTATTTAGTGTTCAATTAAGGTCATGTTGACCAAGTTCATTTGTTAAGCAATGTGTGTCAAAGTAAGTCAAAAGTGGAAAAATGCCATACAAGACCATAGATGGAGTGTGAAAATGTCATGTTGAGATGTTGGACTTATTTAGGGTGTCTAGAAAGCATGAGAAATCATAAAATGCAAATATGTGCAAAAAAATGTAAAGTTGTCAAAAAATTGACAAGTTTTGGAAGGTGAACAATCATCTATCTTGGTCGATGTCTTAGAGGAGGTGAAAGGTCACATGTTTTTATAAGAATAATACATTTTCATGTAGAAGATAGAGAAGAGAGGTGCAATTGAAAAATGCAGATTATGATGTATAACTTTGTATAATACAAGTCTGTTTTGTTTTCATAAAAATCAGCATATACTAGTATTTGAGTTGCAGTCTTAGTATCTTCTCCTTTTTCTTGAGGTATTAGTGATTATTAAGTTCTTTTTATATGTCAAAGAATCACTACTGATGTTAAACTTGTATATAGGATCATTGAGTTATTGTGAAATGTCATTACTCCTTATTTTAGAACAGCAAACCCGTACTTTATCAAAATGAAACACCATTTTAGTTGCATGTTGTACCACTGGATAGAGTTAGTGGAATATGTTAAGGATCTTCTTGGTTATCTTAATATCCATCTCATGGGTTTGAAACATGATCACTTCCCTTTGTGAAGAGTTGGCTAATAATCAACAAATTACATGTTGCAAAGAAAATACAATGAATCAACAAATAAGAACATGACATAGGTTGTTGTATGATCTACATGCATGTTGGAAGATTGTTTTCACTCATAGGATGTTGAATAATCTCTTGGAATGATGGAATAGATGACAGAATCAAGTTTGTGAGATAGTTATCTTTTTTAGTAAGGAAACCCTCATTATAACAAGGGTTTGGAGGTTTGTGTATCTTCTCAACAATTAGAAATTTGAAAGTCAAAAATTTGTAAGATCTTGGTAAAGTAAATCTATAAACAAGTTCATTTGTTACTGTTAATTGAAATTTTAATGAGTTGGGAGTTAGAAGGTATGTTTTAGGCCTATTTGTCTAGGCTTGAGCCTACAAGTTATATGCTTTATTGTATAATTGGGAGTCTATGTTTTTGGAATTTAGTCGAGCTTAGTATTGGGTATCTTAATCCCTAATTGGTTTTGGTGGTTTTTTTGAGAGATTTTGATTTCCTACCTTGAAACCCCAAAGGTAGGGCTATAAGAAAGAGCCTCTTTAGGTTTGTTTGTGAGAATTTTTGTTTAACTGAAGCTCACTAAGGTGTATAGCACCTTATGAATGTTGAAGCCACTTGAATGAAAATGAGTTAAGCCTTTTGAAATCTTATTGGGGTATGGTTTTTTCAAAGATCTTGGAGTGTGTAAGGTAGTGGAGGTGTTGGTTATTGTGAGAGGTAGTTGGTTGAGTTTGTGAAGGGTTAGGTAGAGACATTTGGAATAGGTGAGGCTAGCATAAGGAATAGGAAAAACACTTGGTCTCTAGCCTTAGAAGAGTCTTGAGAAACTTATGGTAATATGTTTGGTAGGCTTGTTAGAAGCATAGTGATGAGAGTTTGGTAATAAGAATCTAGAATCACCACCTCCTTCTTGCATCAGGATCCAAACACCCTTTTTTTTTTTGCTAGGTCCAGTGGAGAAAAAAAATTTTGTACAAAAACCACAAAAAAAGCTACAAGGGAAATTAGGCCTAATGAGAGTTATTTTGCAAAATACATGTTAGGAGAGTAAACTAGTCATGGAGACCTCATCATTAGGTGCTCCTTGAAGTGTCTAAGGTGTTACTTTGAAGAAAGAAGTTGATTAGGATCCATTTCTCAAATTTTCTCATTTTTCCCTTATTGCTTCCCAAGTCTTGAAAAGGGAAAGTGATCAAGTAGTTTTGTGAAGTTGGGAGAAGTTTGTTCAGTACTATAACTAAGTTGGATAGAGTCTTTGAAGACACTTAGGAAGGTGGGAAAGGTAGTTCTCTTTAAAAGTATTCTTATTGAGAATCCAGTAGCTTTTGGTGTAAGCACTCTGCATCATTTTGGATGCAAATTACATCAAAATGAAAATACTTAAAATGAACTTAAAATGTAAACAAGAAAAATAAGATATATATTATGACAACTAATAATTTCATACATGAACAAACATATAATATATTATGATAACCAATAATATCATACATGAACAAACATATAATATATTATGATAACCAATAATGTCATACATGAACAAACATATCATATATAATGATAACCAATAATTTCATAAGTCTAATAATGTCATGCATCAAATATATGTCACACATCAAATATAAAATGTCATGTATACATCAAATGTATGTCAAATATGTCCACTAATATAGAATCCAATAAATATGTCCATTAATGCATATACGTGTGTATCTATCCCTATATCTTCTCCTTCCCATGAGGGGAAGACAAAAAATCCCTAGAGGTCTTCATTCATTGCATGGAGGAAGATGATGGGGATGATGGGGTCTTCCTCACATGCTTGCCCGTCCTTTTGTTTAGGCTCCTATCTAAATGGAGATGATAAAAACAAAGTAGATATGAATCAATAATTATTATACATTGAAATCAAATATATGTACACACAAAATTAATTATTTTCTTACCACCATCAAATATAACTACTCTACAGTGGGTGATCCCACAATAATGGGTTCCACTTTTTGACCAATTTTGACTTTGAAATCAATATCTTTGCAACAAATGTCACGTTCAAGTGACTATATCTCCAAAACTATAAATAATTTCAAGATGACATAAACTAGTGATTTTGAGTACTTTGTTCCTACTTTGTAACCATTTTTTTAATCTAAAAAAAAAAACTATTTATGTCAATTTTTTTTATCTCCTCCAAAAAGTGGTACATAATAAAATTCAATATTTTAAAAAGTGACAGTCCGTTTGACACACATAACTTTTTTTCTAGAAATGATAATGAAGTAATTCTTTCTGCGTTGGATTTGTAGCATCAATATCTAGTGTCTGCATTTGGTTTGATTTATTTTGGTTGAATATTGTATAGTTTATGAAGTTTTGAAGTGACATGAACCGTAATTCAGACATACGTTCCGTTTGACACAGATAATTTGAAGTCAATTTATCATAAACCATTTTTTTTTTTTTTTAATAGAAAGGTATCTCAATAAGCCAGTGCCTCCATATTTTTCAAAATTTTTTTGACCTAATTTACTAATTTTCTCGAGGTGTCAAAGTCGGTTGATGTTCAATCGATAATGAACCTATAATGAGTTAAACTCATATTTGAAAGTCTTAATGATTAAATTATGTAATAAAATTATAGTCATTGGAAAGCTTGCTCCGAGAAGCACATTTTGACATTTTTTATTTTACAGTAGGAGATCATTCTCCTACAATTATGGCAGTCAAAAGAGCAAAAAAAAGAAAAAAAGGAAAAAAGGTTAAAATTTTTGTGATTTTGCATGTTCGTGCGAACATGGCGTTCGTGCGAACACGTTTACCATGTTCGCGTGAACCTATGTTCACGCGAATCATGTTCGTCCCACTAAAGTGGAACCCATTATTGTGGGTTCACCCCTGTATATCCACCTCAAAGGCTTACGTATGATCAGGAGTAACAAGGCCCTACAAAAATTAAATCAATATAATCACTTGATCATAAGTTTATAAATACCATTTGAAATTTCAATACTAACTATTATAAATAACAACTAAAACTATGAAAATTATTTCATACCTCAGTCAATGGCTCTGAACTAGCCATCGTAGCAACAACTCACGATCGATGGACTAGTGAAGATGAGGAGTCTCAGAAATCGACAACTATAAATCATATAATATACAATTTACATATATGAAACATGAAACAAATATAATCAAATGAATTAAATTAACATGAAACAAATGTACCTCTATGAAGATCGTATCATGATTAGGCTCAGAGTCCCTTCTGAATGTTGATGGTCCAATAGAGAACTAATGCACATGGATTAAAAAAATTTTGTCAATCCTTCATATGATTACTTAATAAATATACATATTAATTTAAATGATTAAATTGATACATACCTCTTGACTCATTGTTAGGACATAAAATGGGGCCGAGGAATCTATACTACAACCATTAACACTCTTACCCTAAATTTTGAACAATGTCAAGACATGCTAATTAATTAGTCATTCACTGTACATATGAAATGTGATCAAATTAGTTTAATATAATTGTAACTTACTTATGTGTCAATGACAAATTTATCACTCAAGAACTCATCAATAACTAGCCCATCATCCATAGTGTCTCCAACATGACTTCCAAATGTGCATAAGGATCTACATGTTGTGCACATGTGACTGTGACGCAAAGAAGGATCCTCAACTAATGGACTAGTGCAATGAATGAAGGTCTATGTCAAAGAATTAATAGTCCCTAGAGTACTAGTCTCTACATGTTCCTTCATAACTGAAGTAATAATCACATGCTCACCCTGTGGCTTGACTATAGGAACCCTAACTACATTAGGGTCATGACATGCCCCAACCTCTCAAATGACAAACCCCACCTCTACCCTGAGAATCTAACATATTGAAATAATTGGAGATCTCCCCAAGGGAAAATTCACAATACAATTTCCTTAAGAAATACATTGGAACCTCATGATTATTGCAGGGAGGGGCATCAAAGACCATCCACCATCTATTCCAAAAGTTATTTCTAATATCATCATGTATGCACCAATGGATGGGAATCCTTTTAGTTGTATGTTTAACAGTGTCATGTTCTCTAAGCTTTTTAAATAATGCACATATGCTCTTCTGCTATGTCCTTTTTTCTTACATCTTTATAGGATAATTTATTTGCATAATATCTTCTTTTTTCTTCTCTCTTAACACATGAAATATCCAACTGACCACTAACATAAGCTACATGGCTCATAATGAACTCAGGAGAGGATGCCAATTGTGCTCTTATAGGATTAGTCATAGGATGAGAGGAAGCATTTCTTATCATTTTTTATTATTTTTTGCACCTATTATCTACTACTTTCTCCTTTTCCTTTGCATTTTCAAGGCCTTGTAACTTTTCAATTGCCTTCTCCAATCTCTCTCTCTCTCTCTCTCTCTCTCTCTCTCTCTCTCTCTCTCTCTCTCTCTCTCTCTCTCTCTCTCTCTCTCTCTCTCTCTCTCTCTCTCTCTCTCTCATAGTGAGCTATAGACCATAGAGTTGGTCAATTTTTTCCATGCATACTTTCTCTACATTTTTTATTGTGGATAAATCCATTGATAGGGTGATAACATGAAAATATGGTGGATTATTTCCTATCTATGGGGGAAAAACAACCAAAAACTTCAATATTTATTTATTTGGGTTGTATGTTGGAAATACCTTGCTTGATCCCAGTTCTTGAAAATGAGCTATTTGAACTAAATACTTCTTCAATGCCTTATTTATTTTTTCTATTCATTTTTTTGGATTGTTCAAAATTTCTTACAAAATTATTGAATTCCAAATTTGGGTCTACTAACATAATACAATCATGGAAAAGAGAAAGAGGACTGTGAATAATGTACTTGTCTCCACCAATTCTCGAGGTTCTAATAGTTGCATTATGAGAATTAGCAATGATTTCTCACCTTTTGAGTCTTTGCCCAATGCCACTAGCAAGTTTAGTTTTTGGATTGTCCTAAGAGAATTGTGATTGGCACTATATGAGTATCCATAACCTTTTGTTTCTTTACACCACCATATTGGCTAAGGTTCCCTATATTCTTCATGTCATTGTGTAGTTTTAATGTCATTTTTAGACCACTAGAACTACCCAAGCCATCCCCACTAGTGGCAGTGGCTATAGCACTTGGTTCAAATTGAATATGCATATTTGGAAGGTGGAGTTGGAATGAAAGATAAGACAAATAATGTTGGAAGGGATTTACCCTTTTTTATGAAACTGATGGGTCATCTCCAATTATTGGTTAATGAACAAGTTTTGGTGGAACTAGTATGTAAGGTGGATACCAAGATCCTTGACTTGTTGGACCTCTCCCACTATCACATGAATAACCCAATTTTTCTTTTATTACTACCCCCTTACCATTATTTTCCCTTATCTTTTGATTGAGTACAATATATGGTGAAGGAAATGTACTTGTAGTAGTTTAGGGAGTGAAACCATTTCTAGTGGATGTAGGATTCGTAGAAATCTCATTCTAATTATCTTTGTCCTCAATATTGGCTTGCTACGTAGGTGCTTCATTTGGTTGCTTAATATCCCATAATTCTAAATGTTTCATCCACATCCAAGTCATCAAAATATATAGAGGTCTTGGGCTCATCAAGATTCTTCCTTATTTCCCCAAAAACAATAATTTTTCTTTGAGGCCAATGTGCAACTTCACAATCTTTATTTATGGCGTCAAGAATAGATTTTTAGTTGGATGATCCACTTTTTGGTAGAAATCGTAGGATTTTCTAGGTTGATCTCCCTTTCTATTTGTGCAATTATTTAAATTATGCTAAAAATCCCTCTATCAAAATATTGCTTTTACTAATGCATTTCTCTCTCTTTTTTGACCCCTTTCTAGGAGTGCATATTTTTGAAATTTTCAATTAATGGTTTACTCTCATATTGTTTTTTTCTTGTAGAGTTCCATACTATATAAGCTTTCTACCAATTATGTTTAGTGCATCATACTACCAGTACCTGGCAACATCAAATATTTTTTTTTAAAAAAAATCATGTGCCACTTTGAATGCTTTCTCTCAATGTGAACCCTCCACATGAGAAAGGAAAATAAGTAACATGGTTTTCTTTTGTTGAATGTGAAAGAGTATATCCATTCTCTCCATTAGTTGTATATATTCCAATGGAAAAACCCTCTTTTTCACATGTATTGTAGGTTTGCAGGGTTCTACCATTGAATTGAAAGACCTTAATACAATGCACTATTTCATGAAGTACCGATCAACCAACTGAGTTTAACTTTCTAGCGGAATGCAATGTTTACAAGGAACATGTAATCTTGGTATTGAAGTGCCTATATTCTATAATAGATGGGTGCCATAAAGAAGTCTACAAAATAGTTGTAGTCCCTTCCATTATAATTGATCCTTATTATAGGTGTCCATTTAGTTATTGGTTTTCAAACATTAACTTGAAGCTTTCTTATTTCAAATAATTGATGATACTTTGAGATAAAAATATAACACAAGTAGATTGTGAATCTAAATATCTTCTGCAAATATCTTTTTCTCATTAAAAATTGTTCTTGCATTTAATGAACAATATGTTTAATAAAATTATATCTTATTGGCTATTTTTAGAAATAAATATTAAAACTAATTTCTAGAATGTTGGCACCCACCTTTTTTTTAGTTTTCAATTCCAAACACATGGATACAAAGAATATACTATACTACAATGATTGCAAAAAAATATTAAAATCATAAGGAGGCTTATGATCATGAGCCAGATTACACTTGTCTACTGGTCCTCTCATATATGAATATTTTCTATCTACTTGTAAGTTCTTATATAAATTTTCAAGGTTTCCCACATCAATGTGCATTGAGTTTTGTGCTTCTTACCCTAGGTGCAATAAACTAGAAAATTCACTCTGTGTTATCAATAAAATTACCTCCTATGTACTTTTATTGACAATTGCCCTTCTATTTTCATCATAGTTTTTGGTATAGACCATGACAATTTTTAGACAAGGGAATGTTAGAATGATTTAGAATAACTATGGTGGGGGGGGGGGCGGTGGGGGGTGGCAGCGGGCATCACTTATCCTCAGGTCCAAATGTACCAATTAAACTTTAGACACTTCAACCAATTCGGACCTAAACATTAAGTAGCTCTGTCTCTATAGAAATATATCAATAACATAAAACTCATAGTCCACTGTCCCAATAATAACAAACTTGTAGTATAGAAAACATTAACAATAAAAAATCTCAAATAACATTCACACAAACTATAAAATGAGATAAGGAGTTGGAACATTGGAAAATCTTATGCTAGAATTTGGTTTGGAGGAGATTATTGAAGCTTTAGAGAAGCACAAGAACTGATTTGTACATAAACATTGAGCTATTTATTTTTTATCTACTAATTAAAAACTTGTTGACAAAGACTCGTAAATGATATGGAGACACATTTACAATATTAGGGACCCCAAAAAAATAATTGATGTGGATGACACACAAACTAAGTAAGATTTTGAACTTGAAAGTAAAGAGAATATGTTTGACACCATTACCCCACAAGATTTTTCTGATTCAGTACATCAAATGGTAGGAGAAATTATTGGAAAGAAAGACAATGTAACATTTAAATATCTAATAGGTATAGTATCAACTAAGCCACAAAATAAAGATGAAGATATACTTGTAATAATAACAATTAAGCATGTTCATGCACACATACTTGGATTTTAACTAGTCATTCAACAAATAAAATATATTCCCAAGACAAAGGAACAAGATGTTAATGATATACCAATTAAATCCTTACATATGCCAGCATACACCATAGTTCAAACCGAGGGACAAAAACTACATGACAATAACAAGCAATAGGCACAAGGAGGAAATATAGGTAATATAAAAAATGAGAACATTGGAGCTAAACATGCTCAAATTGGAGGAGATCTATGGATCACAACGTAGAGATTTATGCTACAGGTTATCTAGCACCAAAAATGGACTTCTGAGTGAGGGAATAATTGGGCATGACCAACTAATACTTGCAAATGAACCAAACACTGGAGGATTCACATTCGTAATTAATTTACCAAGTTTTTACATTGATCCTATATTCTTGTAGACACCAGCTTTGAAACTTACTAAAGTCAAACTAGAGGAGATACCGAGTGTCGAGGACAAGAAGAATGTAGAAGAAGACACCACACCAAGTATTGCACTTGTATCTTTTTTGCTATAGATCTACTGATGAAAAGGTCAAAGAAGAAGAAGTTTCGCAAACAAGAATCAAATTGCCAAATTTGAAAATCCAAATTCTATTGCCACAAATAGTTTCACCAAGTACTAGCAAAGGGAAAAAACTAAAGAGGAGGAAGAAGGTATCACAATCATTTCAGTTAAACTCAACAATGTTGGATGGAGAGATCTGTAATGCCCTGCTCGGAGATCCTTGGAACAAGGATTCAATTCAAGCCAAGATAAAAAAAAAATTACAAGTATGAATGCACATGTCAACATCATACAGGGATCACATAGATCACAATAGAAGGCTTCACCAACAATTTGAGCAACCAATGAATCTCCAAATGCCACTGCTGAACAAAATGACTAACAATGAGAGACACATAGCTAAATCCAAATTGGAACATTACGAATACAAAATGCGACTCCAAAGGATTGAAAAACACCTAAGAGGGTACCCAAAATGATTCCCAAAAAGTTCAGATCAAACCAAAATGTGCCCGATGCCTGCCCGCACAAGTCTTGCAAAAATCCAAGAGATACTTTAATACAGCACTGGAAAGTACCGCATGACATTCCTAAAGAAGGAGGGAAATAATTTGAAGGACTGAGTGATACTTCTCTCAAAGGTGTGCAATACTTTAAGGGTATCGTACGATAGTTCTAACAAGGAGGTGCGACATTAGAAAGTATCGCATGATATTTCTCCAAGAGGCATGCGATAGAATCAAGGGATGCACGATACAATTTCAATGAGTGTGCAATCCAATATTCTATTGCACCATGTTGATAAATGGTCACCCAAGAAATTCAAGAAACACTTAAAGATAAACAATAGACTAAAACTAAGTTTAGAACCTCCACATCAGGGAGTACCAGATCAACAAAGATCAAGGAGCAAACACTTGAGTGCATAAACAACAAGATGCCATGAAATAGGAAAGAGGAACATCTATCCATCTAAACCAAAGCAGTAAAGAACGTACTGAAAGCAACATCGCAATGAACATAAGCAACATCACAATGTATAGAAATAACATCACAGTAACTGAACAACCAAACTAAGTATGTGGTTCCTCCCAACCATCAATATCATCATAAGACCATCATGGATCCTAGCCATCCCTTGTGTGTAACATCCCAAGCCACCGATTGGATCATCGGTACTATTGTGATAGAGATGTCACTAATAAAACATGCTACAATATAAGCATAAGGAAATTTAACATGCTAGTAGAAAAGCATAAGATAATCCTACAAGTAGATAATATCTCCTATCACATGTTAATCATCAATAAGCAATAGATGCACCAACAAAGAAAATCACATCATCTAATCATATGCTAAACATCATAATATAGGAATGCGTGAAATAAACTAGCATCATCTAAATATGATATCCAAGCATTCCAATGAAAGAATAAATCACAAGAAAGCATACTATGGAACCCAAAGCATCAAGTGAATACATCCAACAACGGTCGCACTAGGACAAAAGACTGTCTCTGTACACCGGTCCCTAGCAGTGATATGGGTAGCTATGCCTCCCAACCAAATGGCACCTGTAGCTCCACACCCACTGTGCTGATGGAGATAATGATCCAACCACAAAGACGAAAAACAACATCCATGGCTATCACTCATGCCAGACAGTATGATGGCTATAACCAAGAACCTAAGACAATGCAAGGAGTACAAGTCCTGGTCAGACACTCAATAGGCTACTAAGTAGGGGTTGACATCATGGAGAGTCACTTGGCATCAAAAAGCCCAAGCTTAGACTTGTGTAGATTCAACATCCCTCAACAGAAAGGCTCTAAAACCCCACATTTTTATTATCGTAAGATTTTATTACCAATCACACATTTCATTTAGTCATCACTTAATTAAAACTTCCTCTACCAACCCTCTAGGTACAATGATCACCAGGCTGCGGGATAGAAGCCCGCTCCATATGCTACCCTACCGTACCCATGCTCATCCTATGACAAGTGCCTGTGGGCATGCATACTCCTGTCCCAACCCTAATGATCATAAATTTTAGAAGTACCATAGAAGATTGGGCCTAGCAAGTCACCCAACAAATGTACGTGCATGTACTCATGTGTGGTGCACCACCATCACAAAGATCAAAGCACAAGGACTAGCTGAGAACATAATGCAAAATAAAACACCCAACCGAAAGCAACTCAGGAGGAAAAATTCTACACAAATCCCAAAGCCAATAAAACCATACATCATGAAATCACTCAATCGGCCTCAATTCGGGAGTATGGATTCTACACAAATCCCAATGATGCAACAAGACCAAACATCATGAACTCACTCAACCGGCCTCAATTCGGGAGCATAAATTCTACATGAATCCTAGTGTCCACGAACAATAACAAAGGTCCAAGAGAAACCATAACACCAAGTATAAAATTACTCAACCGAACATAAAGTCGAGAGTATGGGTGTGACATGCATCACAATGCAACATAAAAGTTCAAAAGTGCTCTGACTAATATCCAAATGGATCATCCAGGTCCACGAACCACATTGTGCCAAGAAAACCCAAGAAAATAGGGTGGCACACAAAATGAGGTAAAAACTCCAAATTTTGGAAAAATTTTGAAGCTAAAACCCATTTGGCCTTTGGGTACGAAAATCATAAAAATCCAAAAATAAACAAGTTTGGACATTGTATGCAAAAATGACCAACATAATGGTGCAAAATCCCAAACCCTCATCCCAAAAAATAGGGAAATGTTCATACCCGCTCAATTGGGTAGAACTAACATACAAAAATAGAGGGGAACACTAGTTCTCAGCCTCCAAACAAACAGCTACCAAAAACAAAAGAAGAAACAAAGGTGAAACCATAAAACAGGAAAGCCCTACCTCATAGCCAAAAGGGCAAAATGGGAATCTGAACCATAAAATAAATAGCTTGCAGAAGTAGCTAAAAATTGCAGCAATCCAAGGTTTCCTCGAGCTGGATCCAACAAGCTCAACCTCGCAATGATCACATGCCCATAGCTCCCACAACGAACAAAACAATAAATACTCATGAAGAGGATTTTGGGTTTTACTCTCAAACTTTCTAATTCAAAAGTGAGAAGTGAGGAATTAAATTCCTTTTTAGATATTTATTCACTTGTCAAGTGAATAATCAATTAGGGCAAATAACTAGCCAACCTAGTTAAACCCCGAATCAACCCAAACGAAATTAGGCTATTCCTAGAAATAGGAATTCATCTATGCCAAAGCTACGAGAAATTAAAATAAATCAATTAAAAGGCCCGAAAGCCCAAAAACACAAAAATTTTCTTAACAACTTTCGCGACAAAGCAAACCTCTAAATGCAAAGGCATGCTCACTGGTATAATCACATAATGCAAATGAGTTCAGATTTAATAATCATCCAAAAGGTTTAATTAAACAATTAAAATAAGGATATGTTGACCAAATAGGGATGACATTAGTAAAATACGAATAGCTAAATCACTAACACCATGTGCCACTACCGGGGATATAAATCCTGCACACTAAACAACACGATCAAGTGCAATTGCATATAATAACATAGCTAAAGCAATAAATGCATTAAATCACCTAATTTAACCATTTATTTAATTATATTAAAATAATCTATTTACATCACTTACATTCACATAAAGCATAACAACGTAGGAATGAATTAAATAGCCATAGCATTAAATCCATCACATAACATAATTAGTGATATGTTCAAATATCGGATAACTAGATATTATCATAAAACACACTGTCATCTCAAAATGGCATCGCCATGCCAACATGATCAAATGAACAACATAGTAGTCTAAAATATATTATACTGAAATCAATGTATAACATCTGACCCTTAGGTCCTCTCAAATGTAAAACATAAGTAACAAATATCTCTCAGATCAAAATATAACAAGGTAAATGTTTGTGGCACACAACCAAATAATCCAACATGGATAACCCATTTCTAATTATTTAAGCATTTAATAATGACAGTTTACACAACATAAAAAGGCATTTAAAAAACTTAAATAAACACAATCATAAACATGATTAACCATTGCTATAGGAACCTAGTCCAAAAGTAGCAGGTAATAGTACACAGTACAATCTTTGCACACATCTCAAGGTAATCACAAAATAACCTCATGATACCACATCAATCTTGGTAACCACTAGCACAAACCTTAGTGAACCATAAATCACAACATAATCTCATAAATCAGCCAAGAGCAATAATCAAAGCAACTGATACAAAAACATACATCAAATCACCTCTACGGTGAAAATCACTCATGGTCACAATCATGATCCTACACAACAATAGATCAACAAGGTTGCATCCATTAGGATGACTTATAGAAGTCAAATAGGAGAGGCACTACAAGATCGTTATATTGAGTTGGGATCCAAATACCTTGGATGATACGAAATGGCTATTTATCTAGAGTTATGTGAAAAAAAGAAGGAGAAAGCAAGGCTGCAAAGAGAGCACAAGTAGAAGAAGGTCTTTTATGATGTTAAAGATATATTTCTTGAGCTAGTACCATGAATGGATTTGAAAGAGATAGCCCTTATCTTGGATCAACTTGTTCAAATTGTTGATAAATTCAATGATCCAAATGTTAACATGCACTCACTATTGATATAGAGGAGTGAGAAGAAATTTGAAAATACAATGTTGGAAAAAGTCTCTACTAAGAGTGCTATTGAGCAAGTGGGTTTATCCACAATTGTTACAATGTTAGATATTGTAGCTCAATTTTTTTTTTTTTCATTATTTAATAAATGATGTGATATTCCATTTTTTACAAGATAGGTCATAGATAAGGTAAGGAAAATTAATGAAGATATGAAGTCTAGTGCAGATGAATTGAGCAAAGACCCATGTACATCTTCATTGCACTATACCCAAGTGAGATTCCTCACGAGACTTCAACATGAATTGCTACAGGAGGAGAGTACACTGAGAGAATAAATTAATGAGATTCAAGCTTTTCTACCACCTCATCTGGAGGTTATGCAAACAAATATCAGAGATGCAAAAGCTCTCATAGCCACCCTAAGTCATTCAATTGTTGATCATATGATTGATCTTCTAGCCAAGTTGAAGATTGAAAAGAAGAGTTTAGAATTGATAAGGTCAGATTGGGGTAATACTCTACAGATAATATTGAAAAAAAAAAAAACTTCTTAGAACATTTGGATTATCCCCAATGTAAGTATTTTTTACATTAAGAAATCTTTTGACATGAGTGTCAAAAAAGGGGGAAAACATATATGTGTTTCTTACTATATATGTTTTTTTGTATGTATTTCAGAGTTATAAGGAGATATTATATGTATTGGAAACAAAATATAAATTGAAAAAGATTTTGCAAAACAAAAGCTATATCAAGGGGAAGCATATGTATATGGGGAGTTTATGAGTTGAGAAATTTGTATAGAGGTTAAGTTATCTATGTACATAATTTTTTTGACACTAATGTCAAAGGGGAATAATTTTATTTCAACAAAGAATCATATTTCCTGTTAGTGTCAAAATATGCATAGTAACTGAATTGTCATATTACCCAAGCTATGAAGTAAGAGATGAATGAATATTATCAAGTATATCCAAGCTCAAGTATTCATCGATCAATTATACTTACACTAAGTTGAGGAGAAGTCAATATACACCAAACACAACATTTACCAAGCTACACAAAGGACATCGAGAAAATGTTTACCAAATTACAGTAGGGATGAACAATGTGTTTACGTAGTGACACAAAGATGACATCAAAATTTGAATTGAAACAAATTATAATGCAACACAATTATACCAAGAAAGGAAAACAATTTACATGAATCGAGGTGAAGATTATAAAATATTTTATTGAAGAATGTGAGTTGATTGTGCATGATTACACATGTAGAATGACTAATAAAAATAAAGATGTAAAGGAAGGAAAAGATGGATGATTTTAGAACCATTGATCATGATAAGAAAATGGTTCCAAAAAGTTATAAAACCCTAATTAGGTCAAGCTTCAAAACAAAAAAAGAAAACTATAAAATGAGTTGTACATAACTATTTGTAAGAGTTGTTGAAGTTATTGATGGTCAAAGTCTTGTTGGAGAAGTATTGTTGAAGACAGTATTGATATGAGGAAGAGATCAAGGTCAAAGAGATAAGAGACAGAGATAGAGTTGGAATAAATTGTAGATCTATCACAACAAGGTGAATATTATAGAGCAAAAGAGGGATCTAATGCAGGAAAGTAAGTCTCTATTGTAAAGATCATTGCTGAAATTGTGTAACCACTGCAGTAGCTTCCTAAATCCTTTAACAAGGTGGACTTAACAGCCTTATATGTAAACTTTTAACCGATTACACACTTGAAGAGTGTTGTAAAATATGTGAAAAAGGTAGATCTAAAAGGGTCTTATTTTAGACTCCTAACTGAGTAAGTTATTAGAAGTGACTAATATTGTAGTCCTAAAATGAAAATCTCTTACTCTAGTAGTGATGAATTTGTGGGTATCATCCTCACCATAATTTTCACTCTCACCAAGGGTTTATGTGATATCAAATATTTGTGCTATTTTTTATGTTTCATGAGTTTATATGTTTTAAATTGTGAATATTAAATTAATTATGATATTTACATCTACAAAGTAATATGATGAAAGATTAGTGATTACTGAGTTATAGTAGGTGAAAAAAGGAAAGGTCTAAATTTGTTTGAGTGTGAAATTTTTTAGAGGATATTGATTCACCCCCTCTTGCAACATTCTATCTATCCTTACTCTTCCAACATGAAACACCAAGGAATTACATGTAACAGTTAATGGCTTGGAAACTCATCCATTTTCAACTAAATTACAATTCAAAGTGGCTACTCTTCATCATCACAAGAAAGTTTTTGATAACTATGTAGAAATAGGTGTTCAAATTCAAGCACATTTGTACTGGCTAAAAGTGGAAGATCACAATAGTAAGGAATTATTCTCCTGTCTACACTCTACACATTCTTCTCCAAGTATTAAAAGGATTAGAGAAATTATTTATTTTAAACTAAAGTACCAGACATTCTCCAAGATTTTAATAATCATTTCCAAAAAATTTTACTACTAGACTCCCAAAGGACTTTATGTGATCACACTCTGTCTATTTAATACCTTAAGAAATCATCTTTTTCAATGGTAGCTGACAAAGCACCAGATGCAATGGATTTCCTTGTGAACTTTATAAGGGCCTTTGGGGTTGTGTTGAATCAAAATTTGACCATGTCTATATTGGAGCAATAAAAAATGGAACACTAGCTACCAAAAAGATATATATGCACAAGATAAAATTTATACCTAATATAGGTTTTGTTTTTGGTGCCCAATTACCTTGCTTTTAATGTCTCCTATTAAATTATCTAAAAAAATTTTGTCTCCTTCCTTATATTGTTTTCCCTAAGAAAACTAGTTTATGTAGTCCACATTCATTGTGGATAATATCATATTTATCTAGGAGGGAACAGAGTGAGATTGCTAATCCAATTTGAATGCAATTTTCTTGAAAATAGATTCTACCAAAGCATCTGACCACATGGAGTGCCTTTGTTTTTAGTTTAAAAGCTCTTGGTTTTGGCCCTTCCTTTTTTCTTTTAGTTCGAATGTTTTTTCTTAGATGCTAGTGCTTGCATTACTATCAATGGTCACCAATCTACTACTTTTGGATTGTATAGGTCAATTAACCAAGGTTTTCGTTTATCACCTTCCTTATATGTGCTTACTGGTGAGGAATTTGGTTATTTTATTTCCTTTATAATTTTTGTAGGTTAGGTTTGTGTCAAGATCTTACTTTGGGACTCAAATGCTCAACTTATCAATGGTCATTTCACATATGGTTCCTCCACTACTCTCATTAAGGATCAAAATAATATCATAAATTGTCTTCAATTCCTCAAGAGATTTGGTTTGGCCTCTGGATTGGCTATCCAATGACATAAAATACTTTGCTATCATTAGTCATTCTTGTTGATACCAATGGATTCTCTAGTAGACTAGAAATGGATTCACCTTGGCTAGGTTATTTTCTTTTTGGGAATCACAATTTCCTTTCATGGATCATCCATAGAGATTTGAAATGTTGTTCTCACCAGAATTGTGCTGACCAAGCCTCTTGGCCTAGTTGGGAAGTTTGAAATCTATCATAGGTTTTGTAGCCACACATGTTTTTACTCTTCTTGTTGGTCTCCCTCCAAAGAAACGTATACTAAGCTTGAGAGTTTTGTGTGAGATTGTTTATGGGCTTAAGGCACAAAGAGACATGGTTTCAACAAGTGGCTTGTGACTATTGTTGCTTGCAAAAGAAATCAGGTCATCTTGGCCTCATTTCCATTTATATACAAGGCGACTCTCTATGTCTCAAATGGGTTGTCCAAAGTGTTTAAGGTAATGAGGCTTGGAAATTTGTCCTTTGAAATTGTATCATGTCTTTTTATCCCTTGCATCACCTAGCATGGAAATATATTGGCCTCTAGACACTATTAGTTATTTGAGAACCCATTTAAATATAGGGATCTCTTGTCATGAAGAGTATTTGGTATGCACATGAAATAACTAAGCCATGTATAAGTTGGAATAGAAGAGGATTCAGAGATGGACTATCTTCCAACTAGCATAGCCTCTTTTGGTCTCCTATACTTCAAACGCAAGGCCTCCCTCTTACCCGAACTTTGGGTGTTCATGCTCCATGCTTTCACAAATGTGGCATTTGAGCATCAAAGGACCTCTTTTGCGGCCAAGTTTGTCTCTCCCCAACTAAGAAGATTCACATACTCGATTTTCCCTTGCCTGTCAAGATCATGAGACTTTTGAATTTCTTGTTTCTCTTTTTCTTAGTGAACTTCTACATGAATGACATCACTAGTCTTACTTCTTAGTGGAAGGATTGGTGATGATACCCCAAAATTACTTTCCTTAGGTACAAACCTAGATAGGGATATCTCTTCCTTCCACACCACTTATCTATGATGGATGTGTTGAACCAACGATGACACTTGCATTCTTCCCATTTCTCATGGAGGTTACATTTTATTGTAGTATGGTCTGCTATAATTGAACCTAAAATCACACATTTTACATTTTGTATTCTTTTCCAAGGCTTTCCATTATAGTATTGTCTCCACTACTTGGGTACTCTAGATCTTTGGTGTCCTTTTTATGGCCACTCTGAGTTCTTTCTTCACTTCTTATAGTTCATTCATAGGGCTCACAATTATTGGGTTTGGATTCATGATTTTTTTTCTCCATTTCGAGCATAGTTATTTTCATGGCATATGATTCTTCTTGAAAGTATCCATGGCCTTCCCTTTCCTTTTCTACAACTTTGACATGGTTTCACATTGATTTTATTTTATTTTTCTATTTTGGAAGTAGAAATGCAACAATTCTTTCACATGCCATAATTGATTGTAAAGTAGCTATTTATGTAGAAGCTTGTATATGCAATAATGTGACATGTTATAAATCTAGGTTCAAGTAGATAAGGTCACCCAAGTTTGCAAGAGCTATTACAATTTGGGGAAATGCTTAATGTATTTTGGCCACAGTTTTGGTAGAGGCTTTTTTAATTTTGTGGTTCGTCGACTTCCCATGACTATTGTAGGGGACATAGCTCTTCTTGGTGCCATACAAGCACTTCCCATTCTTAGCCTCCTCACCGTCATTCACCCCAACATCATTTCTCACCTCACATCTTTGTTATGGCTCTATGTTGTTGTGCTTCAACCTCACATATCCTCTTGTAATAGACACCACTTGGGCTTCGCCACCAAATGTTTGTTGGCCAACTTTGCCAAATACTACCGTTTGCCTTCCTCTTTAAAAGGTTATCCCGAGTTGGATTTGCCTATTTCACCATGGTGTGATGTTAAATAGGTGAAGAAGGACAATGTAGATCTAGACATAAAATTTCATACCCTAAACTAGACACTGAGCAAAGATTGGGAAAGAAATATGAGAAAGACTCTCCACCTCCTTTAGCTACGACATTGGCTATTTGAGGGTGCTTCTTTTCTAAGCAAGGCCCAATTTCTTTTATGATGCCTTCTTCTTAGAGTTTTAGCTCCAGACTTTGGGCTTGAGCCCATATGACTATGGGGGATTGACTTTTCTTCCCATTATTTTTTTATTAATTTGTAATTACTATTTTAAAATTGATTTCAAACCCAATTCAATTTGGTGTGAAATTATATAAAAAAGTTAAAAACAAAGAATAAAATGGCTATAATCACATAAATATAGCCATATCTTAAATCTAATTTAAGATTACTCTTTCTTGATGATGAATTACTGAATGTAATTTGAAATATCAAACAAATTTTATAAAAAATCATAATCTTTATCCAAAAATCTCAATTAGAACCGGAAACAACATTTTTTATAATATAAAAGCGATTACCATCCACTTTCAATTTGTTAAATTAAAAGTCATGCTTTTAAAGCAATACATAAAAATTATTTCCAAACATATTCTAGGAGCTGACATGTTTCATGAGTCCTGGAATATGAACATGGTAAAGATAATTCATCCAGGCAATGCATTTAACATCAAACTTAAACTTTTCTGCATCTTCATTGGATAGTCCCTCCCACAAACCTCTGGTATTTGAATTGTCAAACCTGTTAATCCCAATGCTTAGAAGTCAACAGCAGATGAACTGAATAGCTCAGAAGTTCAGCTGAGATAATAAATACATTAAAAGTTAACCAGAATAAACTCAGAGAATCTGACATGAAAAGATATACCTTCCTTCAAAAAAGATGAAGGGCTTGTAGAGTTCTGCAAGCTTCATTATGAAGTTAAAAGTTCTAAGCAGGCGATTGTACTGCTTTCTCTTTATCCCACACACGAGAAAGTCAACAGTATGCAATATCTGTAACACAAGTAAAAGCCATCAATAAATCTGTGCACATTAATTAGTAGTCTGTGCAAATAATTCGTTGATTACCTCTAGTGGGATCTTGTAATGAAGCGTCATGTACCGTCTGAATATCTCCATACTATGCAGGGCCTTGGGCTTTTTTATGTTAAGTATCTTCTGACCCTTCTTATCTTTGCATGGATTCAATTTGAAGTATTCATAGGCAGCCTTGTGAGCAGGGAAATAAAGCATGGGATTTTGTACTGAAGTGGAGAGATGATATATGTAGAGACCTGGGGTTGAAGCATGTCTTTTAATGGAGGATATCGTTCCATTTGCCACCATATCTGCTGGAACCTGCAAAATATTTAAAAGAAAGTTTCCACTACTTTGTTACAACTTGTTAGTGAGAGTAAGACCACTTTGAAAGGTTCACTCACCAAATCCACTATCAAGTTAGGAGCTGCTGGGAACCTTGATAGTTGTCCCTTCCCATATGCAATGAACAATGGATCAATCATCCTTTCAACCAGGAAATCATGGTTTATGGTTAGAGACTTCAACATGAAATAATGAGAACTTTGAAATTTAAGGGCTATGATATTAATGTAATGATATTTTGGGATTTTTGATATCAAAGTCTATAATCAATTATGAAGAAGAAACATAGAATTTGATCCCTTGCTAACAAAATATCTACAGAGATTTTTATTGTTATCAAAGTTAGGAAAAACTTTATAATCCATTAATAAAGATCATGATCATAAAATTTGATTCTTGAAAACAAAAAGTTGAAAAAATATTGAAATCAGTATGAACTACTTAAAAAACAAATTTCACACTGATTGAGGCATGTTTAAGGTTAGATAAATAAAACTCATTTTGGGGGGGGATTTTTTCATATAATTTGATGGGTATTTTTTTCTACTTAAGGCATAAGTTTCTGCACATCAATCACATTGTTCTACATTTTGTTTTCTCTTTTACCTGTTTTTCCAGCTTCTCTTTGGCAGATTGTAAATCTGGTGCTCTGACTAGAGTGAAAATATGCCCCACATCACCTTGCACTCTAAGGATTTTCTCCATGAACACTAAATTTACAAGACAAAACTCAATTAGCGATCAACAATTTCAAGCTAAACAAACAAATGTTCCAACCATTCCAACACCCACAAATCCATGAGAACAAAAACTCAAGTAAATACCTTTGCCCAAGAAACCTGTGCCTCCTATCAGAAAGATATCTTTACCCTCGAGAAACTCCACCATGTTAGCAGCCATTTTTACACAGAACCAAGCTTTGAAGCTCCCTGATATATTGAAAATAATGTGTACTATAGCATATTCACTTCATTGCACTAATATAACGTTAGCACATAATAAATAAGCTTCTGGATTGTTGGCTTTAATAAAATAAGATTCAACTCCCAACTTTACTTCTGGCATAAAAATAGTACTTTTCAAGGCAAATTCAAACTAGCGTACCACTTGAACTAAATACAAGAATTTTACAGAAGTCGATCTAAACTTTAAAGTACAACTACCCCTAAATTCCCGAAGGGTCCCAAGAAACAAATTGAGAGTAAACTAAACATAGGGAGCTTGGGAGATGGTTGTGATATTACTATCAGGATTTAACTCTGTAGTTTTTGAGTCAAACTTATTGATCTATGTTTGATTAGTAGTGATTCAACACAAACCCATCTCTCACGAGAATAAATGAAACACTTAGCACTCATTGGATTTAGGTGACGCTCACAAGGAGTTAGGTTTACTGTGGATGTGGTAATTGTTTTTTTATAGAATAGAAATTTATTGATTCCATTTTAATAAGCAACTTTCACAATACTGTAAAAATTCAGTAAACATATATTGCATTATGCTGGCAAAGTCTCAATAACAGTTGACTTAAGCATTTAAATTTAAAATCTACTAAAAGATTATCTATCAATACATAGAATGGTCCAGAAAAATGTTTTTAATCATATGAATTGTGTTTACAACTTGTTTTGTGTAGGTAATTAATTGTATAACTTTATTGATATTTAGAATGAATAATTAGATTATTTGTGTGTAAATATTAATTATGTAAAATTATCAAAACACAATAAATTTTTACTATAATCTCAGTATAATATCTTTTTTATTTCAATGGTTCATAGCAGAAAACAACAAGAAATCTACTCATGAATAGTTGTATTTTTACAAATTTAAGGATGTTTGTTTTCTACATTTTAAATTTTTAATGCAATTTGTCAGAAAATAAAGTGCATATAACAAATCTCCATTTGATCATGGTAAGTACCCAAAAATTAAATAATAGTTATTAATTATATTTAAATCACATGAAAGAAACAATTTATTATATCATTCAAGAACATAAGATAAACTGATTTGCGATCGACATTGTCATCAAAGATCCTTAAATCATAATTGCGAGATGTTGAAAACTAATACTACGTACTATTGCACGTATGTCTGCTTTTGTATTTTAGTCAACCTGTGCATTTAAATTTATGAAAAACATTAGGTAGTGAATGGCACGCAACAACCTTCTCAACTGACGTGAGAGAACAACAGAAACAAAAATATTAATAGCGCGGCAGATTTTTTTGTTCTTGTTATGGGTCCCAAAAACTTATTTGCGTTTAACTAGAGAAGCTGTCATCACTGCTAATGTTGATATGAGCGGATTTAAAGTCTGTACTAAACACACATTAGGAATAATATTGAATGCTGCTAAAAACAATCATTGATATCAAGTTTGGTGATGATTAATAATGTAATCTGAAATGTTGGTAATTTATTTATTTTATCACAATCCATCTGAAGAATACAAAACAGTATGAAGTGTTTTTTAATACAGGATTGCGATTAATGGTATTGGGGTTTACGAGGAAGTACAGGGATTAGATGACCAGATTTCTTCGTTCTATAGTTATAGTTAGACTAGTGGAATTTAGTTGAGCATTGATTAAGTTTATCTAGAAGACCTCGTTTGTATGAATTGCTAGTTGGGAGTTGTCAATGGTTTAGTGGACAACTTGTACATACCATGTAACATTTTCTTTCCACCGCGAGAAATGTATTTATCTCTCTAGACACCTAGCTATGTGACAATCAATGCAATTCAAATATCTTGAAATTAATACCTTGAAATTAATGAATGGGATGTACGGAAATTGATGCAAGTAGTAATCTATAAAATTTAGGAAAATATATTAGTTTAGTTCATTGTATATCTCTTTCAACTACTTATTATAGCTGTTGCTTTCTTGTGTTTCAATTCAATATAAAAGTAAAATAAAAAATTTAATATGTGTTGAAGAAGATATAATGAAAGTATATGATATAAAGAATAATGTAAGTTTGGAACCACGTGTCTATGATAGTTAGAAGTTATAAATGTTGCAGGTATTACTTTATGGAATCCAACTAACCCAATTCAATGAATAAAATCATTTAATGTTTATTTCACTGACAAAAAAATCTTTTAACATTATTAGATTTCTACAATTCATTTGTAAAATAAATTGTTTTTGGATTCGCTTGTGTGTATTTTTTTATCATCAACGTTTCCAATCACACTACATGGATCCATCATCAGGGTGAGAAAGTGAAGGATAGTAAAAATATGACTATGAGATGATCTATAGAAGGAAAATATCTAGTTTTTTATATTCATGCATAGGAGAGATGATCTAAGACCTACCCATCATAACTTTATGTAACGTAGGCTCTTAAATGATAAATTAGATATTAGATTCCAATTCACATTTTGATATTATTTTGACTTCTTGATAGCTACAATGAATTTGGTATGAGTTCTTACATATACAAATGTATAAAAGTAATTACTTAGAAGTACCCACCAATACTCATGCATAGGGAAGAGGACCCACTAGTCACCCATCCTAATTTCATGCACCTTATTCTCCTTGATGGTTAGTTGGATTTCAAAGAAATTTACGGGTTTCCTTCTTTGCCTTAGGGTTCAAATCCATTGTTATGTATTCTAGGCATTATGACGACTCTAGGGTGAGAAAATATGTATTAAATCTCCCAAAGTGATCATTTGGAGGTTTTGACTAGTACCTATGTAGAGATGTCCAAGTAGTCATGCATTGCAAGCAACAAAATTTACTATTATTATTAGTGCATATATATACATTCATATTAAAATAATGTATGTTATATCCTCTAATTAAAATAAATTAAGAATTTAAAGATTTAAGGTGTCTTGTTTCTTTGTTCAAAATTACTCATATTTTATATAATCTAATATATCTAATTATGCTAAGTATATATAGATGGGCGCAGAAAAGTTTCTGAAGTGAATTTTTTTTTCCTTAAATTAGGTAATCTATTCTTGGATGAGCTATTGAAGCTAATTATACTCAAAATTTGAAGATGTAACAACTACAATAGTTGTAGTGCTAGAAATCCATTTTTGAGCTACATCTTTTTAAATTATTGGAGATAAAGGGATAAAAATTGGGGGACATATAAAGTAGTTTTATTTTTCTTAAAAAGTATAGAATAACATCTAGTGTGGTCCCCTTTACAGGTTATTTAAAAAAAAATGTATTTCATAAATTGATTCATTCAGGAACTAGCTTATCCCATGGAGACAATCACAATAAACTATCACTACACCTTATTTTACTCCAATATTTGAATGTAGTCTTTTAAGACAAATGATATATTTACAAAAAATGAGTAGTTGCTATATAATCTACTTTAGTTATAAAGAAATAAACCACAAACCATCTCTTACTCACCCAACTTATTTTACAATTGATTCAAGTGAACACATAAGTATTGATGGGTTTTCTACTATCAATATCACCCACCAAGACCAAATCCACATAACTATGAATATCAAGATAAATATTATTTCCTATAAAATTATCATGATAACACAAATAATACTTTGAGGTAACCTCCCAATAATTAAAGAATATTTTAACTACATCCCAATAAACTCTTTCACTTCATTGTGGACATATCTAATAATAAATTCCACTACTTAGGCAATGCATGATCTAGTATAAATGAAGAATACATAAAAATTCCAACTAAGAATACATAAAAATTCCAGCTGGACTTTGGTAAGGTAATCTTTTTATGTCTTCCATATCTAAAGGGAATGTATGGTAATCTAAAATGGATAAGTTTATTACAACTGTAAAAGAAACATAAAATGGAAGAAACATTTGCATGTTGAACCTTTATAAAATAAGGTTTACATACTTACTTCAAGTCCTAGACATCTTTTTGTTCACTCCATCTCTTCTAATTTACATCCTAAGAATTTTGTTTAGCTACACCAAGATCTTAGATTTTGAATTTATAAACAAGTTGAAAACTAAGTTATAAAATCACATCTTTTTCTTTACCAATAAATAACATACCATCAATACATAAAATTGTCACCATCAAAATTACAATAAACCTAGTGGTCCAATTTAGAACACCAAAAGTCTTTGGCACCACATTGGAGGACTCTACTTGAGGCCACCAAAATTCAATTCAATTTTCAAACCAAATCTCTTATGCCTTTTACCCCATAGTTCTTTGACTATGTCATATAAATATCATGCAAGACATATCACCATGAAGAAAAAATATTTTCATGTTTAGTTTATCAATTTATAAATCATAATAAATGGTAGTATTCTAAAAAAATATTTAATGGATTTGATTTTTGCAATAAGAGATAATGTAATCAACTCCATATGGGTATATGCACCGAGCAAATGCTTTAAAAAAAGAATTTTTTAATAAATGGGTTGCATACCCACAGCCCATTTATTTTATCGTTGCTTTTAACCTTCCTCCAACAGTAGCGCGTACGTGAATTGGAGAAAACAAAGCTTTTCACCACCCGCCTTGCCAATATGCCTCCTTGCTGATGAAATTCAAGATCATGAGCACACGCATCTCGTATGTGATCTAAATTTTATTTTGCATTGTTTGATATGTTTTTTATATTGTTTTGTACCTAGGTTTTTACAATTTTTCTTTAGATTTGTTTATTTATTTAGATTTCAATTGATTTTTTATCAGGAAATGTCAATAATCAACCAACAAATCCCCAAGAAGCTCAAAACCCTCAAGAAAATTAAAACCAAAACCTTCCCCAAGAAGAACAACAAATTCTGCAGCCTGAACCAATTGTAAGACCTCCGCCTGGCACACAAGAAAATATAATAAATGAAATAGAAAGAGGCAAAACTAAATTAGAAGGACTCATTGGTCGGTTGAAAGAATTTGGACAAACCAATCCAATGAGGGTTTAATTGGCATCGTCCCTCGAATCCATTAAGACCCAGATAGCCTTAGTTAGTGGTCAGTTAGATGTTTGGCAGGTTAAGAGGGATGAACAAAAAAGATTTTATGCAAATAAATTGTCATATCAAGATGTTAAAGAAAAAGATATACCAAAAGATAGAATATGTGCATTATTTAGAAAACCTAGTGAACAAAATACTGTTAGAGAGGGTACTAAATGGTTCCCCATCCATTGGTGTATACACGATGCTATTAGAAATAATTTTTGGGATAGATGGTGGATGGTTTTTGATGCCCCTCCATGCAACAATCACAAGATCCCCATGTATTTTTTAAAGAAATTGTATTGTGAGTTTGTCCTTGGGGAGATCCCCAATTATTTTGATATATTAGACTCCCAAGGTAGAGGTGGGGGGTCATCATTTGAGAGGCCGGGGGCACATCGTGACCCTAATGTAGTTAGGGCACCTGTGGTCAAGCCACAGGGTGAGCATGTGACTATTCTTTCAGTTGTGAAGGAACATGTAGAGGTCAGCGCTTTAGGGACCATTAATGCTTTGACACAGATGCTCATCCATTGCATGAGTCCATTAGTTGAGGGGGTGCCTTCAGTGCATCGGGGTCACATGTGCACATCATGTAGATCCTTATGCACATTTGGCACTCATGTTGGAGATGGTGTAGATGATGGGCTTGTCACTGATCAGTTCCTAAGTGACACATTTGGCATTGACACACAGGTAAATTATAATTATAATTTACTAATTTGATCAAATTTCATATGTATAGTGAATGATTAATTAATTAGCATCTATTGACATTTTTAAAAATTCAGGGTCAAAGTGTTGGCAGGCCTAGTAGCAATCCCCCGGCCCCATTTTTTGCCCCGTCCATGAGTCCAGATGTATGTATCGATTTAATCATTTAAATTAACACATATATTTATTAAGTAATCATATTAAGGATTGAAAAAAAAAATTATGCATGTGCATCAGTTCTCTATAGGACCGTCGACATTTACTATGAACTCAGAGCATAGACATCATATGAGCTTTGTAGAGGTACATTTGTTTCATGTTAATTTAATTCATTTGATTATATTTGTTTCATATTTCATGTTGCATGTAACATGTATTGTATGACATACAACTCATGACATTGGACACTCCTCATCTCTGATAGTCCATCAATCGTGGAGTGGCTGCAGCTATGGCTAGTTCACAGCCATTGACTGAGGTATGAAAGAATTTTCTTGGTTTT